>JACDJE010000115.1:1311219-1487363 GCA_016647715.1 Pavo muticus
TCTTCTTCCTTCCCTTCCCCTCCCCTTTCTCTCTTTCTTTCTCTCTTTCTTTCCTTTCTCCCTTTCTCTCTTTTCCTTCATTCCTTCCTTCTTTCTTTTCTCATTAAGAATACAGTTGAAGGAGTTGATGAATCAGGAGAAAACTGGGCAAGAAGGAACATTTTGTCAGGATCAGGAGAGAGGATGCAGATGTGCAGAATGGCCCAATGAGCAGCAGAAAGATTGCTGTCTTCAGGAAGATTGCTTTTTGAGGGAAATGCCTGCTTAGTGTGTTTTTTGTTCCTACCACAAGATACAGTCCATGAGCTCAGCCTTTCAGATGACTGACATAGGTAGCCTCTTGGCCAGGCCTTCAGGGCTTGTTCTTGATGACACTGTCAACTTCTCAGTTTGGTCAAGGACTGACAGGCTAAACTTCAGTAGCAGTGAACAGCACGGAGCACTGCCTCTTTGCCACTGGACTGACATCATTATACTTCTCCGTATCACAGATCCATCCAAATCACAGACTAGCTGCAAACTTTCACTTTTAGAGATAATTTTCTTGAAGAATCTCCAGTTAGGTAAGCAAGTTAGGTTTCAAAGTCTGTAACTGTACTTAGATATTTGGCAGATTAATATCTACAACTTGTGACCATGGTCCTGCCCTATGTCAACATGATGCTTGCTTCTTTCTCAAGTCAATTTTTCCAAGCACTGATATTTATGTCAACTCACTCCTTTCTAGAGTCAAGCTCCCTCAAAGGACTTTCCTGGATGGAACCCCAACAAATTGTCTGAATATCAGCAAGAACTGGACCTCTGCCTAGGCAGGAATTTCAAAGGTGTCCATGTTCAGACACTTCATAAAAGCTGTTCAAGGAATCCAAGAGAACCAAAATAAAGAAAACTAAATAACATTAGTCCTGTATCTCCAGTAGTTGGAAGGGGAAAAATACAGTGGGAATCATGAAGCTAAGAGTAGCTCAGGAGTCCTCACAGCCAGTCCCCAGCTACTTTCCCTGAATCTTGTTCCAATATTGTATTGAGTTTCATATGTCATTGATTTTTCATTTCCTTCCTGAAACTCCAAACTTATAGTATTAAGTATGATTGAGGGAATTTTATTTTGTATTCAGCATACACTAAGCAGACGACACACCACTGTCTGTCTCAGCCCATTAACTTTATTAAAAAATGCAACAGAGCTGATTTCTGAAAGAGCAATTTATCAGCCTGCTATATAAATATGGTACCAGTTGAAAGTTATTTCATTTGAATTTAGGCGTTCTTTGGCCAAGATGTACAATCATGCTTTCTAAGCTTGTCAAGAACGATAAAAACACAGGTCAGAAGTATATGATAGGTATAATTGCCTTCCTCTCCCTTATCTCCCTTTTAACCAAAAAGTGTGAGCTTGTATTTCATTTCTTTACAGAAGAAGATAATTATTACTGTCACTGTCACATTCGTTTCTTGATCTTGATAACAAATGAATTAAAATTGGCATCTGACCAAATATCCTACGGTTACCCTGTCAATGCCAATTCATGATACAATACATTTTGCATAGATTGGCGTAGGGAAGGAACGATGGATCCATACTGTATAAAGCTCAGAATTTATTTAACATGGAAGACTTTTGTCCTTAATTATAAATGTGTGCTTCAACAGAGTAGGTATGTTTTCAGAGTAATACGGAAATAAATTCTGATGGCAAGATTCCATAGAGATTAATGTTCACATCACCAAATCCAGAAATTAGGTTGACAAAATTTGCCATCACACTGCTTTACAGTACAGCTCAAGTTCAATAGATATAAGTCCAACAGGTATGTTATAGATTTGAAAAAGCTGCCAGATTTCAAGAGCAGATGCATTGTTTTATGACCTGCTGTGGTCAGAAAAGCTAAAGCAGACAGTAATAATGAAGCCTCATTATTCAGAGCGCAAATTAATTTGAGAGGGAATTCTCTCTTTACTAAATTTTCTGCAAATTTGTTGAAAACTTTTTAAGTTTTTCTCCAAAGAATGTGCAGCCTCACATATAAACTACTTAGATAAGAGGTCATATCTGGGGCATCAATATTCTGTCCATTATATGACCAGATCCAGATTATGGAGCAACTGCATCTAAGCTTTTGGCAATGCTAAACTTCGGAGGTAGCTGAAAAATTTACTGACAGTGCAGAACCAAATAAAGGTCTGTCTAAGAAGTCCAATTCATAACTTGATGCCAAATTAGCATAAGTGAAATATGAGTATTTAATATGATAAAACATGAGCTGCAAGCATTTAGCCCATCCCAGGAAAAATGTGAAACCAGAAGGTATTTTAATGAAAAACTGGAAGCAAATTTCACAGTCTAATGTTTAAAAGCCATAAGAGTTAATTTTAGTTTGAAAGGAAATCATTTTTCAAAGTTCTGTGCTCTGTTTAAAAACAGATTGAGTAAGTTTATTAAATTAACAGACTACTGCATTTATGAAATCCATAAGTCAGATCAATGGTGCACAGTCAGCTCTAGAAAGTAATTGCAGGCCTCTCGAAATGGACAATCCGAAAACTTCAAGGTCTAGTTTTTCCCTCCATTATTCATAATGAGGAAAACATGGTGCGATATATTCTAATTCATAATGCCTTTTTAATGCTTTTATAGCACAACATTTGGACTCATTTCTAATCTCTATGGATGACAGGTTGCCATTATTGCATTTCTATTAATATGAATTATAGGTACAATATATTTTACCCAATATTATCTACCCCGGGACTAACATGATTTTACAACAAAAATCACATGGTCAGCATTTTTTTCAGAAACAGTAAGTGCCAATAGCCATTGAAGATTAGCCTTGCTACAACCCT
Organism: Pavo muticus; assembly: GCA_016647715.1. NCBI lineage: Eukaryota > Metazoa > Chordata > Aves > Galliformes > Phasianidae > Pavo > Pavo muticus. The sequence continues at coordinate 1,314,067 of JACDJE010000115.1, forward strand.
ATGCATCTGAGCTGGTCCTTAGAACTACAAAATCACCAGCCATAATTTACACTCACATTCATGGTTGTTAAAATGTCAGTATCTATGTAGGTGTCCAGCTATGGCTTCCAAGCAGCAAGTCAAGGCTTGATGAGGACAGGATCACATGCCTTTTCTCCTCTACCCAGCTGGAAATTACTCAGCCATTTGTGGCAGGTAATGCAAGATGGATGGACAACTTGTGTGTGCCTCTGGTTACTGACGTGCATTTGAAGAACTCATTCTCATGAATGACAGCAGCTCTGAAGGACCAGGTATACTCAGACACACTTCAGCTTCTTCCATTTTGATCACCAGCAGCTGTCTGCCATGATTACCAGCCCAAGAGGAAAGTCTCAATCTATCTAAACAGTTTAAAACTTACTAAACCACAGGCATGAGAATAGCCATTTTGAGGTCAACAGGGCACCTGCATGCTTGAAGACAAACATAGACTTCACATTTTACTGGGTGATTGGAAGACAAAGGTCCAAGCTGCAGGCTGCAGCAAGGGATAAGTATATATGCAAGTGTATATACATATGCTGTAAATCTCCCAGTGGAGGCAGAATGTTGAGTTGTACGAAGTCATAATCTCACCTACTGTGACTATTCTCACATTTTAGGATTAGCAGAATAAAACACACGTTAACGTTATCAATATTGCCAGTAGAGCATAGCAGCTGCTTTGGAAGAAGTCTTTCTTAAATGGTCACCAATGAACTTCACATAGACCTTGCTGCACCAGAGCATAAGGGCAAAGACACTCCTCTTTGATTTTCAGAACACATATAGCAAATAAAAATCTGTTAAATGGAATGAAGAACTTCCCAAATGCCAAGAATGACATGTTCCTTGCCCTTAAGAGCTCACATTCACAAATGTCAAGAAAACAATATGTGAAGAAAATAACCCATGAGCAAGTAAGTAGATGACAGGCAACAGTGCTGAACAACACCATATGCATTTTTGTACACATACTCCAAATGGGTATTTGGCAAAGTACACTCCTAAATACAGAATGCAAAAATACTCAGCCCATCCATAATCACGAGGATTAGTTTTGGCCGGCATCATGGTAGTAAATAGATCTTTAGGAGAAATCCACGTACAAAGAGGGTAAGGGGCTTGCAAACAATCTCTGGAAGCACATGCCAGGCATAGAGGATAAACAAAACATTTATCAGAAAAGCAAACAAAAAGGTAATCAAAACTGGAGTCCTTGGGATAACAGATGGCAGGATTGGGGACACAAAAAGATACATGGGTGGAAGCTGAGCAGGGGTTTGTTTGAATGCTTCTGACATTTCTTTAAATGTCAGCTCATAATTATGATGTCTTCGCCACCACCTTGTAGGTATACAGCCACTTCTAGCAGAGGCCTTCCAGCTCACACATAGCTGCACTTTAGCATTTTGAGCTATCCATCACGTTCCCACCTTTTATTCTGGTGAGAATGAACAAGAAAACACCAAACTCCCACTGAACACCTACTGCTTCAGTTTTAATTTCAAGGTTTCATTGCTGTTCAGTTAAGTCTCTGGGTGTATTACACAGATTTATATGGAGTGCTACACACTGAGCAGCACCAGGAGATAAGTGGGAGAAAGGGCAATATTTAAAGAAGTTCAGAGAACCCTGCACATACAGTGTACTCTATAAACACTCCATCAGAGAAGGAAAAGTATGCTATAATCTTTTGCATAAGTTTACATGTGTAAAACCTATGTTAATAAAAATCAATCCTTGTTCACTATTTGAACACAAATCCCATTAATAATTCCATTAAGCTGCCACTTCAGTTCATTATTTTACCCATTTGCACTTCACTATATTCACTGTAAACATCTGCTGCTTTCCCTGAGAAAGAGAGTGAACGAGGCCATGCAATTGCATTGATGTTCTATGCCATATCCTTGGCTTGCTGGCACGTGGTGCTGATATAAAGGGCATTTCACTCTCTCCTACCCAGAGACAGAATACATTGCCTTCCAACATAACCAGCTTCCATCCCACGACTTAACATCTAACATCCATCCCCGAATTCAAATTACCTAATTATCAGAGCTACTCAGCATGATTGTTCAGTACTTACTAAGCAGGAACTTTGAAGAGGAAAGAAGGGGAAAAAAAAAAGGAGGACTGACATGGAGAGTAACAGATACCAAGCAATGTATGTTTATATTTTGGAAGCAAAAGCTTGTAGAGGAAAAAAAAAAAAAAGGCCGAGAGAAAAACAAAACAAAACAAAACAAAACAACAAAACCAAGTTTCACAACACAACACTTTGATCATGTTAAAGATTCAGGGAGGCAACAGATAACATAATCACAATGCACAGCAGGGTCCTCAGTGAAGAATGGGTACACGACTCTTAAAAGGTTATTATAGCGAATTTAAGCAAACCAATTGCACAGAGACCAGAGAGCAGCTAAAGAGAGGTTTTCAGGACTTCTCTTCTGATCACTGAGTCTCATTCCAACTGGATCAATTTGATCTAACAATCAAAAAGTCAAATGATATGAAAAAAGATATTTCCTCCGGAAAATTGAAAAAGGTGGAGTGGGAGCTTATTTAGATTTGCTTCCTGCAACTGCATGCCTTTCTTTCTTTCCTTCTTTCTTTCTCCAAGCAGTCTAGCTCTTGTAAAAGGCTTTCAGCAGCGGTATGCACATTTTCACACCACTCCGTCTCTGTACTTTTATTCTGTCCAGGAACAGTCACCTCCAAAGGAAAAGTGAACAGTCAGGGCACTAAACACAATGAAGCAGAAATACAAAGGGAAAAGGGATGAGAAACAGAAGCTCATTTTCAGCAGCACTGAACAACTACCTCGTGTTAATAGCGTTATGTTTGACTGAACGCAAGAGGCAAAACACCCACTATTAACCCCTGAGCTGTTCATCACACAGACTCGTAAACTGCTGTTCTACAAATCTATGGTAAATTTGGCAGATTTTATGGTTGACAGGATGAGGAAAACAAGTCACCAGAGCTATTCAAGAAATAACACCGCAGGTGAGACACACTGAGCTTTGTTTCGATAGCCTGTTGTGAAGGGAAGGCTACCACAGACAACATATGCTCATGGATTTCTATCCAAACTCCATCACAAATGGACCATTGGACATACCTTTTGATAAATGCTTTGGATAAAGTATCTGGCACTAAAAGGTCTATTATGTTGTCAGCACTGACTGAAAATCAAGGCCAAAACCACCCAGCATGGAGACACACACATTTTCAAGGCCAGGCTGGATGGGGCTTTCAGTAACCTGGTCTAGTGGTAGGTGTCCCTGCCTATAGCAGGGGAATTGGAACTAGATGATCTTAAAGATCCCTTCCAGTCCAAACCATTCTATGATTCTATGATTAACCATGCTACAGGCAGTGTTGTTTGCAAAGGCTGTAGCAAGTGGGTATGTGTGATTTTACTTTGCTGGATGATCTAAAATCATAGAATCACAGACTTATAGAATAGCTTGGGTGGGAAGGGACCTCAAGGATCAAGTTCCAACTGCCCTGCTACAGGCAGTGTTGCCAGCCGCTGGATTAAGTACTAGATCAGATTGCCCAGGGCCCCATCCAACCTGGTCTTAAACACTTCCAGGGAGGAAAAGCAATCTCTCAGTCTTCTTTTCTTGCAGTGCTACATGGGTGCATCATCAGGGCAGTTTGCAGCTTTCCTCTCATGAAATAAGCCAACTTCTGTTAATAAATGGTACTTGGAAAATATCAGAATGTGTAGATAATTGTACTTCCAGCAGCAGGAAATGGGAGATGAAAACTGGACAGGACAAAGGGATATAACCATACTCTTGGAATTTCCCCAGTCCTGGCAACTATCACAGGTTTATTGGGCCTTCACTGGCAGAAAGCAGTATTATTTTCTATTCAATGCTGTGGTGAGAGAGAAAGAGAATAGACAGTCTAGTAAGTGAAAAATCAATTGTGCAGGTAGTGAGAGGCGTTTCTACTTCAACACTTAATGGATAACGTGATCTTTCATACTAGCCATATGCCAGCATCCATCCAGTATCTAACACAATCTCTTTTTTTCAGATCCAAAAGAAAACATAAAAATAATTCCCTGCCACCAGGAACATCTGCATAACATATCCTTCATTCTGTTACAGGGACTATATTTACCAGCAGTAGGTGGCCGCTTTGCAAGACCATGACAAAGATTTCTGAAAAATAGCTGCAACAGTTCCCTAGAAAATACACTTCTAGACTCCCTTAGACTATATACGTCAGAGATGGCTGATCCGAAATTAATGCCTCCTATTTCATTATGTTGGCCTACAATGTCAGAGGTGAATGTTGGTGATATGGCGGTAGAAGCTGAACCTTCCCACCAATATCCCATTAAATTCTGCTGCCATGTGACATATGGCAGCAGAGGGGCAGCGTGACAAAATGATGTTTGACATGGAAATGTGTATGAAGCAAAGGGGTGTCTCTGAATTCCTCCAGGTGGAAAAAATAGCATCTGTTGGCATTCATCAACACTTGCTGAACATTAATAGAGACCAAACAGTGGATGTGAGTGCAGTGAGGCAGTGGGTGGTGCATTTCAGCCGAGGTGATGGTGACAGTGGGTCATTCTACTAGTGCGGATTTGTATGAGTTTGGCATGCAGGCTCTTGTTCACAGCTGGCAAAAATGCGTAGCTAGTGGTGGTTCCTATGTTGAAAAAGCAGTGTCTTGTAGCTGAGAATTTTCTCTATCAAACAGTATTATTGTGCTGTTGTTTCTATGGAAATAAACAGGAGGCATTACTTTTGGTGCAACCTATGTATTTACAATAAGAGATTGGTTTCACCAACCATTCCAGTTGCTATGACAATTACAACAGGGACAAATCATGCCATATGTACCGTTACTAGCCTGCTAAAAGAACAGTAGAAATGTGACTGTATTCCTTGTTGTCCAGATATAACTTAGTAAGTATGGGACAGTAGAGTCAAGTAAGCAGTCTCTTGTCTCCAACACAAAGCCTTCCCAGTGACTAGAAAACTGAACAGGGCCAGGACCTGTTATATGGTTCTGAGGCCAAATGATATGGCATAGCCACACTCTCAGGATTATATACTTTTATCTTCCAAAATAGGGTGGCTATATCCAAACTGCTGATTGAGAATTGCTCCTGGTCCTTGCTAATCCCCAAACCATGCCTCAGTATCATTTATGACAGGGCTGGCTGGCCCAAGCCAAAAGCACAGCAGAGCCTGTGCTAACAATTTAATGGTATAGATGGTCACATTCCAGCTCTTGGACCCATGCTTTTGGCACTGCTTAATCATCTAGCACTGACCTTGCCAAATGTAGCTGTATTGTGAGCAGAGCTCACTGGAAAACAGACACATAAAAAGGAGTATCTGACCAAATAAAAAATCTGTATGCATTTTCATGAGTACTTTCCTTCTTTTTTTCTTTCCCCTAAGTTTTATTTTCCAATCAGTCTTATTTTCTCAGAGGTGCTACATTTGTTAAGAAAGTAGAAGGTCAAAATAGTTGTGGTAAGCATCAAGCATGCCTTGTATTTTTACCAGTGCTTTGGTTGGAGCTGCCAGCAAGCTATGGTGCATACAGAAACTACAGATATGCTGTGGGAAATGTCAGAAAAATTTAAATAAAATGTCTGATACAAAATGGAGGAGAAGGAAAAAGACATCAAGAGTGAAGAGGAAAAGTAAAAAAAATGAAGGAAAGCATGGATTGCAATGGTTTAGCGAGAACCATTGGTGATAGGTGGATGGTTGGACTAGATGATCTTATAGGTCCTTTCCAACCTTAGTGATTCTGTGATTCTGTGATTCTGTGATTGGTCCACAAACTTTGCAGTATTGCTTAATGTCTGTATTTAATCTCCTACTTCAAAGAGTTGGATGCAAAAAATCACAGTGTTCAAGTGTAGTGCAGCAGGTGCTGCAGTTGCGCTACCTCACTTTTGAATCACCTTCTTGATTCCATATCAAAAGAACGGCCCAAAGATTTTGTTGCAGAGCAGATCTGCTTCCTTGCCAACAGATCATGAGGCCATATAAGACAGATCGGCTTTTGCAGACTTACTTCCAGGGACAAGGTTACTTCTATGGCAGGTGCCACAGACCATACATATTCATTCTCTGAAAGAAAGCTTTTTTTAATGAGTCTACTTTTCTCAAAGACTCCTCTCCATATTTGTTTGCAGGCTTCCCCTAGCAGAGAATAAGTGGTATTGTTGGAAGGAAGTTTTGGAGGCCACCAGGTACAGCTCCTGCTCAGAGCTGGCTAACACTGGTTTGCTCAGGGCCTTGTCCACCTGAGTTCTGCACACCTCCATGGCATTCAACAACCTCTCTGGGCACTTGTGCCATGGTTTGACTACTGTCTGTGGGAGCTATTTTTAGTTTCTATCCAACCAGAACTTCCTTTGCTGCCATTTGTATGCATTCTTCATAGAACCACAGAACATCCTGAGTTGGAAGGGACTCACAAAGACCAACAAGTCCAATTCTTGGTTCTACACAAGGCCACACAAAATTCAAGTCCTATGTCTCAGAGCATTGTCTAAATGCTCCTTAAACTCTACCAGGCTTGGTGCCGTGATCACTGCCCCAGGGAGCCTGTTCCAATACCCAGTCACTCTCCGGTGAAGAACTTTTCCTAATACCCAACCTGCCCCTTTCCTGATGCAGCTTCATGCCATTTCCTCAGGTCCTATTGCTGCTACAGAGAGCAGAGAGAAACACCTGCTGGAGGAGCTGTTGGCTGTGGTGAGCCCTCCCCTCAGTCTCCTCTTTTTGTCTTACTGTTCTAAGCAGCAGTGTATTCTCTATAACCAACAACTAGGAAGCTGATAAGAACAATCATATCCCCCTCAGCCTCCTCTTTTCCAGTCTGAGGGCTAGTAAACCTAGCCCTCAGCCTCTGCTCCTCTTCTATCATGGGCCTTATTGGCCCACTGTACAGGACAATCACTCAGCACAACATGAATAACAATGCGGCTCACAGGAAACAGAAGGAATGAAAAATGAAGTGTTTTGCTCTATCCTTTTACTCATGGTTATTTTAAAAGCTCCCCCCTCCACTCCAGTTGGTTCATCTTAATTGAGGATGCCCCCAGATTTGCAGAGCACCGACACTGTGCTTTTGTTGCCCTGCACCTTTACAAAGCAAGCAGTGAAGAAACAAAGGCAACTTACACAAAAACTCAGGAATTATCTATATAACGTGAAGATGGAAATTAAGATAAATCTATTGAAAGGCTTGACCATTTTCTTCCTGAAACGACTGTAAAATCCAGAGCTTAGATGAATTCTAAAAACACTGAAACAACATTATCCTTCCCTGTTTCTGAGCTAAGTATTATTGTTAAGCAGGTCATATTTCTCGGTAGGCTGAGAAAACAAGATGACCAGCAACTCTGTATGTGGCAAGGAAAGTATCTGTGCTTATAAAAATTGTATATATGTGTATGTCTTAATCAAAGAAGTAGCACATCTGAGATAAATACATATGTGCATAATGACCTTAAAAGCCATCAGTTCTACATATCAGACACTCTGGTCACAAGAAAACTGCCAAAATAATTATTGCAAGTAGTGGAAAAAAGGTTTATCACACGGAGTTTAAAGCTTCATAAGCAAGAATGGGATTTAATACACAAATTTTCCTCCATCATCCAACTTAAAGAACTTTGCAAAGATAAATGCTAGACCTTTAAAAGCAGGGATGATAAAGATAATTAATAGAAGCTTAGAAGCAGAATAATGTTGTGAATCTTTGTGGAGTATAACTATTGCTTTGCTTTTGAGGAAAAGGAAGATAAATTATTCAGTCATACCCCATCCCAGCATGAGGTAGAAATTCGAAAGGAAACAAGCTGTTCAAAAACAAAACTGTGATGACTATGCCAAGATAGGAGTTAGGCTCAGGAGAGCTAAAATAAATTCAAGGATTTAGTATTTATCAGCTGAGGAGGATTCTGGGAATTGTTTTAAAGCAAACTGACAATACCTCTGCTTTGTGAAGTATGTTTAGTGATGGTTCAATTCTAGGACTGCGTCAGGATTGCATTATAGAATGCTTTTGCTTAGAAGGGACCTCTGCAGATAAAGTAGTCCAATCTTCCTCAAAACAAGGCGATCTCTGATGTAATCAGTGTGCTCCTGGTCTTGTCTAGCTGAACTTGCAGTGTATTTCCAAGGGTGAAGAACCTGTAGCTGCTCTTGGCCACTGCTCCAGTTTTGGACCCCGCACAGACTTTTTGTTCCCTTATACGTAATCCAAATTGTCCTTGGCACAATTTGTGCTCATTGCTCTTCTTCCTTTCACCAGGAAGAATCTACTCTTGTGTCTTTATACTGCACCTTAGATAGGCATAGGGAGGGGTCTTACCCTCCATGCCAAATGAGTCTTGTCCATGCTCAACAGCATCAGCTCTGCTTCTCCCATGTCTTGAGCTCTGGTCCCCACATCATTTTGGTGACTCTCCACTGCACTTGTTCCAGTAGGTCAGTGTCTGGCTTGCACATGGGAGCCCAAAACTGGACATGGTGCTTGAGAGGCAGTCACAGAATTGACAGAGTGGCTATTGTCGTGCTGGTATATCCCATTACTTGGTTGGCCTTCATTGCACTGCTAACTCATTTTAAATCTACACTAAGGAAGGACCTGCAGGCCCTTTTCTGCAAAGCTGCTTTCTACCAATTTTCTGCTCAGTTTGTAAAGCTGGATGGGAATATTTCATTCCAAGTACAACTCTTGTCTACAAATCTATCATAGAAGACCATCATCAGGTTGGATAGATATGATTTGCCCTTTTTTGCTTGCAGTCACCTTCTGGTCTTTCATGTAGCTGGACATCTAGAAAGGTGTGCTATACAATCTTCTGAGACACTGAGGTTGGGCTGACAAACTCATAGTTTCCTGGATTTCTCTTCTTGCCCACTTTGAAGAACACTACGACCATTTCCTTTTCTTATCCTCAGAAAATTCCCTTGCCACCATGGCTTCTCAAGGATGACTGTGAGTGGCTTCAAAATGGCATCAGCTCATCTATCACTATTAGTATTCCTTGACGCATCCTGTCTGGTCCCATGGACTTGTATATGCTCAGTTGACTTAAGCAGTCTGTAAAATCATTCCTCATCTTCTATCCCTGTCCTCAAGCCTGTCCTCTACTATGAGCAGTAGTTCACTCCTCCAGATTCTGCCACCAGACAAAGGGACTCGGAAGAACCCATGCCAGTGAAGACCAAGGAGAAAGCAGCAGTGACTGCCTTTGCTTCTTATATTTCCATTTGGGACGTTACACACTGAGCAGTAAGCCCATATTTTCCTTTTGCTGCCAATGTATTTATAGGCACCCTTCTTTCTGTTCTTCATATCTCTTGCCAATTTTAATTCTTGCTGAGCTTTTTGTATTCCTAACTCTAAACCTGCACAGCAAAGCAGTGTTTCCAAATAATGCCTGAGTAGCCTCTTCTCTCTCATATAAAGAAAGGACGAGAGAGCTGGAACTGTTAAGCCTGGAGTAGAGAAGATGGAACATCAAGAAGCACTTTAGAACCATATGGGTGACAGAGCACTGGCACGGGTTGCCCAGAGAGGTTGTGGGGTCTCCTCTTCGGAGATCTTCAAAAGTCACCTGGATGTAGTCCTGGGCGAGCGGCTTCAGGCCATGCTTGAGCAGGAGCTGGACCAGAAGACTTCCAGAGGTCCCCTCTGACATTAACCACTCTGTGATTCTAAGATTCTTCCTGCTCTCATACACATTCATTGATCATTTGGGCTCAGTCAGGATTTCCCTGTTCAGGTGGGAGGGGCTCCAGTTGTGCTTTTTTGGCTCCCATACACCAACTGAACAATTACTGAGCCACTAGGAGGCTGAGCAGCTACATCATTCTGGGGGCAGTGTAGTATCTTATTGTACAACACAGCTGACTGTACAAAGATCGTCACTTCTTAAAAAAGAAACAAGATTTGCAGGGGAACACATGGTTAAAATATGCCCAGCATTGCTTTTTAGGGGCATTCCACTTGCTAGCTGACAAATGTACCTTGAAGCATTACTTCAGTGGTTTTGAATGCATGGATTTTTCGTAACACACTGTGCTCCTTTGGGATGAAGGAATAACTTTAATTGTATACAATATTATTTCATAAACATTCTTAAACATTCAAATTATACAGTCAAAAAAGCTTCTCTTTCTTGACGTGTGTAACAACTTAGCAGTAGTAACATTATTCACAAACTTCTCAGTGCTTTGTTTCAGGATTACCATAAAAGACCTGGATCATAAACAGTAAGAAATAACGCTACAATATGAAGAATTTATTACTAGCTATTATTCATTATTTATACAGTGGGTGCATATCACTTTACACACAAACACCACTTTACAGACAACATATTTTTCTCAGCAGAACTTCTTCAGGCTTTGTTTTCCAAAGTGAATCAGTTTGGAGATGCTAAACTGTAGTGGGTTAACAGCCACATATATTTCAGCTTGACAGCAGCACAGAACAACCAAAACAGAAGAGGCAGATGGACTTTGGGGAGAATTCCAGAACAGTCAGTTCCTCTAAACCAAAGTAAAATATACATTTTGTTTGATGAAAAGTGCCCATCTCATCCAAGAACAGTACTGCAGGTTAACCAATACGTGGACATCTAGTGAGGCTTCAAATTCCAAGAGAAAATCCCCCAGAAGGACATGGGTACTTGCAAGCTTATTGTTCTTCTACATGCTACTTTTCAAAGTAATGGTTGATTACAAATCTCCACCAGAGCTGCTTCTAGAAGGAGAAACTGGAGTTAGAAGAAAGGGTGAGGAATTCCTTTTTGTGGTCTCCCCTACATTGCTTTGCAGGCGTTGACAATGAGCCAGTGTTTTGCCCACTCACAAGATAGTGAGTCACTGCACTTCCAGTCATGCAGAAGCTCTCTGCTCCTTGTGTGCGTTGTTCAGATGGGACGGAGAGCAGCTCAGCATTGCTGCTGTAATGTGATTCCTGGCACTATTCTGACAGTGTGAAACAGCACAGGCTGCCTGCATTTCATGCCGTCAAATCACAAGATCTTCATGGTCTTCTCAAAGGTCTGGGGACTCTTTACAAGAGGATTTTCAGGACTGTAGAAAGGGCAGTGGTGCTCCTTTAACATCAATTTGGAGCGATCAGAGCTTCCTTGTGTGCCCAGAGAGCATCAGCCTGTGTCCACTGTTTGCAGGTATGACGTACAGCAGCACAAGGAGCCAGGGAGCGGAGGTTAACGCACTGTTTATTGCTCCTATGGCCAAACTGTGGTATCAGGCTGGAATTCAGGGAGAGGTGAAGCTTTGCACAATTCTTTCCTTCCTTCTTTCCTTCTCTTTCTTTCTATTCCTTCCTTCCTATTCACTTGGTTCACTTGTTTTGCAAGTGCGTTCTAAATTGAAAAGTCCAAATGAAACAGTAATTTGAGGAAACAAATGCCAACATAAAAATATTATCTATCTGGCAGTTTATTTTCCTTCTGAGATGCAGTCAAATTACATTTTAAAAAATGACCACTACTTTTACATTACTGTTAACAAAAAATTATGGTTTGGAGACATCCCACCCAACCACCTCTGAAGCCTTCTGCAAACAGTTTGTATTTGGCTCCCTTGTACAAAACCTTTAATCTACTCATTCCCTCCCTCAATGATTTCCCTGACATTGCCCTCTTCATGCAATGTCGAAATCAGAAATTACTTAAAGAACCAGCTGTCTTGAAAATAATTTACAGGCCTACCTGACTAAGTTAGCCACTGACAGCAAAAATAATAGGAAACTGCCAAATGACTCCTCATAAAATTCTTTTCGTAGCTGTGTTTGACAGTGACAACAGCACAGTGTTCCTAAATGACAGCAACCAACCTCAGGATTCGATGCATCTACAATGCAGACAGCCTGCCCTCCTTCAGAAGTAATGCTCCTTGGACAATAAAACCTTGAGTAATCAGCATCAGATCACAGGCAAGGAAACTCACGGGCAGGATTTTTTAGCCTAACAGGAGGCTGTGACAAATTTTCCAAATGAACGCACGTGCCTCCTGAATGGCAGCTGTATATATTCTGCTGGATTTTTAATGGATAACCTGCAATTAATATATACAAAAAGAAAGTAACGATGAGAAAAATGAGAAAACAAAAAGAACTCTAAATCACTTTTAAGAATCAAGCACTTAACTCCTGGCCAACACGCCAGGAGTTTATGTTCATGTTACTGTTATTACTAATATTTAGCTCTTTTAGAAGTTGAGATATTTTCAATCAAAGTGCCAAAGCCTAGAATTACTCCTTCTTCTTTACCCAAAGCTGTCGTGTTTGTGACCTTGTAAGTTCTTGGCTATGTCAATTAGAGTTTCAAACATGCTGACTTTCATCTTTGAATGGAACTGGGACTAGAAACGGCCAGACCTCTTAGCCCTTTCAACAGGTGATAAACACATTGCAATTCAAAAACTCCAAGTAGTTTTCTATGACTTTACAGATTAATTAGCATTCCAGGGCTTTCAAATCAATTTCAGTCCAGTTAAGTATCCACAAAAGTTGACAAACTAAAACCACATTTCGTAAATTTCAATTTCTACACCATTCAAAAATATGTAAAAAATGCATATGAAAAGAAATACTGAAATAGGATGATAAAAAGATGTGACAGATAGTCAGCACAATTAAAGCCCTCTCTAAGGCCAAAGATTAAGATCAGCTTTCTATAGAGGAGTTTCAACACTGCCCAAAGTATCTCTTCAGCTTATTGAAAGGTATTGGTTCCTCTACATCAAGGCTTCAGTACGTCAGTTTTGGAATCCGCCACTGATCTCTCCATGCTCTCTTGTCCCTTGGTGACACAGTTACCTCCTGGCACTTGTTTCACTGTCATATTAGTGGAACAGAAGTTATTATTGGGTTCCATCTACGGAATTGTAATTAGTCAAGAAAAAGGTCCCTTGGGAGTCAAGGATCAAATCTCTGTGTTTCTTCCTCTTCTTCCTGACAGAGGCCCTGTTCATCTTTCAAAAGCACTTGCCAAAATTATCTGGAGATACCAGCAGGATAATACAGTAATTTCAGGGAGAGCACTCTGGCACTTTCACCCTGGTCAGGCTGGCACAATGGCGCACAACTACCACCAATGTCATGAACTTTGGGTGTTTGCTCTTCCTTGCCTGCAAACCCCTTGCAGGAGGCACAGTCTGGAAGCTGTACTCCAGGTTATGCAAAGTCGATTGAACTTTCAAACCTACAGAACCAGGAGAATGTGATTTTGGTGCCAGGGAAGACCTATCCTTGTCTTCTGTTACAAAACGTTGTGTGTTATATACTTAGGGCACTTCTTTGATTTCCTACATCCATGTAATACTCTGTCATAATTACAGCTTCATGTAGAAGAGCCTCACTTAGCATCACAGTAATTTGCCAAAAGAATCAGGTGGATCTGAAACGCAGCTTTTGCCATTGCTGCATTTGGTCTGCACTGCTGCATCACGTCCAGATCAAAGAATTGACAGGCTACTATCTGAAATGGTGACAAAAATATGCCAACTATCAATACAGTCCCTCAAGGGACGGGTAGAGTAGCTTTGCACAAAGAAGTTGGAACAGCAAATCCTATATACTTCATTGCTGCATGTTTTGACTGTTTTCTAGCAACTGTTGTATTCCAATATTTATAATCTCTCTCTTTATGCAAGCCTCTTATGTTTTATAATAAAAAGAGTACATAAATTTCAGTTACCATTGCAGAGCAAATTGTTGTATGTAATTAGTCATGTACAACATAAGGCGTAACTTGAAAAACAATTCATGTTTATTTTTCCTCTGCTTAATCAATATTCTAAATATTTGTGGAAGCCATACACCAGCTTAGCAAATCACCACCTCAGAAGCGAGAGGAAGAGAACAGACAATATAAATCCTGCAACGTGCAGCAAACCAGCTGCGTATGACAGACTGCCATTGAGGGAACCACGTTTTTTGGACCTTAAAGAAAGGAAATACAGAACATTTTACTTTGTGCTGTTCCATTTCATTCCTTTTTTACCGTGCATTCCTCAGCCGGACCAACTTGTTTTTCCTTTAACATACATTTCCCTCCCCACGCATTTTTTCAATGCAATTTGCTTGCTATGATGCACGGAGACAAAAGCAGTGGGGGCGATTTTTCCCCTGCAATCCTTGCTTGGATTTCCAGAGAGGTGAACAAATGCTTTACCATCTCTGTCTTCTCTCCCACATTCTAAGCGTGGATAACCACAGTGGGATCACAACCACGGGAGCAACAACACACATATCTTAAATGCTATGGGAGCACTGAAGCCAGGATCACATCTCAGTTACGCTGTTTAAAGACTTAAAACTATATAGTTATCTCTGAGCTTGGCTGGAGAAAATCTTATCAAAACCAAAGACTGGCATTTTTATAAGATTTGTCATAGGTTTAACCTTGAGAATAACAAATCATTAAGTGTGTGGGGGCTTAAGAATCAATTTGTGTTCCAAGCAAAGGGTTTTTAATATTAAGGTTGAAAAAAAAAATTAGATCTTGCCTGGTACGGCACGGATTCTGTTGATGTATCAATCTTTTCAGGCATTTAAAAATAATATAGAGATGATAAAAGTAAATGTTCTATTACCAAAAAATCTCTTGGTAATAAAATTTCAAATTACAGCCCATGACAACACTTCTAAATTGAAGCTGTGATACAGGAGCTTTGATGGAGAAAATTGTACAAGTAACTCGCAAAGTAATTCAGAAAAGCAACAAAGAATGAAGGTGCTGTTGAGATGAACAGAAAACATACTTGGAATGGCAGGCAGCATCCTTAAATGAATTTTAGAGTGTTTTGTTGCCAATATCTTAAGCAGTGCTGCAGTCTTATATGGATTTCTTTGATATCTTCCTTCTACCAACAAATAACCTCGCTGCAAGAAAACAAACAATGCCTCACAAACACAGACAAATCCAAACCTGAGCTCCATCACCATACCTGACTCAGGATATGAAGAACTGGTGTAAACGCAGCAGCTTAATGGCAGCACTCTCTCTTACTGACTACTTCAGGCTTGAGGAAGGATCTCCAATGAAGAAAATGATCAGAACCTCCTAGTACCTCAGCTTCCCTGATGGTGTACTGGAAGTGAGGCATTAAATTATTTTTTATACGTTGTTGAGGTTTAAATAGGTTTTCTTATGTCTACTGGCAGCCTCCAATGAAATGGGTTACAGCAGTGCGAAGTATCACCATTATTTTGTTCAGCAAAAAATGAAGCTTAGGAAACTACAGGGTTGGGGTTTTTTTTTGTTTAAATAACTCAGACCAAACATCCGTAAGTACTTAAACGTGGCAGATCCACTAAGTGTGATTTGTACCAAAGCATCTGTGCTAAGAAGATTACAGGTACGCTTTGAGAACAAATTTCAAAGGTCTGCAAAGTATAATTAGTTCTAAAGTTCTCCTACACATTAATAATTAGTAATAAAATCCTTCCAAAGCCCTCCACAGAACGATGTTAAAAGCTCTTCCTGAAGCATAAAAACACAGCCCAAGCCCAACCTCCTCATCACTGGCATTATATATCTTAAGCTTCCCGCTGAAGATGGTTTCACCTCTCTCCGACAGTTAATTTGATCAAGCTTTCCTCTCCTTTCCAATGTTTTTGCCATTCATATCTCATAATTCAGGGTGAAGTCTTTAATCTTACATACATTTCCATGATCATTTAAAGACCAAATGGTTCAGCCAGATTATATAGCCTAGTGCTCCTTATAACTATTAACTGATAAATTCCCTGAGCAATTCCATCACCAATATAGGCATTTTCACAGTCCAGACAAGTACCACAAGAGAAAACAAGGCTTTTCCTCCATTCTGAATTTGTCATTTTAGGATTCAGTTAATCAGGAGTTGAAGGACAGGAATATCACCAAAGCCTGTTAATATGGACATCAGAAGACTGAGATCTTGTCAAAATGACTTCATTTCAGTCCTTGACAAGATTATAACTCTACTTGATAACATGTAATGGAGAACAATGGCACGTGTATGCATTTTTAATAACTATTGACTTAGCACTGTTCAATGTTTTGGATTAAAGACTGCACTTCACAACAGTGGTGTTCAATGAATTAAGAATTGGTAAACAGATTTTTTTTCTCAAAGATTAGCTGCCAATGGGAAATGAGACAAGAAATGATACTAGGCTAAATGGTATTCAACTTTCAAACAAGATTTGGAAGTAAATGTGCAAAGCACTGCTAAATTTATGGATAAAAAATATTAAAGGAGTGGGAAGAAGGCTTTCATATGAAATGATGAGTTTTCATGCAACAAATGGCAAAGCTATGCATGTTGAAAAAGGAAGGCAGCCTATTCTCCCAACACAAGAAAGATGTGGAGCGGATTCAGAGAAGGGCCATGAAGATATCAGAGGGCTCAAGAACCTCTCTTAGGGAGAAAGGTTGAGGGAACTGGGCTTGTTCAGCTAGGAGAAGAGAAGGTTCTGGGGAGACCTCATTGTGGCCTTCCAATACTTGAGGGGAGCATATAAACAGGAGGAAGACTGACTTTTTACACGGACAGATAGTGATAGGACTAGGGGGGATGGTTTAAATACAAAAGAGGGGAGGTTTACATTAGATGTTAGGCTAAAATTACTCAAAGAGTGGTGAGGCACTGGCACTGCCCAGAGAAGCTGTGAATGCCTCATCTCTGGAGGTGCTCAAGGCCAGGTTGGCTCCGAGGAGCTTCTTTCGGGGGGGTGGCAACCCTGCCCATGTCAGAGGACTTGGGACTGTATGATCTTTAAGCTCCCTTCCAATCTAAGCCGTTCTATGACTCTATGATATGATTCTATGAACGTATGACTGTATCATATGATTGAACCATATGCCTGTCATATGAGTCTATGAACATATAACTGTACTATATACATATGACTGTACATTCTATGATTCTGTGACTCTGATTCTATACCCACGAAAGCAGTTCCTCTGGAAGCAGCATAAGGATCTAAGAGGGAAATGCTACGTGTGTTCCGAGCATCTCAGCAAAAAAAGTCTGGAACAATTATCAGCTCTGTATACACGAGAACAGAGAAAGGGAGCCCTTTTATCTCTGTACAAAGGAACGGTATGATGCTGAAATGTTGCATATGGTTTTAGTATCCAGATATTCAAAGGCAAATGAGGAATTGGACAGGACACAAAAAGATACGCAGTCCTTTTGGAGGCTACTAAAACTGGTACACTGCAGGAAACCAGAGGAACCAGTGACTAGAAATCTGAAGGCAGAATAAATGATTTATAAAATAAATGAAACAAGTTTGTAACTGGGAGCATAATCAAATAGAAGGAACACAAAACAAAGGGTTGGCCTCCATTCTTCATGCTCTTCAAAACAGATCAGGAAGATACAATAACGTCAAAACTGCTAACTGGATGAAGCAAAGAAGCCTTTCTGTCTTCAGCCTGGAGGCACATCACTGCCTTTATCCATATCCTTGGACTATTATAGAAAAAGAACAATGTTCTCAATCTTCTTGCTCCAAAACACCATGATTACTTTATTCACTCACCATGTTACCTCTTGTGTGGACACCAGCTAGTCACTGAGTCTAATGACAACTGCCATTGCACTGAGGAAGGTTTAGACCGCAGAGGATTACAACTAGGCAATCTAATATCCCCTTTCTGATCACAAAATTAAACTAAGACGTTCAGTTTAAGTTGCCACTGGCCCTCCATGACCTGGTACCCCATAAAAATACTCCCAAAATGGCTGCAGACAGTAGACTGTGAGGTCTCCACAGCTCAAGAAAACTTGGCACATTCCTATTTTCCTCACTCTTCTGATGTGCAATTTCCTCATTATACAGACCTAATTTTTTATGGTTAACCATCAGCTGGATTTCACAAGAGAAAGGCATTGGCTGGGGACATTGCTAACCACAAGTGTAAATCAGCTGTGTGTGAGGGAGAGAGACAGCGTCAGGAAGGGTGAACATGAGTATGCATGAGCACCTGATGTTTTTTTCTGACACCGTTCCACATCATTAGTTGGAAGCTTGCTATGCGCTATACTCTTACATCTCTGTTGATCCTACCTACCTCCCTTCCCTTTCAAAGTTTTTTCTTCAGTACATGCATTTTTGAATTTTTAGAGCTGTGCAGCTGATTTTTTGGCAGAAGAGGCTGGGGCAAAGACTGTAGGCATTTTTACACATTAATTTTATGGGAGATTACACAGCTGATTAACAGTTCTCTGAACAAAAAGTGTCCCATGCTACCTCCATTCTTGCCTGTTTAATGCTTTTGATCTATTCATACCAAAACATTCTTACTAATGAAAGTAATCAGAAAATTGCCTAATAAGGTAATTTAGAAAACAGTTCACATTGAACATATGATCAAAAGGCATTTAACTTGCAGTTCCTGCCTCCTCTCCCCCAATAAACACATGGTTTGCTGGCACTGCTGTGCTTCAAAATGGTTTTGAACATCTGGGAGAAAGGCTGATCAGCTTCAGACAATAGCTGGACCCTAAGCAGACCCATGAACAAAGGTCATGATAAATAAAATGACTGCTTTGGCTCCAAAATTGCCTCAATCTTCTATAGACAAAGCACGATTGAAATGCATCTATCTGTGGATAGCATCTGGAGAACTCTTAATATGTTTTGATCTGAATCTGATTGGCTTCTTTCAAATGAAAATAATTTGAAGACACTATGGAAAATTTTTAAAACCACAGACAACATAAACTTTGGCCTAATATTCCCTTTTAGAGCATTGACCTTGTTTTTCTACAGTGTGAAAAAATAAAATCAATATAATAATGGTACTGCAGTAAAATTTCAGCTTGCTCTTGGCTTTAAATAACTTTATTGTCTCCTTTCCCCCTGTCTGTGTCTGCTGCATTTGGCACTAGCAGTTATTAAAATGAAACCAAGTTGAAAGAAAATTTAAATATCATAAAAAGAAAACCAGCAGTGCTTCTGGCTCACTTTGCTAACACCTTGGTCACCTTTACAATTTGCCAGGGTTTTGTATTCCCCAGCTGTTCTATTTGAATTTGCATGCACAAAGAAACCCCAACTTTCTACCAGAATAATAACTTGTACTTTGCAGATTTAAAAGTACTAATTTTTTTTTTTTTTTAAAAGGAAAAGTTGCCCCTTCCCCTGATTATATATTAGAACAAAAAAAATCAATGGTTTACTAATGATTTCAATTATTTGGTCTAAAATTTCTTTCCTTTTTAGTGTGCGCTTTTGTACAAGTGAGAGAGCCTGGCTGAAACAGTCCTCCTGTTGCACCCTAATGTGCACTGCTAACAGGGCTATGAAAACCTTATAGGAAAGTAACAATTAAAGAGAAGAAAACCCACCATTCAGCCAAAATTATGGCCTTTGCGCCTCTTCTGCTCCTTCTGCATGAAAACCATATCCACCTATTGTCAAACACAGCTCTGCCGTGGTGAAGAGAGAGGAAGAGCATTCCCAAAAGCAAAAATGGGAACCAGGAAAAGCAATGGAAAGCCCAAATGTAGGCGGTGCCAGAAGAAAAGTGGAGTTTGCTCTGCTCAGCCCTGGGCCTCTCAGAAATACAGAAACTCTAAGTCTTTTCGGAAGAACAATCTGCTCAAGTATGTGCTATACTGCAACACAGATTTTGCAAAGGGACAGATGATGCTCCACCTCTTATTTCCCCTCAAACACATCGCACTCGGAATAAAAAATACAGAGTTCTTACTTTGGTAGTTGAAGCTGGAGACGAGTTGGCCACCAGGCTCGTGATCACATCGCTGCTGACGGTGGTGCAAGTGGCTGTGGCTGGAGTGGGGAGCCGGGAGGGGACGATGGGCAGGGGCAGAAGCCCAGGGCGGTTGTTGCTGTTGGTGCTGGCGGCACTGCTGCAGTTGGTGCTGCTGACGTGGTTGCCGTTGGAGCTCCAGTCCCGACGATCCCACCCGGCCCGATAATCTCGTTCAAACCGGCTGTGGTGCCGTGACATCTCGATGTAGGGCAGCTTTTGCTCACAGGGAACTCGAGACCTTGCCTGAGGGAACGAAAACAAAGAGGTGTAAGGGATGAGGTCCCAGCATAGTACCTGTACAGTGCCTACAGTCCTCAGGGCAAATCCCTGCTGTACCTCCTCTGCATCAGGAGTGCTGCTTCATTCCCTTTCTGAGCTGAACATCAGGAGGAAGAGAGCGGTGGTGTTGTAAATGTTAATCAAGAACAGAAAGGAGAGAGTTAGAACAGCTACAAGCATGTGGTGGAGAGACCCATGCCTCAGACCCGATGAAACACCATCTGCCTAAACTCTCCAGCAGAATAACAAGCAACAGCACACAAAGTGGAAGTTAGAAGAAAATCATTCAAATGCTCTGATAACAGAAAAACATTTCCAACAGCTCCACCCTGTAGTTTTCTGAACACCCTTCAGATCTACCACTTTTTTCTGCACCTGATGTGTAACCAAACGTCATTCCTAAAGATTGGAGAGAAGAATCTACCTCTAAAGCTGTTCATTACGTCTCTGTTATCAAAGTTGAGTACCAGTTTGCATTGTTCCCTCCCTTCCTTTTCATAAGGCCTTCTCAGAGGAACACTTCACCCCAAGGACACCTGAGCCAGGGCAAGCCAACATTTCCCATCTTCTCTTGTGCTTTTGGCTAGATTTAAAACACTTAATGTACTCAATCAAATGTACGATCAAATGACCAAATCACTTTGTGTGATCATCCTGCCCTTATCATTCCTTACCTCCTTGGTCTTTGTTATCCACAGATTTTATCAGCCAGAAAAGAGACGTCTGCACGCAACACAGGGAGTTGAGACTCCCAACATCTAATCCTAGTTCTTATAATTATATCTTACATAGCCTACAGCACTTACTTAAGTCTCCTTGCTGAGGTTTCCTAACCTGCAAAATGGGTGGCAATAATGTTATTTTCCCAGCAGAGGTCTGAGTAACCGAGAGTTTGCAGCATTTGAGATTGAAGAACAGTATAAATAAATGCTAAATATATTTATTTCCATAAATAAATAATGAGTATCTAGGTCACTGCAGCATCTGATTTATTTTATTTGCATCACACGATGCAATAAATTGTTTGTAATAATAACAACAGGTCAGCTGAAGCAATTTTGCTTTACAAATTCTTAAATACAAAAATAGACAGTAAAAATATCTGCTCATAATGGCTGAGGAGGGAAACTGAAACAAAACTCACCCAGAAACTTAAAAGATAACAAACTACTTCAGAGAGATGTTATTTAGAAGTGATATAAAACAGTGTGCCCAACAATTTCAGTAGTTATTCACCTGGTAGAATTAAAAAAAAAAAAGGGTAAACCAAACCAGCTACTATAACTAAATACAGCGTATTAAAGGCTGACCTGGTTCACCAGAGAGATACTGGCTTGAGAGGAAGAAAATTCTTTCTCGGTTAAAAAATCAATATTATAAATGTGATTAGAATAGAAACAAACAAAATTTCTACCACAGTCGCAATCCTCCAACAAAGATCTCCCAGGAACCTGCAATGGCTTTAACTAAGACAGGGGAGGTTTAGGTTAGATATTAGGAGGAAATTTTTCACTCAGAGGCTGGTGACGCACTGGAACAGGTTGCCCAAGGAGGCTGTGGATGCCCCATCCCTGGAGGCATTCAAGGCCAGCCTGGATGTGGCTCTGGGCAGTCTGGTCTGGTGGCTGGCAATCCTGCACATAGCAGGGGGGTTGAAACTACATGATCATTGTGGTCCTTTTCCACCCAGGCCGTTCTATGATTCTATGATTCTATGAATGGTGACGGTTATGCCTCTCTGCAGCAGGGAGCTCCTCCAGAATGTGGTGAGGCCCACACAGTAGGGCTGTAGATGCTGACCACAAAACCAACACTCTGCATACTGATACTACATGAACATAGTGTCTTTAAAGGTGAGAAATTCATTTGAAAACACCCTTTATTATTCCTTGCCTCTGGAAAAGTTTCTTCTTAAAACCGCACATTTTCCCCCTGCTGTATGAAGCTATCTTTTTTGACTGTTTGGAAGGTGGCTGTCAATTGAATGCCCTTCTCCTTCTGAGCTCGAGGATCTCCATTAGCTGTGTTAGTGTACTTCTTGACAAGGCAACGAGAGAGAACCAAATCACACAGCCCCCACCCACCCACACACTTGAGTATATCTGACATTTAATTCAGCGGAGAGCAGTGCACACATGCACATAAGTCAATAGCTAGCAGTTTTTGCCACACGATCCAAGACACCCTGCCCCCAGCAATTCTACTATCAGATGAGACTGACAGGCAATTACGTCAATAACAAGCAGGAAAAAAGCCGGTGACTAAGCCATGCATTAAGAAGTTTACTTAAAACCCACCAACCTCTTCACAAGCAAGTTCTCTTCTTTGTCCAGCTACTCTATTTTATTATGCTTCCAATAAAAAATAAAAGCAAGGGTTGAAAATGCACTGCACTAAATATACACTGCTTGCTTCAAGCGTGTCATTTTTGGCTGGGTACAAAGACACTTGACAGCAAGAAGACGTGCAGAAATACTGGAGGGGATAGCTATCTAATAAATGGGGATTCAACTGCTGGTGCTAGGTATTAATTGCTTAAAATTAGAAACAATATAAAATGTTCTCATAAATAGCTGCTGGGTGAGGTAAGAAATGGCTTGTGAACAGGCTGGCTTATTTTTAAATGTATTTTCGGATCCAGCGTTTATGCTTTGTCTGGGCTATCTTTGTCAAGGACGATAATCATCATCATAATAACGCTTCAAACATCTTTAGTACTCATAAGAAAAACTTTGCCAACAAACTGTGTTCTGAGCCAAGCCTAATCATCACATTCCTCTGCAGAGAACTTGACACAGGACAGCACAAAGCTTCTTGGGAAACGGCAGTGAAGGAGGCCAGCGCGAACCAACACAAACAGCAAGGACAGCAGTTGCTAACCAAGCACATACAAGCGTTCTCACCCTAACTCACTTGTTAGCCATTCCAAAATCCAAACCCTATGTCTGTGAACATTGTCCCAGTGCCCCTTGAGCTCCAGCAAGCTCCCCTTGTGCCCACTGTCCTGGGGAGCCTGTTCCATGCCCACCACTCTGTTGAAGAACCTTTTCCTGATACACAGCCTGTCCCTCCCCTGATGCAGGTTCATATCCAATTTTAGGGTAAAATTTTCCAGACATAGAATTCTTTAGGTTTTTTCTTAAGAATAAACAAAAAACTCCACCACCCCACACCTTTCCACTATGGAGAACGAGGAGAGAAAGACAATAATGCTTACAAATGCCAATATCAATACCTACAAATAATTCATTGGTTTTCCCTGTTAAAAGAATGTTTTTCTCAACATTTCTATGCATGCATACATGCTTTTCTTTTCTAGGCCCTTCAAATAGTGTTAGATCCCTCTGAACACCACACTAAGGAAGAGAAAGAAGGTTTTCACCTTGTTTCTCAGACTTGGGAAACACCTAGTACTGTCCACAGTGAATTTGCTACCCCAGCTAAGCCTTAGCTATAAGTATAATCCATCAACCTCTGCTTTGGAGCTGATTTTTCAGCTAGAATGAACCTTCCTGCCACCAAACCTAGAAGCCAGCTCTTGAGAAGATAAGCTAAATCTATCTTAGATATGTCCATCCTCCATTGGAGCCATAAAACCACGGTGTAGACAAACTGAGCAATAGAAGAATGTAGTATATGTGTATCTCAGAATAGAAGTCCAAGAGGAGGGCTATTGCAGGCTGCCACCGCTGAAAATCACTCTGTACAGCTAATTCAGCTGACATACCATCTTGTGAAGGTGGTGAAGGCAATGAGACAGGCCTTCCCCCACACTCTACTAGGATGTAATCACTGAAGTAGCTGGGTGTCTTTAATCTTGACTAGAAAGGAAACGTGTGTTCCTGCTTGTCACATAGAATCAAAGGATTTCATCGTGCAGCCAAAAGGAACAAGATTTTTCTTGGAGGGGGAAAAAGCACCCTTGCCAGAGAGGGAGAAGAGAGAGAAACCCATAGGTGATACAGGATGAGCTGATAAATACAAAGCAAAAAGAGCAAATTGGCATTAAGGGAGAGCTGTGTAAAAAGGCTGTAAGCTACAGAAGAAAGACTGTGCAACCAGAAGAAAATAAAAATCCCATGAGATACCTAAAAGGAGATTTAGTGATGTGGCGAAGCAAACAAAATGCCTGCCTTGGTCCCTGAAGAGCACCATAGCTATGGAGGCACTGCAAGAGCCATGCCAAGCACAGAGGACCCTCCTGGTTTCCGAGAAAGATTGTGCAAAGTTCTCTGGAGACTGACAAGAGGACTATACAGGAACCTGGCCCTTTCTTCCATAATTTACTTTCACAGCAAGACGGGCTTGGGATGGTTAAATAGGGAAGAAAGGTAGAGAGTAACGCAACAATACTGACTGCTCTTCTGAGCAACGTGACTCTCCTAGGTATCCATCTTAGCCCTCCACAGCCAAAATACAATGCAGCAAGTGAGAGATGCCATAAAAAGAAACAACTTTAACCACCCTCTCTTGAGGAAAAGTAAATTGTGGGAGCATCCCTGCTGATGAAGACCAGGAGTTCCCAAAACTTCTCACAGAAACACCTTACTCAACAGCAGTATCTGAGACTTTTTTTTCTTGCAGAACGTGAGCATCTTTGGGTCTAAACTGTGGGCCACCAACATCTATGACTGTATCTGACCTCCAAATTTACCCCAGATTTACCCCAAATTTACCCCTTTGGCAATTCGGAAACACTCCTGCCTTCTTAATTGAAAACCACTGCTGTGCTGGTACTCATTTTTCACCACATCTCTTCTGCCAGCTCATTTGTTCCTTGTTTCTACAGCTTCCACTCACATACACAGAGGCAAAAAAAAGACCAGAGGCATTTGAGATAGCAGCGTGCTAACTACAGGCCTCTTACCAGGTTCAAACAGATCATTGCTGCAGATTTATTAAACCTAAGTGATTAACATTTCATTTTATGCTCAATACATTTAAACACAGCCCTTCTTCCCCCAAGCCCAAAGCACTCACTGTTCTGTAGGAAAAAAAAAAAAAGCATTTCCTATTCATGTTCCACTAAATGACAGTCCGGCTTGAGCCTTAGAGCAGCTTTTTCCCTGCTCTCCATGCTTATCTGGTCAAGGTCTCCTTAAGATGCCTGTCCTCACAGATATAAATACAAGGAAAAACAGGCTTTCAGCCAGTCTGAAGACAGAGAATCAGATTTCTTCGACTATTAGTCAACTACATTAAGTGATTTCAAAAATAAAGGTCAACCTTTTAATTTAAATTTTTCCCGGGTAAGCATTTGTTTCTAAATTTACCTTTTATATAATAACATCAGAGAAATATGATCTGCAAGAGAAGCCGGGAGACAGCACAGCGGAAGTAGGTACACAGCCATTAGGGAAATGGAAGAAAATAGTCTGAAACGTTAAAATAAGCAGCTAAATAGCCTTGCATGTTTTCAGACTGGATGAACAGAAGCACGGGTAAAATAGGTTGTTAGGGAGCTTAAAAAGCAGTTAAGTGCATGCAAAGCGTAAGTATTTTATGAGATTCACACACACAAAAAAAAGATGAAGAAGAAGAGAGAGATTTGCTGTAATGAGATCTAGCATGAAGAACTGTAAGTGATACAGAAGATGTCTAAGTACCTAATCTCAAATGATTTCAGATAGATGCTGCAGGCGAAATGCTACTGGATGCAGTTTTATCAGTGCACACCAACACAACAACCCCTTCCCGAGGCAACGGGACTAAGGATGTTCATTTCTATATACAGCACCAAAACCACATTGGAATGTATGAGCGTTACCATAAATTCTGGATGTCATTTAATTGCAAAGTCATACATGCACATGCATTAAACACAAATAAACGTGTCTTTAAAAAAATCTTCCAAATATAGCAGTGGACATATTAACCAGTAATAAATTAGTAGACCTGGCAGCTTCAGGAGCCAGTCCTCACTTCAGAAGCACGGCAAACAAAATGTTTAATTTGAGCTGCATTATTTATAACCTACAAAGACTTTCTTAGACATATATGGAATTATTGTTAGAAGCCTACATGGATCTGACTAATCCATTTTCACATTTTTTACTTAACCTCTTTTTTTCCATTTGGGTAACTTCACTGAAAGACTTCTTTGTTAGACTGAGGCAGTAGGAATCCAATCAAGAGATTCTGTAAAGCTGAACTACAAGCAGCTGTGTAGAAAGATAAGACCCAGAAATATTTGAGGGGCAAGGAAACAACTTTATTATCAAGCAAGGTCTACTTTTGTAAACCCCTGATTTAGTCTTGTAAACAGTTGTAAAGCTCTTGTAAAATCCAAGACAAGACAGAGACTTGAGCTGCTTTGCTACAATCAGATCTTAAAAAAAAAAAAAAAAAGGAGAAGAAGAAAAAAAAATCTTAACCCTGTAAGTGATAAAGGAGCATGAGATTTAAGAGATTATGTAGGGTTTTACATAGGATTTAATTTTTCCAAATATATGCTAGAGGAGGCCATGCTTTGGGACACATTTAAAAAAAAAATCAGAGCTGCAACACTGTCTTCCCAGGCCAGAGTTCACTATGCAGAGCATGTACATAAGTTCTTTCCTTCTCTGCCACAAAATACTGCAGAAAAACGTGCACAGTCTTGAGTATTTAAGATGAACATAGATAGATTTACATACTTTGGATATGAAAAAAGAAAAACCAGACTACCCAGCTGAAAAGAAATACAGTCAGTGACACTGAGGGTGATACCCTACCTTTCTGGTTTGGTGTCTTGCTCCCAAGGATAGGAGAATACGGTCTTCCTCTAATGAAGAGGTATTAAAAAGTCTGCATGTATATGTTTTATTATTAAGCTTCTGAGAAATTCCACATGGCAATACTAGATAAAATCATTTCCTAGGCTTCATTCTTTGCTTTCAAATGCCAGTTCCTTTACAACCTGAGTGGAGTAGGTAACACACCCTGCAATTTACGGATCACAAGCATTGGCGGGATGAGAAAAATCTGCAGTTGTCCAGAGGCATCTGAGGTCCTGAGGTTCACACTGCAAGAACAGAAGATGAAGAACAAAGCCATCACCAACCTTGCAGTGTGTCAAATTTGGACGCACACAAAAAGGTGCAGGGTTCACAGCAGGCCCAGGGATTACCTTCTGGGGAAGCCCCCTATCAGTCAGACATCTTGGTCTATTTTCAAAGGCCTTGATTCATATCCTCAGACACAGCTACTGCCAATTATAAATAAATTGATATAAAGTGGTTTAGGCTATGTAGGTAACTTGAATATCCCTAACTCCATTCCTCTCTCTCTTGGTTTTCAGCTGTAAGATCTCTCACTTGATCTGTACACCCCCACGGCTAAAAGCTTAGAGCACAACTCAACCCTTTCCATTCCCCAAAATCAACTGCAGCTGCCATTTGTGACAGATTCTTGGGCTCTGCAATGTCCTTCTGCAACAACACAACTGGAATTCTGCATAGCAATTTCCTAAATGAAAATCCACCAGAACTTTACACAAAGGCACAATAACTTTCTCAGATGTCTCTATGGGGTCCTGGGTAGCTGTTGTTGCTTTGCTAAATAAAAACGGGCAGAGTGCAAAAAAAAAAAAACCATCATGTCCCTCCGTAACACTTCTGCTTGCAAAACACTGCCCCAAACATTGACTCCCCTAATTAAATTATCTCATTAGCAAGAAAAGCAAACAAAAGAAAACCAAATGCCAAAAGCTGCTACGTTTACTGTCAGTTGGTGGGGGGTTGTGCAGGAAGGTTCACACAGTGGAGTCGGCAGCTGGGACTGAGAGTCCCTGCAGAGAGAATGGCTGGGCATGGCTGGGCATCACCCACTGACCATGCTCCAAAACTGAGAGGTCGAGGAGATAGGCCAGGGACACGACTGGGTTTCTTCTGGGGAAATCCACCACCTTCTCAAAATGCATGGAGTGGCTGCCAGCACCTGACATACCTAATCTCGCTCAAGACTTCATAGTTAATAAAGCAGAAATATAGAATAAGCTACTGTCAGTGTTGCCAAATGTCACAAATTAAATTTCACAAAATTTAATTAAGATCAGGGGTCTTTCGGGGCTGGTTTCAGAGAGGGGTGGACTAGGTCTTCAGATTACATTTGGACAAGGCAAGAGAAATTCCCTTTGATTTACTGCCATTCTCAATTTTCCAGCCCTTGCGGAAGACTGATCAATCAGTCACTACTATTAGAGGAGAAAGGCTCTTGACAAGGAAAGGGTTAAATACATCACATTTTACAGCAAAATCTCTCAGGATCACCTGTTTTCCTTCAAAACTTAAGTAACTGTATTTTTTCCCTCTTATAGAATATTTTTGGGCTGTCCCATCCCTGCCACTGTTCACATTTAAAAGCTTCAGCAAGCAACAGGGGAAACAATATATTTTCTCTTTCAGGACTGATGCCCTCTGACCATGCAGTGTTTTCTGACACATTCTGTTTATCACTCCCACAAACGAAGACCACATGTACACTGCAGCATGCAACAGCCACTAAGCATCTGGTCTATAAAAAGAGCTTATTAGAAGCAAAATGCCTCCGAAACAAACAAGAAAGATTAAATCCACTGAACACAGACTAGCACAATCCATATCATCATGCATCTAAGTGTCTTAGAGGTTTTCACATGATTTGCTCATATGGTTGTCTGAAGTTGGAAAGTGTAGTTATCCTGATGCTGCAATAAGGCTGTACATGAAGCCTGCACCAACAGAAAGAACTACTGCTTTTCTAGTTTCAAGTGCCCTAAACATGGGATGGTTGCTAACCTCTATGCACATACCCTCAAAAGTTTCCTCACTCTTCATTTAAGGCGCCACATATATTCTTTCAGAGGTCCTGAAGGACTCAGTGGAGACATTTTCTTGCCATATTTCTCGGAGACATTTGCTAGTTTTGTGGCATGGGTACACCATTGGCACCAGTATGTAAGTACTAGGAACTCCTTACCCCTGAAATATTGGACTTTGCTTCTAATTCACCTGGCAGACAGTAGGGGATTTCAAATCTCCATGTTCCCTTCCTATCGGATGTCACAGGAGTTAGCCAGAGCCCATGCTGTCTGTACGTATGCCACCACAGCTCATCACCTCTGTATGACATAACCATGCTTCATAAAATGGATCGATTTCATTCTTGGTTGGTTCAACAGAAGAAGTATCCCTTCTACCTACCTGCAGTTTTTCTTTTGTTTTGAAAGGCAGACACTTCGAGAATCAGAGAGACAGTGCCACCATCCTAAGGAACTAATAGCACACCCAGTATCAAAGCCAACTGCCTCTCAGCTTGCTCCTGTGCCTCTTAAAAGCTATTCCTCTTATCACTTCTTCCACCACCTTTTCTTGCTTCTCACTTAAAATTGTCACCAGCGAATCCTGTTTTATCTTCCCAGCTGTCGGACGAGACTGTTTGCTGAATGCAGTAAATCAGCAACCTACCTTTTCTAGGTCAGAGGTCTGAAGCTTTTAATTAGCTGCTTTAGAACTAACACGATAAAATAAGAATCAGCTCATTTCTCAAAAGCATGAACCACTCACAAAATCCCTCTCAAGATGCATTAGGTGATGTAGAACCTTGAAAAATCACAGAGAGAAATCAAATCATGCTTGGTAAGCATCTGCGTACTTAAATATGGATTTAAGAATACCAAGAACCTAGTTTAGAATGTAACCGTAAAGCTCCCAGATTTGCAAGCGCTGGCCAAAATGTTTGCATTTTATCCTGAATAGCAATCATTCATTTCCGTTCAGCTAAAGCTGTCAAAGACTCTATATGCAGTCGTGTAGCGAGAATCTTATAAACAAGCCAAATGCCTGTATAGCAAACATCTGGCCTCACTTCTGTTCCACGAATTTGCCAAAGAATAAGTCCAGCTGATTTTTTTGCTGTTGTGGCTTTTATTTTTTTTTCCTCCGCTGTGCCTCAGGTCGTTTTCCTTAAAATGAAATCATTAAAACAGGCAGAAAGAGCAGAGGAAGGAGGAGTAAGGAAAAGAGATGCAGCATCTGAATTATCTTCCAGTGGGACTAATTTTACTAAGCAGTTGTGCTACTGCTACCAGTCAATCACTGCAAGTACTATTAAGAAACTAAAAAAAAATATATATATAATAATTTAAACTTCATTTAGCAAAGAATATTGGCAGAGAAAGAACCAGACGCTCTTCTACAAACTGGAAGCTCAGTTTACTCAAATGTCCTCAATATCAATATAAAATGTATTAACATAAAAAAAAAAAATCACTTGCTGCTCCCTTATTTTGCATTCCTTTTACATCCGTACTTCTCCGAGGCAACAGATCAGAATGGCGCAGTGCCTTCCCCTCCGGCCAAGTGCAATAAACAGGCAGGTGTAATAGAAGGCTGCAGCAGCTCAGCTCTCCTCCCGAACAATTGATCTTCTAGGCCTACGGTGTAATTCAGGCTCGGTAGCTCCCCGCACATGCCTCATTCCTGATCGGTCAATTATTTCAAATCAGGCAGAATTAAAGTGTTATTTTTGTGAGGGGGGATGATATTCACCAGTGACCGAAGTGAAACTAATAAACTAATTTCCCTTCGCTGCCTTGGGCAGAACAGAAAAATTCAAGTCTCTGAAAGACTGCAGCTGTTTCATCAGTCTGTTGCCCAAACCCGCTCACAATTTTGCTATCTTCAAATTCAATTTTTGTTCACAGAACAATTTGGGGAATGAAACACAACACAAAGAAAAGAGCAAAAAAGGGAACAGTGAGGGCCTGTGAGCAAGCGGAGCCTCCTGAGAGAGGGGAACAGCACGCTCCTCCACTTTGCAACACAGCATCTTCCTCCTGCCAGTAGCGGATTTATCCAGTAGATGTCAACACCAGCAAAAAATATGTGTAAAGCCAACCTTAACAGCAACAGCAGTCACTTCAATTTACAGAGGAGAGTTTTAATATTCGGAAGCATTGCATTTTCTCTCCTGTCCCATCCCTGTATCTACTGGTACGGATGTGGCCTGGTCCAACCATGTATGCGGAGCAAAATAATTTCTTTTCTTGCTTTTTGAATAATTCCGTGTGGTTTGCTGGAAAATGGAAAAATTGCTAATGAGCATGTGATTGCTTTCAGATTAGATCTGAGGAAATTTTTCGGCAGAGGAGCAGGGAGAGGGCTTGTAGAATACCGTTTGGCGCAAAGCGACTACGGGAAGCAAAATTGTCATCGTCACTAAAGACCATCTGAAGAGGTCTGCTCCCTTCTGATCTTTCATGGCATGGTTAAGCAATGCAGTAATTTCCTGGATTTTGCTCTTTCCTCAAGAAGCTGCTCAGCCTACAGCAGTGACCTGAGATTCCCACGCTGACCCCAGGTCAACAGATACTTGTTGTTCCTATGAGGTTTTTTTCTTCTTCGTAATACACCAAGGACTGTCTGCTGT
Source organism: Pavo muticus (assembly GCA_016647715.1). NCBI lineage: Eukaryota > Metazoa > Chordata > Aves > Galliformes > Phasianidae > Pavo > Pavo muticus. The sequence goes on from JACDJE010000115.1 coordinate 1,345,586, forward strand.
AAGCCTTTTGGTGTTATTATCACTCAGAAGGCTGAATTTGCTGACAAGTTTGAACCATGCAAAAAACCAAGGCCGCCGCTTGTTGACACTTTTAAATCTACTATTAAGATCTGACTGTTTGAACAGCTTGTGTGCAGAATCAGAAGTACAGATTTCTGTTTCCTTTTTGTTTATTTTTAGATAAACCTTGTGTTTCTACTTTGCAATGTTTGCACATGGCTGCTGAGCATGCAGTAATTGCATACATTATACGTACTGCTTAGAGACACTTTGCACTGCAGTTTCGTTGGACAGATGAAAAAGGGAAATAACAGATCATTTTCCTGATTGATTAATCTTTCCTCGCATTGCCATACTCCCATAAACATCAGGAGGAAAACCAAAAGTATGTTGTGACATCTAATAGTGAGACATCGGAGCAAATTATTTTATTACTACCTCAAAACTTACTAAGGAGTTTGTTTTCACAGATAGCTCAAACACGGCAAGGAAACCCAAATGAATATATTACCGAGACGTATCACTTCCAGCAGAATTATTCCTCACATGTAAACCTCACAGCTCTTCAGAGAAGCGTATATCCTATGTAGCAGCAATAATGTAGCTGTAGCTTATCTAATCAGTTTGACCAGAAATTCTGGATCTCTGAGAAAGTAAAAACAGTGGGCAAAAGCTAAGACCGTCAATTACCATAATTTAAGCAATTCTTAGGCATCAACAGAAGCGGGCATGGGAAGATCAGACAAAGGCACTGCACTCTCAGTAAGTAATTGTAGTAGATGATGGCATGTGACAGAATAAAGTCACGGCTCTAAATACCGGGAAAAGACATCAAACACAAAATCTAACATCATGCAATGAGAAATAACAGCAGCATGCTCTGTTTCTGGAACTGTGTCCCGTGCAACTGCTTTGCAGCTTTGGATGCAGACACGTCCTACCAAAGACAATGCTGTAAATAGTTTGGAGATAACGTGTATCTTATTAGGTATACCACAATTTTGCAGACCTGCTTGAGCAATTCTTTTAGTTCCTGTCAATGTTTTCTCTCGATTCAGGTCTGAAAGAAATAGTGAGAGCTTTTAATTTGCTGTGACACCTTGATTGCTGCGTGGATGACACACTGCATTGTTCCTGTTAGTCTTACAAATTTATGGATTTTTAAGGCCAAAAAGCACAGGAGACCGTGATGATCATCCTGCTCTGCCTCCATGAGCAGCTCGGTCCCACAGACCCATCCAGCAGCCTGTGGATCTGACAGAACACCCTGTGCAGGGGCTAGATAAAGTAAAACCTAACATTCTAATATATGTATAAGATATAGCTAAAAAAACCTGAAAAGTTTCCTCAGGAAAAAAAAAACTCAATTATTACAATGAATTAACAAACTTTTCTCATTGACACCTTTATTTTCCCCACTAGCTTACCAAAACTAGAGGGGCAGAAAGGGTGGTCTCGGTGGAGAGACAAGTGTCTCCATGCTGCATCCAGCAGGATCACAGAATCATAGAATCATTTTGGTTTGAAAAGACCTCCCAGACCACCGGGTCCAATCTCAGCCCATCCTCCCATGCCCACTAACTGTGTCCCTCTGTGGCACATCTCCATGGTTCCTGAACACCTCCAGGGATAGTGATGCCACCACCTCCCTGGGCAGCTGTGCCACTGCATCATCACTCTTTCTGAAAATAATTTTTTCTAATATCCAACCTGAGAAGCAATGGCACATTCACACACAAGACAAAGAGAAGCAGCAGGCAAGCAGCACTGCAGAGGGACTTGCTCCACCTCTTGCAAGCCACCTCTGAAGCACTTCTGGTTGGTAACAGAGCAGCTCTGGGATATGGGTTTTACGTGTGGGACACCCAGTGAAAAGAGCACATTTATAACACATGCAGTCTTTCTACAGCCTAATCCCCCCACATTCCTTTAAAGCAGTGATGGGTGATGGCCCCCCAGCTCAGCCACACAACTCTCACAAATCCTATTCCAGGTTGGAGGCCGAATCATTTCTCCTTTCAGATTCCTGGCACAGGATCAAATCAACCTTTGCTACATCCAATGGTCCCTCTGCAGGACACAGCTGAGTCAAGCGGCACCTCTGTGAAACAAATGTAAGAAAAGGTATAAATGCTGCCCAGGAGTGACGAGTGAGACAAAAAGTGTGAGCAACAGTCCTGTGACAGTAATGTCAGTGCAAAAGGAAGGCAGGAGGTGCTCCAGGTGCAGAGCAGAAGTTCCCAGCAGCCCAGCAGCCCAGGAGAGGTCCATGGAGGAGCAGGCTGTCCCCTGCAGCCTGTGGGTACCACATGGAGCAGATCTCCATGTGCAGCCATGGAGGAGCCCACAGTGAAACAGTGGATGTGGTCTGAAGGATGCACAGCCCACAGAGAGCCATTCTGAAGCACACTTATCCTGAAGAACAGCAGCCTGTGGGATGGAGCCCATGTTGAAGAAGAGGAAAAGAATGAGGAGATAGGAGTATTGGAGGAACTGTTACAGACTACCCATCAGTGTGTTATGAACTATGCTCTATGTATCATATCACTAAATTTTGTCTACCCAATTTTGAACAGCTTCTATGCTGACATAAGTGTATGAGCTGCTTGGAGCAGTCTTCATTGGTGGAGTGCTATACCTATTACATTATTGAATAAAGTACATATCCATTGAATTTCCTTGATCTTCTAGGTAAGTAATAACATCCACTTAGAAAGATTAGACATACACAGAAAAATAATGCCTGCCCATAACTAGACATCTTATTTTCTAGCATTCACCTAATGGCCCTATTACATGCTTGATTACCGTGGTCAGGCTAAAGAGAGTAATTTCTTAAGAAGTTTCTTTTTTTAATTTTTAGCAGAAAAGTTCAACTTTACTGAATTCTACACTTTTCTGAAGGTTATTTTCAATGGTCCCAAAGACTGCCTCTTCTAAATTTTTAGAGATAGATTCTCAAGTGCATTTCACTCAAAATTATTAATACACAACTTTGTCAGATGTCCTTTCTTCTCCCGCTTTGGTCCTCATTCCCAAAGTTACAGTTTCGAGCAAAATTTTCCTACACAAGGTTATCCAGTTCCTCCTATTTCAATACAGTGATAAGCATTTATGTGGCACTCTGTCTTCAAAGCACTTTACAAACATTAAATATTTAATGCTCATGGTATCCCTCTTACTCTCAACCCCATTTTACAGGTAGGGAAACAGACTCACAGGTTAAGTGATTTTGTTTCAAGTCACATCACAAGTTACTGACGGATGTGAGACCAGAATACGAGAGCTCAGATTTTCAGTTCTACTCTCAAAAGTAGACAAGCCTTGTTCTTTTGCTTCATAATAATAATGAAAAAGTTTGCTCTTGTTCAGGGAGAATTTCTCTTCGGAGGTTCTGAAGCCAAGGAGAAAGCAGCTCAAAAGAAAGACCAAAAAACATGAAAAGCACCCCAAAATGATCCAGAGGGACACTTACCAGCTTTGTAAGCCATATCCTCACTTTGTAGTGTACTAGGGGGAAAACCACAAACGTTCAGCCACACAAATGGCACAGTATTTTTTCTCAGCCCTTATGTAGTCACACACACATATTTATATATACATACGCTGCTCCAAAAACAATGCCTCCTATTTATTTCCATGGAAACTACAACAGATACAAAGAGCACAATAACATCTTTTGATAGAGCGAATTCTCAGCTACAAAACACTACTTTTCAACCCGGTCACCACTGGTAGCTGTGCATTTTCACTGGTGATGAACAAGAGCCTGCATATCGCACTTAGGAAAATCTGCACCAGAGGAGGTAACCCACAGTCACTGTCACCACTGCTGAAATGCACCACCTGCCAGCTCACTGTGCTCACAACCACTGTTTGGTGTCCAGAAACATTCAGCAAGCGTCAGTGAATGTCAATGAATGCAAGTTTTTCTGCATGAAGGAATTCAAGGACACATCTTTGCTTCATACACACTTCCATGTCAGACTCCTTCTTGTCAGACTGCACCTCTGCTGCCATCTGTTGCACAACAACAAAAGGGAACGGAATACTGTTGGGAAGGTTCAACTTCTACTGCCATACCACTCACATCCCCCTCTGAAGTCACAGGCCAACATAATGAAATAGGAGGCATTACTTCCGCACTTCAAAGCAGCCTTCCTATATATCTGTGTGTATCTCTCTATATACACACATACATACATATCTGCACATATATACGTCATATACATATATCTGTATATATGTACAGATATGTATGTATATGTGTGCATATATGTATTCTCAACTTCTACGTAATCCCAGAACAGAGACCTTCCAGCCAGAGAAGAATTTGCAATTTAAAAACTGAAGTACTTTTCAAAATGGCATCACTAAAGAGCTTTAGCATTTGATAAGAAGATTACAGTATATTCAATTGCACAGAGCAAAAGCCTTTTAAAATAAAGTACAGGAATAGCGAAGCCAGGCATTTGCAACAAGATAACAAGAAGCTAATCGGCCAGTGGATAAGGTGCGCCCTGCTGCAGAGAGTGCTCAGGAGCCAGTCAGATTTTGAAACTCAAATAATGAGTGTTTTTTTTTAGCTTTAACATTTTTCATAATCCAAGTGGGAGGTCTAAACACTGGCTGTATGCAACATTAACTGTATTTCCCTTTAACAGGCTTCTATGGGAACAAATGCTCAGTGTCAGGCTGGTACTATACGTCCACTTAATTGAGCTGAGAAAACTCTCCTGCCCCCGAAGAAAGCTCATCTCTTCTCTCCATAAATGTGACTACAGAGCTGGCAGATAATATCTAGCTTTCACTCATTATTTATACAACCATCTAATTATGTCCCAGAGACTCCCCATTTTACAAAAGTTTCTTCCTGCAAATGTCATTTGTTGGCTGAACAGAAAGGCAAGCCCAACCCCAGATCTCATGACAGGGAGCGCCATACCCGTGGACACTGAGCACCAGAGCATCCCTTGCTGGGACACATGGGGAGAAGCATGAGATTACCATTCACATGGGGACGGGCTCCTGGTGTCACACTCAGGTCTAATGATTTCTCCTGGGAAATGCACATATTCAAGATAAACAGTACAAAAATGTACTTAAAGAGAAGCATGATATGGTTAGGGGACAAAGATAAACAAGCGTATCCACAGACTGCATAATTTCCTCCTCTGGGCCACTGGATTCTGTCTTACTGATTACATTACTCCAGCATCGTCATACCCAAACAGTGCTGAGACCTATTTAATGGTGACAAATTCTTCTGAGGCCAAGGGCTGTCAATATCTCTCCTCACTAGCTGATGGATCGAGGATGGAGTGAACATGGACCAAAACTAGAAACTCTCATGTAGGAAAGAGCAGAGCTTGAATTGAAATATACACAAAACTCCTCAGCAGGAAATCACTTTTTGCTAATATTTAGGTGCCCAGCGTCCTGCTGTTACATAAACCAAAGGGAACATTATTTGGGCATTTATCTCTGCAGAAGCATTGGAAACTCCCAAACGAGGCAACCACTTCCCAGATCCCATGGTGTCATGCCAAGAGCCCCTCCAACACATGCAGATGCACCAGGTTGAGCACTGAAGGGAGCTAATACAGTGTGATTCATCCTGCTGAGGAACTTGGGTTGTAGCCTCATCTCCCTACGTAATTCAAGCATGAGGCATTAAAGCTGCTAGGGGGAGAGGTTTCCATGCCAGGAGTTGGGTGCCAATGTGCCCAGCATGGTTAAATTCAACACAACACTGAGTCTAGAGCTCTCTTTTTGATGGTACCATCTTTTCCTTTAAAAAATTATTCCAGCTTCAGACTAAAGGCAAGGAGCGGGTATAATCCTGCTCTCTCTAGAGACCTCTTGTATGACTCTGGGCAAATCACTCAAGTTCAACTCAACAGAGCACTGGAGTTCACTGTAGATAGATATGAAAAGCAACCAGGGGCATCTGCAGGCTCAGCACCATGCCCCCACCGTTCTGCAAGCCAAAGCCCAGATCTCAGCCACAGCCCATGAAGGAGGGCACTGCTGTTTCTGCTGTCACCACTCTTTGGGACTGAAGCCACCTCAGGTTAGCAAACACATCATTATCCTCCTCAGGCTCAGCAACTGCATGAAGTCCATGCTTCTGCTTTACTAGTCAGATGGAGGGTTTTTGCCATTTCACTTTCAAAATTATAGGATTTACACAGATGCAGCAGAGTGGAGGCAACATACACGTATTATGAAAGCTATGTCATTATAATACGTAGCTTTTCTGTTTTACATTACATTGACCAGCTAAAGTACAGGTTGCAGCTACGTCTACACAAGTCATGTTGTGTCAGTAATGCGCATGTGGAAGGAAAAAGAAATAATAATTTCCTTGTGGATTTTAGTACACTTTAGCAAAATGGCCAGGATTATCCTTGGAGGGGAGACAGTCAAAGTCTACTTGTAAAGCCACTGTTTTTTTAAAACAGCAGCACTACCATGCAGTTGTGTCACAACTAGGGAAATATCAAACAACACTGAACTAAAGGTCTCTTTAGGAATGGGCAAAACACAGCTTGCTGTTGATGTCTGTCTTCTAATTTTGAAGCACTGGTTCTCTGAAGCAGCCAAGAAAACTTGTCCATCTTACTCATTTGCCACGCAGGCCATTTAGAGAATCCACACCTGTCCTTTTGCCTTTCTAACAGAGCAACATGGGCTCCTTGTCCTCGCAGCAGAGTGGGTCTTGGAATGATAGCAATGGCTCGAGGGCTTGGCAGAGGTGGCCCCAAGTTGGCTTGGAGGAGGATGGGGAGGGAGAAGGGGCAACAAGAGACTGTCTTCAGAAGCGGTTTGAAGCCAGGACTGTGGGGCATGAAAGAAGCCTCCTTACAGCTTTCCCCAGTTTTCTCCCTAACGTGTTGATCATGCTTTCAAGCAGCATTTTCCCTGCCCTTACGTCTCCCTTTTGGCTCATACTTCTGTTCACCACCCTCCCCTTCCACCATTTGTCTCTGTTCCCATAAAAGCAAGAATTCATCCAGGACCTTCCCTTGTCCCCAGATAAGATTAATCCAAACAAGTGGTTTACAAAACTTTGTTCTGTTTACTTGGCTACTCTTCTCTTTCTGACCTTTCTTTTTTCCATCTTAAATTCCCTATGTGAAAGCATTATGTGAAAAAGAGTGAGCTGACGAACCAATATCTTGGCAAGTTGACACCCTTAAAAAGAAACAAAGGTCTCATATGCTATTATTTCCACATGTAGAGGGGAGAAAACAGGTGAAGAAGCAGGTGGGAATTTAGTAGTGATGAAATGGGAGTGACAAACTTATAATCTGATACGCTTCTAAGCAAGGTTTTGACCAAAATACAGGGAAGAAATGGTAAATAAGGGGTTTAGCAGAAACCATGAAACCAAGCAACAACTCCTTTCTCTCCTACCTCTGCTATCCTCTCACATGAGACTTTGGTACAATTAATTTTACTAGCTTGGAAGGGAAGATTTCAGTAGCCAGCTGGAAAACACACCAACTGACCAACCACTTCTGTTTGTGGTAGAGTTAAATACCACAGCAAGGCTTCTCCCAGGAGCATCCCCACCACATCCCACAGCCTGAGTGCAAAAGCTGGGCCAAAACCAGCGATTGTGGTTTTGTAAAGAAAAACAAATTAAAAATAAACCCAAACCACCAGAAATCGCGTAAGGATGGCATGAATTTCTTCTTTCTCTGCACTGCCTCTGCATATCACTGCTGGCAACGCAACAACATATAAGCTCTGAATGTTGTTCTTAGTAGCTTAAGAGCTACAAGAGAGATTTGTGTTTTGCTCATTCGTCCAAAATGTACTTTCCCAGAAAAAAAATAATAAATAAAGTCTCCTCTTTCCAAAATAAACACAAGCTTCTCTTCCCCTTGCAGTTGTCTTTGGATTTCCAGAATTGGAGTGACAGTGTCCTTGGAGGAGTGAAAGGAAGGAACGCGTACTCAGGAGGCTATTATTCCAGACACACTGAGACAGCTTTTTGCCAACTCATGAAGAGTTTGGAAAAGGAAGGCAGAAGCCTCCCATTTGACTGAATTCAATGGGAAGGCAGCGCGGTGCATGGAGCACTGGGGCAATTTGCTTTTGGCAGCCTATTTTGCTAAGTAGGTGGGCTGTGTTCAGAGCCAATTAGAGGTTGACGTTTCCTTCCTTAGGTACAAAGCGCAGCAGCTCGGCTTGGGCTATTCTTCCCTCGCTGCGTCTGTGTTTACTGTGGCTGTTCATTTCTACTGTTGGCAAGGGGGATGTTTAATAAAGCAGGCCATTCTCTGGTTACAAACGCGGTATATCATCGTTGGTGTATGTACGCATATGGTATGAAGTAGAGCACTGCTAAAAAGACAAAGCAACTCCTGCCAGCAATTTTGATGGCGGTGCTGTAAAAAAGCACTGGGGCGAAATACAGTTCTCTGTTTTCTGATAGTGGAGGGAAAAGGGAGAGAATCATAGAATGGCCTGGGTTGAAAAGGACCTCAAAGATCATCCAGTTTCAGTCCCCCCTGCCGTGGGCAGGGTCGCCAACCAACAGACCAGGCTGCCCAGAGCCACATCCAGGCTGGCCTTGAATGCCTCCAGGGATGAGGCATCCACAACCTCTCTGGGCAACCTGTTCCAGTGCGTCACCACCCTCTGAATGAAAAACTTCCTCCTATTATCTAACCTAAATCTCCCCCTTTCTTCCTTCTTGCCATAGCCATTTGGAAAATTCCTCCAGCCTTCTCAGAGGACAGACATCGTCTGCATGACGCTTGAGACCATTGGAGAAAACACAGTGATTTCTGATCTGAAGTTAATTTAGGATTGTATGGGTAAAGAAGAGTGAGCAACATCCAGATTTCAAAATTCCCCTTCCCCAAGTCAAGATTTTAGCTTTACTTTGGCTTGAGCCATTCCACAAAGAGCCAGAAAGGTGCTTGATCGAGATTTTTATTTCATGCAGTGCTAAGCTACAGGAATGTTCACACCTAGGGTCTGCTTTAGTCCTGCCTTTAATTAAGGTAGTTTATTTTTTCAAACATGTTACCTGAGACCTGCTGGTGTTGCTTCAGGTCATGCAGCCATGCTTCAAACTGCTTTCTAATATACTTAATAGTGCCACAGTGTTATGTTCAGCTTATTACTGCCACACAAGCAGTAGGGTCATGGTATTCTCTGCAAAATACTTCTGTAATGGAGTGGATTAATTTAATGAATGCCATTTACTGCAGCAGAAGTGACAATGATTTGATGTTTTGTTACAATTAAGACTCATTAGCCAGTGATTTTTTTCTTAGTTGTATGACACCATAATAGATATAACACATATCAGATACAGAAGTTTTGAACTTCTTTCTAGTCATTTTTAATAAACATGAAGGAAGTGAGAAAGGAAGTCTCAGCAACCAGCAGCTAAAGGGCAGCCTTTGTGAGGGATGTCACACACACCTTGCACAAACCACGGCAAGATGCAAAACTGAATGCAGCTTGTAGGAAATAACTAGATGATGCTTGGCATTGAAGCTTCCAACCAAACAACTGGAAGGTTAACCCAATGCGTCCAATACATATGGCTAAGACATAAAAAGGCTTTTGGAGAAGGCGGGCAAAGCTAGGTCTTGGCTCGTCAGTTTTAACAAGATTCTGGAGCTCCACCAAGACAGGACAGTTGCCAAAAAGCACATGGCTTCCCTGCCTCTCAATGTGCTGCTGGGGTCAGTGCTCCCTGCCACGAGACTGAAGGAAAACTCTAAGCCTGTTTAAGTAACAAGCCCTTCTTTTTCAAGCAGTTTTTGTATACTGAGGAATGAACCCCATGCTGTTCTACTAATGCAAAGTCTTTTGTTCCTTGGAAACACAACTACTCATTTGCTTTTCACAAATCCTGAGCAGTGGTATGCTGAACATTTGAAAAATAAAGACGAAATGCCCTAATAAATAAAAAAATGCATTGTCAAGTAAAAACAATATTGGTCAGACCAATGTCACCAGACTCCAGGTTAAGTTTTCACAGTACAAGAAGTCAAAAGCCAAAATAATATTTCTGCGAATGCAGCATTCCCCAGCATCATTGAGGACATGCTTAGCTGGACAACCTGCAGACACACCTTACTCAGCAAAGAAGTGAAGCTAACAAGCTAATTTAATTGACCAAGTGAATAGCATTTAAAATCTGGATTGTGCAAAAGATGTATAAATATATATATATAAATATATAAACTTCCAGAAAGACTCATGAATTTGGAAGATTTTAAAGGTAGAAATAGATTTAACTGAAGAAAAAAGATCATAAATATCCAAATTATAGAATTGCTTAGGTTGGAAAAGACCTTCAAGATCATCAAGTTCAACAGCAACCTAACCATACAATCCTAACTCCAACAACCCACCGCCAAATCACGTCCCTGAGCAGATACAAACAATGCCTTAATGTTCATTAATGATAACTCATGATTTAAACCTAGCCTCATGATCTAGTAGCGATATCTGCTGTATAGGAAATCTTTAAAGAGATTTGAAGGAGGCTGTCCACACTTCAAGGCTTCCTTCTCCAGCTCTTCTCAGCACACTCTTGTTAGGAGAGAGTCTACCCAAAACTACTTGTAGATCCTTGTATGCAGACACCATTAATTGCAATATGAAATGAGCCATACACACAAATTCCTCATTCACTCTCACCTATGTGCAGTCTCTGTCAGCTCTCCCATGCAGATGTAAACCAGAGCAGCAACGTGCTAATAAATGGAATGTAAAATCTGTTGTTCCCTTCTATTGTAGAGTGAGGATAAAAATCACACTCCTGCTTCCTTATCCCATGCCAGAAGAGTTATAACCCTATGAAAATCACTTGAGTTAAAGATAAGCAGGGAGCTTCAACTTTATATTCATTTTTATCAAATCCTTGAAACTGCTTCATGGGGTTTATTTTAATAGGTATTTCTACTAACAATAATAACCCCCCTTATCTGTAATAAAGAAGAGAAAAAAAGCAGATTGCATCATAAATCTTAGTCATACCAGGTAATAATCTTCAAAATCATCCTTTTAGCATGGATGGCACCTGTTAAGTTAAAGCACATTTTTCCCGACAGTTTAGGAATACAGTCTCATAGCAGCTTCTGTGATGAAAATGGAGTTTCCCAAAAACTGCATTGGCATTGCAGGACCACGAATTCCTTCTAGGCTCTCTGAAGCCCAGTTGTGAGCATCGCACCCAGTACCTATAATTAAAGAAAGGGGAATAAAATTGTCTAAATGCTCACTGCATTTGACCCCAGCCCTTCACTGCAGGGCTTTGTCCCTGGGTGTTTCTAATCAGAGTTTCAAGTGTCAGCTGCAACGTAATTTTGTTTATTAAAAGCAGAGTGTTATGGCAATGACTGTGTCAAACCTGAGCTACACAAAGGGCTACGTATTTGCAGTCTCTTCATATAACACGTACTGATAAACATCATTTATTTTACAACTGCCTCTGATATATGATACTCCATGCAATGTATTTTTATATATATTTAAACCAATTTTATTCCACGAGATGCACAGCTGATTGCAGTAGAGGCTATGTTTTCCAAGATGCATTATGGTCTGACTAAAAGAAGAAAAAGTATAACTTATTACAACAGTGCAAACTATTATTGTCATAACAATGTAAAATACCCATGGATTTAATACTACAAATGCTCTATTCATCACGATCTCATTTGGCAATAGTGTCATTTCACCGTATTTTATTATACAAACATTTCTCCAAGAGCGATGTCATCTCATAGAAGAGGTGCAAAAACCAGGGCACTTTCACTCCAAAGTATCTGAACTCTACTTCTTTGTCAAATTCTTTGAAAATAAACACCATTACTCCACTAGCATTTCAGTCTTCTTCCAAATATAGTAAAGATGCAAAACTTCCAGCTCTAGACCATGAAATATAATATAAAAATAGAGTAAACTGTAACCTTGGCTGGATGTAGAAGTTGAGGCAAGAAGCAACTGACCCTAAGTTCCAAACTGTGCCAGCAACAGAGCAAAAGGAAATGTTGGATGTGCTGATGTCTTGGTCTTTGTTCCAGCCCCTTCTCAATGCTTAGGTACCTCTTAGAGGGTACTAGATTTAGGTGCATTACCTATTTGTAATTAATCCATTAGCACAACAGAATAGCATCAAACTTGTCTGCAGTAGGTTGGCATTGTATATGCAAGTTAAAAGATGGTATGTGACCTTTATATCAAAACTTAGGATATATTGGCAGTTTTCTGTGGACAGACATTCCCCTGTGCCACGCAGTGAGATACTCAGTGAGGTTATGGAGTAACCCAACCCCTTAGCAATTACCCATGGATGCTCAGCTTCTGCTTCACCTTATGTACTAGATGAACAGTCTGAAAGCAGTTCTTTGGAGTGAGTACATGGGCCCTAACTTTCCATCTCCTAAGGTCTAATGTCTAAGAGGGAAGTCCAGTACCTCCCAGTTGTAAATCAAACCAAACTCTACGCCTAAGACTTAAAATTTTCAAGAGATTCAAAAGTATTTCCAAACATCAGGGAGAAAAAAAATCAATCAAGCTGTATTGACAATAAACCATACCTGAATATCTAAGCAATATTTAAATTAAAAATAGCATGAAAGCATAAGCTCCTGGTCCTCTTCTAAACCTATACGTATATATATATTTAAATGCTGGGGCTTTAATAGGTGAGGCTCAGTGTATTCTTCCAGCCTTTGGAACACCACTATGACAGATGCGTTACAGGTCTCTCTGCTGGCAGCATGCCACTCTCTCTTGCAGGCTCCTCACATGATTGCAGCTCCCAGTTCCCACTGTCACAGCCTTGCATCCTCTGCCCCAGCCTTCATCCCCTCTTCTTTCCCCTTCTGCCACTCATTGCTGTCCTGCACTGCCCTTCCCCACCACATCCTCCTGCAAATCTCTGTGCCATCAGCAAGCCTGGCATCATTAATCTGCTGCTCAGTTATCGCATTTCAAGGCCAGATATACAAATCCACTTCCCTTTGTCCCTTTGGATCACTGTGATTTTATGGTCTCGATTCCTCTTTTCTGGTCCTTTGCTTATGGTCAGTTGTTTATTATTATTTGCCTATCTGGAAGTTAATCTTTCTGAAGCCGAGTCCTTGCTGCTGCCTTGCTCCGTTCAGCGTGAGGCCCGGTGCTCTGTCAGCGCCTGATAAACCATTTGTCATTCAGGCAGCAGATAATGCGCTGCACACATGTCCATTTTAAACAGCGTATGCTGAAGTACTGAGAATAAAACTGAAGGATTTATAAATAAATGTGTTTTTTTTTTTCCTCCATGAGAAATGCAGAAGGCAAAAGTTGCATGGCCAGCCCAGATGTGAAGAGGTATATTTAAACCTGCAGATCTTGTGATCTCAACAAGGCCTTTGCAGACCCAGCACTCCTATAGAAACCCAGGGAGATAGTGATAGGCCAAAAGGGAATAGTTTTGAACTAAAAGAGGGGAGATTTAGATTAAATGTCAGGGGGAAATTTTTCAATGAGAGAGTGGTGAGGTGCTGGCACAGGCTGCCCGGAGAAGGCCAGGTTGGATGCAGACCTGGGCAGCCTGATCTGGAGCCTGATGTAGTGACTGGCAACCCTGCCCATGGCAGGGCAGTTGGAACTGGATGATCTTTGAGGTCCTTTCCAACTCAAGTCATTCTATGATTCTATGAATCCCCTTTTGAGTCCTCCAGCTGGACAACAGTACTTAAAAGGACATATCTGAATGTCAGAGTCTTCACTTCTCTTGGCTTTTTTTATATATGCTGTAAGCTAATCCTAGAATCGTAGGGTCATTTAGGTTGGAAGAGACCTCTAAGAACATCAAGTCCACCCATTAACCTAGCACTGCCAAGTTTTACCAACAAACCATGTCCCTGAGCACCACATCCACACACCTCTTACAAACCTCCAGGGCTGCTGACTCGACCACTTCCCTGGCAGCCTGTTGTAATGCTTTACAACCCTCTAGGTGATGAAATTCTTCCTGACAGCCAACCTAAACCTTCACTGACACAACTTGAGGCTATTTCCTCATGTTCTATTGCTAATGCTTCTCCTTATTGTCCAAACACTACTGGAGGGTCATTTAAAAAAATGATTTTACAACAAGCATTAGAACTGAGCAGAACCGTGACCATTTCTCCCTGTAAGTCCTGGCAGCAGGGAGATGATGGGGTAGCTACCTGCACACTAAATGGAAATTCCACTCTGCTGCAAATACTTCAGTCGTTCTCTATATTCTTCAGATTTCATGCTGCTTGTCATGTCATCATCTGAGGAATTACTTTTACCTTCACACTGTTTTACCTGCTGTCTGAGATGGACAATATTTATATGTTCACATCTCACAGTACAAGAGGGACTCCATAGAGCAAATCAAGAGCTCCTTGCTTTAATTTCTGCTGTACAGGAGAATTATAGCTCCTGTTGGAGATTTCTGAGGTGCCAAGGAAGGCAGCTTTTCAGACCACTTGTGGAAGAGCTTCCCAGCCCCAGAGGCATCACTGAGTGCTGCTCCTGCCTCAGCTGTCCAAGGAGTCACTCCAGCTAACCTATTCTTAAGATTAAACAACCACAAATAAACAAAAGCCCTGAACCCAAACCAGAGGTTACTAAAGCAAGTTTAAGAAGATGGGTTTAAGATGTGAGTTGTTACCTGAATCACCTATCTCCTTCTAACAGCAGAGCTGGGATGGCTGCGGGTAAATACTGCCATAAACTAGGATGTAGCTGGCCAAAAAACAGTTACTTCATTACTTCATTTTCAGAGATTTCAGCAGGTTCATAGTGAGCAGAGCTGCCCAGCATCTCTAGGGGGAAAAAAAACCAAACCAACTGAGACCAGGTGTTATGAAGGTCTTTTTGATGTTATCAGCCACCTGCAGGAACCTTCTCTACAGAGTAGGATAGAGGGTCTGGAAAGAAGGGAGACCAGCAAAAACACAGAGAAAACCACCATGCTTTATTGGCTGCTAATCATCTCATTAAGCAAGATTTGGGATTTGATTAAAACAAGATACGAAGTAAATTCTTCATATTTTTTAATAACTTTTTTGCCTCTGATTTTTCCTTTTTTTGTCATGATGATTACAAAAGCAATGACAAGGAGGTCCAAGGATATTTCTGAACACTATTACCTAAGAGAGTCAAACTGCAAATGTTTGAGACAGCTTTTTTTTTTTTCCAGCTAATACTAGTATAGAAACAAATTTATTTGCAAATAAACAAGTCCCCACACTGATTACTTAAATGTAGACTTATTTGGATGTTCAGATTTCAAAACCAAACTGGTCGCAGTTTCTCTGGTTTGGACAGTGGGTTTTTGCTACCCAATATAGGCTGTATTTATTTGGAAATTAAGGCCATCTATACACAAATGTGCAGAACCATAATGAAACTCATTTTTTGAAGTCCAGTTTAATTACTTTGGTGACAATACTTGCATAACAGCTTTTAGCTTTACAACTAATTAAAAATGAAAAATTTAGCTTTTAGAAAGCTCTTTTCTTTAGGTAATTTGCATGTACAACATTCAGTCAAGGTTTCTAGTTTGGGTTAGCTATTAGTTTCTGCCATTGAAGGTCTTTAAAGACATCTGCTTTAAACAAAGATACAGCCTTCCCTAAAACCATCCTTACATGGCTCTTCACAAGATCATTACGTTATCCAGTTTTATGTTGTATCCATGACATTCCTGTGTATTACAACATACGTCAGAGACACGCAGAGATTTCGATGGCCACTCCGCTGCTACATTTTTATGAGACTAAGAGCCAACTAATAAAGCAAACAAAGAAGCAAAAATACAATGTAGATCCTATTTTATCCTCCTTGCAGATCTCATGGGAAAACTGGAATATAAAAACCAATTTGATTAATTTTCTTTGAAATCAGAAGAAAAAACTTCAGTAATTCTCAAAGTGAACCTGATATATACCTTTTTTTAATAGAAATTCTTTCACAAGAATCAACCTTTTGTTCATAGCAAGTATTACAAGAAACTGTGAAGCAAGAGGGTTAGATGTGGCCTGGGGAATCTGGATGTAGTTGTGGTTATAGCAAGTCTACCTCTCTTTTTCCCTACCATACCAGTGTATTTCACAACCCTTCCTTGGGTATGTCAGAAATGAGTCTTCATGCTCCCAATGCACTATATCAGTTATATGTATTTTGTGTGACTACTGTAGAGGTGATGCTGCTACATGCAATCTACTGAAAACGATTTTTAGTTTCTTCCCTTCAAAGTAATTTAATAGTGATTTCTCAGTCAGTACTTGTGAAACCTAGGGTAAGAGGCTAGGGGAACAGGTCTAATGTATGCACATCAATTTTTAAATAGTTTTCCTATGTTCGCTGAGATGAAAACCCAGGAAGCCTGGCTCGTTTAGGAAAGTCACAGCACTCCACAAAGTCTCCTTCCCACCGCAGACACAGCTGTACCACTTGGGCTGTCTCACTGGAAATCTCAAACCTTATCAAGGTCAAGCGCTGCGAGGAAGGAGCCTGGTGATATGTTCAGAAGGCTGCTACGAGGATTACTCTCCTGGACTGTTTGCCCTCTCCCTTCTCTGTTGCATCAGCATATACATCTTTGCTTTCCATCCCCTTTGGGACTGTCAACCCCACTGTGCTCCCTGCACGCTATCTCTCACCTTTGATCAGCAATGTCACCCCTCACCAGCACTGCACAACACTTCAACAGCTCACAGCTGTAGCCCACGATCCCTGTAAATATTCACAGAACAGCTTGTAAAAGGAGAGAACAAAGCAAATCTCTCCCTTCTTTTAGAATATTTGGTGCCAGGTGCAGAAGATGCAGCTACTCAGCAGGGCTGTGCACCAGCTCCTACATTTCCCTTTGAATAACTGCTCTGCTGTGTGTTATCTCACAAGTTGAGTCTGAGTCAGCAGGGCCAACTGTGCCCTGGGGGGCACCCAGGGAGCAGAAGGGCAGCGCTGATCTCTGCTCTCTGTGACAGCGACAGGGCCTGAGGGAACAGCCTGGAGCTGTGTCAGGGGAGGGTCAGGTGGGGGTTAGGGAAAGGTTCTGCACCAGAGGGTGGTGGGCACAGAACAGGCTGCCAAGGGCAGTGGGCACGGTACCAAGCTGCTGGAGCTCAGGGAGCGTTTGGATACAAACGCTCTCAGCCATACGGTTTGGGTTTTGAATGGTCCTTGTGGAGCCGGGAGTTGGATTCAAATGATCTTTGTGCATCCCGTACAACCTGGGATGACCTGTGATTCTGTGCCATCCTTCACCATTGCCTAACCCATTCTTTTCTGTTTACACACAGGGTACTTGGAGTGTGCAAGGACGCTGGTCTTCGTGTGCACACCACCTAAAATAAGGAGATCTTAGTCCATAATTCTGGCTTTGCTGATTTGCTGTAGGATTAAGGGAAGAAAATATGCACTACATTATCCAACTTTCTACTAGTAATAAAAGAATATTAAACAAGAGCAGAGGTGATCTCTTTCTCTGACTCTCTTGCACAACACCATTATCTTTTCCTCCAGACATAGCATCCATTCTGGTGGTCAGAGTTTCAGTAGTCCAATTCACCCAGCAGCTGCTCGAATGTGGTGCTCTATGTCTTCTTCCTAAATTTAACTTCACGCTCCTCTGTGCCATTAGGCAGCTGTCCTGTTGCACCTAAGGAACCCCTGTGTGTCTATATGGATGGAGAGTTTGACCTACAGATTCCAAAACTTGCTCCTCGCAGAAGAATGGAAATAAATAGGGACTGGAGTACTCTAGAGCAAAATGAGTGCAGTGCTTTGCTGTGCAGCTCTCCTCTAAGATACTCAGGAAGGTAAGATGTGTGGGGTGTGCCAACATAAGGGATAAGCTTAGCTCTGGGTAAGAAGATGAAAAGTTGGTGTGACACACTTACTGCTATCTAAGAAATCAGCCTCAGAGCCCACAGCTTGTATCAGTACAGTAATTTGATGGCAACTATGTGCTGCTGGTTTCTGCAACAAAAGCTTTTATCTATTCATAAAAATACACGCGTATTCATCTTTGTACTGGAGACCAATGGAAGCAAACCCACATAACATGATAGTTTTATCCAAACAACACCGAAGTCTTGACTTTTTTGAAGTTAAACAACCATCTTCTAAGGAAGAACAGATGTGAGCCAACCTCTACCAGAGCACAGAGCAACCACTAGGCCAGCATCATCCTACCTCCAAAATGCCTCAGAAAACTAGAATAAGGATTAAACCTGTACAACATTCAGAAGTACGACTATCTGCCATGTGTTCAACTCAGTTCTGTCACATTTGTTTATTCTGCTGAACTAAAACAAGCTCTCAGCAATATGCTCCAAAAAAAACCAACCCAACTTCCATCACTTCTGAGGCTCCCTACAGCTTATTTGGTGTCCCACTACAAGGAGAACAACTGAAAGCCAGAAATAATTTATAGTACTGTTAAGTGATGAAAGCATCTAAGTGTTGTATATTTCTTGTCAAAACAAAGATGGTATAGCTGTTATTTTTGAAATCAAGTTAAAAAAAAAAGTGGAGCAGAAACTCATATGAATGGAAAGTTGTCTGTTTCAGTAACAATACTGTTGCATCCAGAACAAACTCTCAGATTTACTAAACACAAATGACATCTCTTTTAAATACTCTGAGATATGTATGCACACAGGGGTCATCAACAGTAGGCATGATTCTGTAACTACTTATTAGCTGTTTTATTTCTGTATTTCACTCTGCTTGGAAAGTAAACTAGTCAGCTCCAACTCTATTCAAAGTGGTTTCACTTTCCACCTTTTCTGCAATGGCACAGCTCTGCTGTCAGTAGCATTTTTAGTATTTAATGTAACTGAAATGCCATAATACGTAAGAGAGTCCCAAACTGAAGCAACAACTGTAAATATTTTCCTAAAGGAAACTGGGTAATTCTCCCTTAATCTGAGAAGGAATTTCTTCAGTATGTGGAAAAATTGTTTAAGTCCAAACAAAGTATCTTCCATTGGGTCAATTTTTCCATTCTGTTCAAAATTTGGTTTTGAAGAATGTGTGGCAAGAGGAACTTTCAGTGATTACACTTCCTCTGGAGGCCAAAATATTGAACAACACTGCTTCAGCACTTCAGTGCTGCAGACATTTCTTTGCATCCCTTGCTAAATGAAGGAAATCTCTGTATTACATGCTAAGGCACTGCTGTGGAGTGTGGAAACTGGACTTTCTCCAACTGCTTGAAGCATTTACAAAGAAAAGGAGAATCACTGCAATTCCTGATGCATGCAGCAGATGCCGGGAAGGAATTAAAAAAAAGATAACAGCATCTTTTTGCAGGACCTATTGCAGGACTTCCATACATTGAGACATAGAGAAGGTTGATGTGCTGCCAAATCACTGACATGACCTATGGCACCTATGACCTACAGTAATGGTTGATTAACTCAAAATATTTTATATGCTGAAGTCTTATAAACACAGAATCACAGATACTGGAAGACCCCTCTGCAGACACTTGAGTCCAACCCCACTGCACAGGGTCACCTATGCAGGTTACTGAGGGCTGCATCCAGTCAGGTTCTGGGGATCTCCAAAAAACTCCATGAATCTGTGTTACCTGGTCAAGTGTTTGACCACTCAGATCCTCCTTCTTGCTCTTCTGGAAGATGACATCTGCCTTCTTTGCCTTAGTGGGCAACAAAACTGAAACACAAATATGGAGCATACCACTCCTTGTTTCATGTCTTCAGGAGGTCACTGTGAAAAATGCAGTAGGACTCTGATCTACAATATAAAACTGCCCACTTCTCTCTCCCAACTGTGCTGAATCTCATTCCATTATATCCTTCTGTAACAGTACATGACAGTTTCTTCCTCCGTAACATGCCAGCAGTGAGATCAACAAGACTTTTTCTATAAAGACTCCCTCTCTTCTTCAAAATCCGCCTCAAAATGGTCCAGCAATAGGATTTGGGGACAAAAGCAAAAGAAAACCGCAGGCACATGCAATAATCCAGGGAATATTCTGCTAAATCTTATGTGCTCATGTTCTCTTCTCCTGGCCAAACTAGTGTAGGCTGGATGATCAGACACATGTTGTTGGTCCTCCTTTCTTCATTTCTTTCAGTCAACAAACAGAAGAAATGCATCCTGTCTGGTCCTGAGACAAGTGGAACTAACTGGATCCATGCTACCTGCTGTAACAGCCCGGACTATGGTAATCCCAAAGCTACAAAGGTGTTGGGAAAAATGATAGTGGTATGAGCCAACGCCCAGAAACATAACAGTGCTTGGGTGGTTATAGGACAGTGCTTAAGCTATGTCCTCACGATTCATTTTACTGTATGAATGTAGCCCCTCAGAAGCAGACATGGCTCTGGTCTACTTCTCAATGGAAATCGTTCAAAATTAAGAACATTTTACTGGCTAAAATCTTCAGCTACTACTGTGGGCATTAACCTAGAATTAGAAAGTTTCCTTTAGGTGTAACATAACAGGAACAGCTGAGACTGGCTGTACTACTCTCCAACATGTAGGGCTGATTCAGTTTCCTAAATACAGGCATCTAGCACCATTTGAGAAGTGCCATGATATGTAAGCCATCTTCATGGCATTGACAAATAGGATGGCAGACCTACAAAAGACCCCATAATCATCTGGCATGGCAAGGTGGAGGAACAGTGAGAGACCCTGAGGGATCTTAAATGGCACTGGATGCCTACATTTAGCCAACTAAATGAGACCTAACCATTCAGATTCAGAAACTGTATTCATAAATTTCAAATATCCTTATGCTTATAATGCTTACTGGGTTTCATTTTCCATGACCATGTGGGCTACGAACCAATAATCCCAGCTTTCACCAATACATTTTGAGTACTGAGTCACAGGGATGCCAAAGAATGAACAACAGTGACAACAAATACACCAAATATTGAGACTCAGTTAAGTATCCTGAGCTGGCGATACCTCCAACGCATCCTGCTTAAGTGCACTGACTTAAGTTTAGCATTGCTCTATTCCCCTTTAATCTGTTTTCTGCAGATTGCCTTTTGAGCAACTGCCACAGGCTACCAGCAGGCCCAGCAGCCCACACTGCAACTATCTATGGTTAGTGATTTTTTCACACATTCCCTGCAGAAGCAAACATGATGGAAACCCGTAATATGATTAGTGTATTATGCACTGGGTAAGTAATATTTATAAGCTTCTTGACCTCGCCTTAAAGGTAATGTGCAACTGCATTCAGAAAACAGGGGTCTACTTCTCTATCTGTTTCTGCATTTTTTAAGTCAAAACAATGTATGTGATCTGATTGATAATGAGGGAGGGGTGAGAGGACTGAGGAGGAAAGAAAACAGGTTGCAAACTCAAGACAGGAGCTGCAGGAACCTCTGGAACTGCAGAGGAAAGATGATGCAGAACTACACCTTGAAGGGCTTAGGGAGAGGCATGTCTCACCAGGATGTGATTCTGAAAGTGAGTTTTTGACAGAAAGGCTACAGCTTCTCCTGTAAAACACACACTAAATGCACTGCTCCCAAATTATAGTATTTGCTTCCCAGCTGGATAAAAAGACCCTTTTTTTCTTTTTTTTTTTTTTTTTTGCTACACTCCTGCCTAGAGATACGTCTCCCTCCCCCTCTGCTTTCTTTTTAATGCAAACATTAGTTAAAATTATTGCAGTACAGATGAACAACTATTAATTAAAAGTGAGGAAAATTTATTGCAACAGACAGCACTGTTGTAACAGATCAAATATCGAGAAGGTTATGGAGCACAATGTGCTGTAATTAGCTGCTTAATGCCTCTTAGATCACAGCCCTCTGTGTTTCATAGGCATCATGGTGTTTTTGCACCCCGTCACGATCTGGTGGCTTGCCTGCATTTCAGCTATACCTATATCATAACATCATGATTTGTAAAGCACAGTCTCACATAGAAGCTGTAAGAAAACATACCCCAGCTGATACCGAAGCTTTTTTTTTTTCCCCTTGTGCTCTTACATTTTGAGTTAGAAGGCATTAGCAGTGGGACTGATAGTTTCATTACCTTGGGTTTCTCAGCAGCGTTATCCACCCAGTACTGCTGAGAGCTAAGAAAGATTTGCTTTTAGCTCAAGTGACAGATGCTCCCAGTCCAAAAGCATGGGGCTCTGGAGTTGTAGCCCTACTGTTGTTGTGAATTTGCAAATAGCTCTGTGCGCAGGTAATGAGACCACGGATGTCACAGGTTGGTGAGATTCTTTATTATGTTGTTTCTGTAAAACCACTGCAACATCTATCAAGTGGTTTTAAGCAGCTCCTGTGCCTGCAAATGTACAGGACTGCTGGCACATGAAAACAGTCCTCTATTGGCAAAGGGCAGAAAGTACCTCACCATAAGGAAAGCTGCACTACTCATTGAGATCTGCACAGAAAGAAAACTCATAAATAATCCTCAAACTCCACAGAATGTGCTGGACTAAACAAAAATAGCAAAAATAGCCAAATTAGGTATTTATTAATCAACCAAACAGGAATTTAAATGATGCAAGATTTCTGATTACATCTCATGTACAGAAGCAATAAGCCATATGGAAAAAGTCAATTTCTAAGATTAATAAAATGATCAATTCAGGTCATTAGCAGCAGTTATTTCTTTTGGACGGATATTAGGAACTGAACTGAGACCAAACTCATTACCCAAATGGTTGCTATCAGCCATGAAATGGCAACAGCCTATTGTTGATTCAATTCCGATTTGGGGCTAATGACTTGGGGGTAAAGAGTTATCAATCTCTTGAGGAGTTCATTGAGCCATTCTTTGTTGTTCCCGTGTAGGAAAAAATATCTTCTGTTTCTAACCAAAAAACAGTGGAAGACATTACCTACAGCTGATTTGTTATCTGCCCATCTCTCCCTGAATAATTCCAAGTGCCAGGAAACCGGGACCTTTCTCCAACCTGCGTGCTCACATACTTACTGCAGTTACAACTCTGGAGCTCCTTTTCCAAGTGTAAAAGAATGTCAGCACGTACGCGAGGCAAGGAGTTATTAATTCTTCACAGCTTCAGCTTCGCTATTTTAAAGCTCACACTAGCTTCAAGTTTGGGCATGCTGATGGCAAATGAGAGTTACATTTCTAATTATCTTCTTCCTTACCAAAATAAATAAATTTTACAGATTCAGGGCTATGTATGCACAAAAAAGATACTGCTATTAAGAGACAGGAAGGCTGTGCTAGAACACCCCCAGGCAAAAGAAACAATTCCGTTCTCATCCCCCTCTCCTCCTTCCAAAGACCTTCCCATTTATAACCTGTCACTTACAGACACACTTCCAGCATTTAAAAATACTCCCCGTGTTTGTGGAACCATTTTCCAGAACAAAACGCTATCATTCATCAGGAGCAGAGCTGTTTGCAGTGTGAACAATTCGCTTTCGTTAAGTACCATATGGCTGCCCGTAGGAAAATGCCAACATGTTTCAACTCTACAGCTGGGCCACGGTTCCTTTATTCATCGTGCAGATGGTTGTAATTGACACCACTACTAAAACAGGTCTCAAGCACTTCTGTAGGATCATTAGAGTAATTAGTTATTAAATACAGTTACCATTTTTAGAAAGAAGGTTTTAAGGCTTGGCATGTAAAATGCAATATTTTGCTATAATGAAATAGACAGGCTAAATGTTATGGGGAGGGGTAAAGCTTATGTGATCCTGTTTAGTATTTCATCTGAGAGGCTATGGAAATTGCTAGAGCAAAGCGAAGCACACAAAATTATTTGCTAAGGAAATCAGCTGAAACCAGGAGTACTCTCAAATAACCTCCTAGTGCAACTGCATACTAAAAGTTCTGCAGCCAACAAAAAACAAATCCAAAATCCCGGGGAGGAAAAAAGTGAAACTCCACTCATAACCAAATTCCAAGGTGAAATGCAGCCTTAAATGTGGGATGTCAGCATTTTTGTTAATTGTAGAAAAGATAACTATTGATCCTGTACTCTTGATACTCTGATGCATGTATTTCCAGGGGTACATCTGAACACGTGGTTTATTTTACTGCAGTTGCAGGATCAGATTAATAGACGTTACTGCAGTGGTCCTGCTCAGCTCCATGACTTTTAGGTTAGAAGTGGTAAGGTCACAACCTGGGCTCTGCTTCAAGACAGGATTGGCTAAGGTAGCTTTTACCCATGGACCACCACAACAAGGTTGGCCTTTGAATAAAATATACTGGTCTTACGGTAAAGCTCAGTGTGAAATGCTCATTTGCCTCCCTTAGAGTCACCAAGTCACATCTGAAAACTAAGAACTCCAGCACGGAGACATTTGGCCTTAAAAAGCAGAATTATACAATCCTTCAGAACGCCAGTCTTTGGAGATTAGAGCAGCCAGAACAAACATTACATGATAGCAAGACTATTACACCACAGAAAACTCAAATTTTTCATTACAAGTTGAGTACTTCATATTCCAGACTCTACTTGAAACATTCATTGCAGACATAAATTTGGTAAGGATTTACCATACGTAAAGCAGCGTTTTCCTTCATGACAGATGAAAATAATCTAGAATTGAGGTAGCCAACAGTAGCTTACAAGAGATATTGAAAAATAACATTGACAAATAGTGGTATAAGCTCACACTGGATGGAATACGGTTAGAAGCTCTTTTCTGATTTCTAACCCAGAGACAGGAATAAGGCTGTAGCTCCCCAGTGGCAGTTTTAAGCCAAAGAGTTGGTAAGTTTAGGACACAATTGTATGCCTTAGGGTCTTGGAGACTTAGACGCTCTTCCTGGGTTGCACATTCCTGTGTATTTCACTTCTCGGATCGTATTTGGTTAAAAGACATTATATACAGCTTTAATAATGAATATCAGAAAGCCTCTGTATAGCACAGCAGACATTAAAGCCATTTACAAAGAAAAATAGGTGCCATTAAAGTGAAGTTATTTATCTCAGGTGGCTGCCGTTGTGTACTTACAGCTGAATCGGGTTTTATGACTCTTCGGATGAGCTATAGAGCATGGATCCCGAACACCGCGCTCAGGCTGATGGCAATTATCCCAGGAGCAGCAGCACTAACCCTAGGAATCTTGGCCAAATTTCAGCTCTGCTAATAGCATTCTGCCCACCTTCGTTCCCCACAGAGATTCAATTAGCTGTGGTGTTTCTGCGCTGCCGGCCCCATCGAGATGCGTGGGGCAGCCGCGTGCTGCTGCAGGGTCAGCCACATCGCTCCTCGAAAGATGCTCAGAGCTGCCCACCTGGTGCCACCTGTACAATTTACACAAGTTTTGAAGTTTTTTCCAGGTGAACTTACACATTTACTGAGCCAAAATTGCTAATTTCTTGTGTCTAAGTATAAACAGGGCTTTTAAAAGCAGATTTTCAGCTCTGCATATTAAACTTGGTTAGCAAGTCTCAATTCCCCAAGCAGAAAATGACGGCAAGATTTTTAACGTAAACATGTATTTCTCACATGCAGGAGTGGAACTCCCTAATCCAAGAAATAAGAGTTCTGGGTATTCTACTATTTACTTGGAAGCTATTATGTGTTTTTCAAAGTTTCTAGCAACTTTTTTAACAAATAGATCCTTTGAGCTCGCATCGTTATAATAACAATATTAAACAGAACAGAGCTATCGAGGTGGGAGAATTCTAATATTGAAGCCAACATTTATTCCCTGAAATTGGGTTATGGAAATCAATACACTGCTGCTAAGAAGGGGTTATCATGTATTACCAACTGAATTAGGTGTCTGTGCAGCACCGCAGTTATGATGTTGAATGCAGCTCTTTGGAAATAGGAAAAGCGTAGAGAATTAGTAAAGCCAGTACTTGTGCCTCTGCTTTAAAACAGGAAATTAAATCAAAAGGTATCCACAAAGCAAAATATACAGAATACTTGCCTTGTAAATGAGAGACTTAAGAAATGCAATCTATCTTATCCCAAAGAAGTTAACTGGGGAGTTGATCACCGTCTGTCTATACAGACAGCTCTTTAATCTGTTGGAAAACGATTCAACAGCGAGAAGAAACTAAAATTAAAAGCAAGACAAAAATGGTCAAGGAGAATTAAGGACTGGTTGGTTTCATGTGGTAATTAACCTCTGGGAAATAAACATAAGGAAGGTGGGGATTTTTGATCACTCAGAATTTGTAAATCAGAGAAGTTAATGTCCAAAAAGATCTGCTATAGCTCAGACAGAAATTAAGGGTTTGAGGCAGAGATTACTAGGAAAGTACATTAGACTTTCTAATCATTACGAAGTTGATTAGGTTTGTGCTTTGGGATTTGGATCAGGCCCTCAAAAATAGAATGTGATGTGTTTTGTTGTTACTGGGTTGACTGTTTTGGGGGCTGTTTTTTTTTTTGTGTGTGTGTGTGTCTTTGTTATTCCTATTAGGAAGTTAATGCAGAAACCTGCAAAACTGCAGGAACAAGACTCACCAGCAGTGACCTCTGAGCCTGGCATTCCCAGGCTTTAAACCCTCAAAAGTTCACAAGAATTTCAACATCTCTGAGCTCTTTTAAGCATACTTCTACCCTATTAGACAAAAGTAGCAAGGTGGGCTCACCTTTGCATCTTCAGGTTGTTGGGATATAATTGACAATTAGACCAGCTGCTGCTGGTTCCTGCAGAACAGTGCTCAGAGCACGGAGGAGATTAGAAGGGGAAGGAAAAAGTCATGGCTTAAGCAAGAAAGGTAATACAGGAAATAATAGGGAAGGAGCCTACGTTTAGACCCTGGTTACCTGAAGATCAAGGCCTAGCAATCTGATATTAATTTCAGTTTTGAGGTCTGATTGACTTCCAGGAGATGCAGCCCCCTTACTGATGAATGGAGTGAACATGGCTTGCTACCAGTGGGGAAATGAAAGGGTTAACACAAAAAAGGCAACTTAAAAAAAAAAAAAATAGAGTACTATTATGGCCCCTTTATAATGTCAGAAGGAAGTTGTTAGGCTGTCATTCCACAGATGTTCATCCACACATATACAAGAACACAAACAAATCTCAGGGGATCCCTAACTTCATGTGTGGCATACATAAACGTTAAAATTCTTCAATCATCACACATTTCCCCTTCCTCCTGCTGTGATAACAACACAGGGAATAAAAGCATGCCGCTTCCAAAAAGAGGATTAATCGAGCACAGGAAAGAAACATGGCCTAACCTAAGATAAAGCCTATGGAAAAAGCCCTGCCGCCCTGGAAATGAAGAGGAAAAGCTATGCTGAAACTACAGAGAAAAAATACTGTCGATTACTGAGTACAGCAATTATTTTTAAATACTACAGGTCTGCAGATTCACATCTGTTCTGCTGGATTTTTCTTTATCTTTAAAAGAAGAGAACAGCAACAATCTTACTATATAATTATCCTCCTCGCCTTCAACAAATGTTGATTTTTTTTTTTTAAATTGCAGGTAAAAAGACAAAGCTCAGCCATTTAGGCAAAACAGCTTAGAATTAATTTCCTATTTTAACATACTAGCAAACAGTAACAAGCTTCTCTGCAAAACTTTCCACGGACTAACATCTCTTTGTCCTTACCACAGGATCTCAGAAAGAAAATACTTCTGATTGTGTTTAGGACACAAGAGGCAGAACTATGGAGAAGTTCTCATCTGAAAAACCGTGGGAGTAGATTTTGTATCACAGTTATAAGTTGTATCTCCAAATTCAACAATTTCCTGAAGCGGTGTGGATGCTCAGGAGCGCTGATGGGTTGACTGGATGATCTTAGTGGTCTTTTCCAACCTTAATGATTCTATGAGAGCAGACTGTCCTCAAATAACTTCAAATGTCCCGTCACTATTTCTAGATAGCAGAAGATGCTCGCTTCAGTGAAAGAAAGGCTGCAGCTGGAAGAATCTCCCTGTAGCAAGGTTCAGAGCAAAGACTGTAAAAACATTTGGCTGGAAAATGAGAAATGTAATTTAGTGAAGACAAATTTCCACTGCCTGGGATCAAAAACTGCCCGAATCTCAAATCTGGTTCACGTACTCCTGTGCGTTGCTCTGAGTCATTCTCGGCTGGGACAAATGCTGTCCTTGTATGTTTATTTCAAATCCTGGAGCAGCTGGGGCTGGACAAAGAACTGGGTTTAGAAAGAATATTGGTGGCTGACCAAAATAAAACTGAATATAAGAAACAGAACCAAAGATGAAATATAAAATAACAATGGAAAAAAAAAAGGTTTTATTTTTATAAGAGAATGTTCGATTTGGGTTTGGTTGCATTAAAACCAGAGATGCTCTGCAATAACTCCCTCCTCTTCTCAGACATCCAGCACTGAGAAAGAACCTGCAGCCCCTATAAATGCTGACAAACTACACCCTATAGAAGGCAAAGGTTAGCAGACATCTGGTGCTGCACGGCTCTGCTGGGAGGTGTGAGCCCTCCCCTCCCATCCAGCCCAGGGCAACCACCACAGGCTGGTTTGGATGAATAGCACCCACAGTGCCTTTTTGTCAGAGATTTTACTCAACCCGGTGCTACCGGCTGTATCCTCACCAATTTCTTGAGGCGTGCTCTGCGGCAGAGAAGTCAAATTTGTAACCTGCCTGCCTGCAGCAAGAGCTCTGCACACCTCAGCAGCAGGTAGGAAAGCTGAGCATCACCCCAAACCAAAACCTCAAACAAAAGCTGGGAAGGCCTGAAGAAACGTGGATGCGGGGTGGCAATACTGTGCCATTTCAGTCCAAGGGGAAGTAATAATCTTGCAGGCGGAGATGCTCGGTGTCATCGGGACTGGGGGAATTTTCCTGGGTACAGAGGAGCAAATCCTTTCATAGTGGCTCACAGTGTTGAGCAACAACAGTGTTCCTTTTCATGTCTTGTGACTGAAAAAAAGAAAGACCTACTGGTCCATGTCAGGCCTCTGAAATCAGTGAAAAGGAACGAAAAGCCACCTGAAAAAGGGGATTAGAAACTGCAGTGCCTCTTTATTACCTAAAGCTTTTTGAAAGTCAGAATCGTAACTAATTAATGACTGCGAACAACTTTCCCCTTAATAAGAAAGAGGAGCTAAAAAATAACACTTAAAAATCTAAATTTTCACTTAAGAAGGCCACTACTGAAAGCCAGCACTGCACAGACCGGAGGAAAACCTTCGCACACTCTAATGGCTTGATGAGTCCTTTAACAAATGACCGAGTCTACCGTTCACTAGGAATTAAATCTTCCTCTTAATGTTTGCCTGTTCCCGAAGCCGTGGAGATAAAACAGTGAGAAATGAAAAAAAATAATAAAAAAAATATGTAAAGAGAAAAAAAAAAATGTCTGGGAAACATGAGTAAGAGAAAAACGACTGGAGAGGTTGCTGCTTTTAATTCCCTGCGATGTATTTATAGATGCTAAGGGTCACTGGTAGTCTCGCTAGTAAACAGCAGCAGCTGGCTGAAATTGTACCTCTAGAATTTCATTCATTTTATTGCTGACAAATAAACTCAGTGAATCAATGCCAACGTAGTGTTGGTACAGAAGGATTAATAATAATAATAATAAACCTGTTAAAAAAAAAAAAAAAAAAAAAAGGAAAAACGATCCATCTCTCAGAAACTGCAAAGGAAAAATGGCATTAGGAGCAGAGCAGACCCCATCCATGTCACCTGGATTTGGCTCCCCCCAGGCTGTATCTGAAGACCGTTTGTGGTTTGTCTAAAGCAGTGACAAAAATGTATGACTTTGTGCTTTCTTTTGCACATATTTTGTAGGAGAATTAAACCACCCATGCTGCTGAGCATTACCTCCTTGCTTAGTCACCGGAATCTCCTTACAACCTGCACTCCTGACCTCCCCGTCTCACTTGTGCCCGAATTAGCAGCACACCGTTATCTGATCGCTAATCTCACGTTTCATTACTTAATAGGTTTGTGTTCACTGCTCACACTGACACAGCCCCTTCTGGAGGCCTCTGTTCAATCCCTGTACCACACACCTGAAGCACTAACACACGGGTGAACCATGTAGATCAGCGCTGCTGTCATCACATCCCACAGCTAAACCATGTAAAGATGGCTTAATAAATAAGGGATGCCTTCCTCTGGCATTGATGCTCCTGGGATTTTCTAAAATGACATGCAGCTTAATGTGCTTTTTCAGATGGAGGAGAAAAATCACCTCTACAATTTTCTCGGCAGAGTTTATCTTTCGTACGAGTGCATGCATATGACACAAGTAACTAAAAAAAATTAATTAAAATAGTTATTTATTCATCTTAAATCAATCATAAGAAAGCAGAGATCTCCTATTAGATGGCTGTATCCTTATGTGGGTACCATTGGTGTGTGTCGAACACAGCCCAAGGAAATATTATCCAGGCACCTGGCATCACCTGATGCCATCACAGACCTTCCTCTGGAAGCAGCCTCCCTGCACCGAATCTCAGCACCTACCCACAACGTGCAGAGGCACAGCAGCACATTACAACAGGTGCCCCAGCAGCTCTGGCCTCTGCATCGCAGCAGCCACGTGCTGACTTTTACTTGTATACAAGTTGGCCCCTTGAAAAGCCTGGCATCATTTTCCAAGCCCCTAATTATTTTTGGGGTCTGGAATTTTTTTCTTGTTTTGCTTTCATCCTGCCCTTCCCAGAGTTATACCTAGAAATGTAAGCTCAATTTCTGCCTGCCCAAGGAAGCAGGCACAAATAAATCATTGTTACATGTGCATAACCAGAATGGTACAGGGGCAGACCTGTTGGCTTTGCACAAACCCAACTACCCCTCCTTTCTCATTCCCACACAGTAAGAGCCCTGGAAAAACACGCCCAGGGCATGTGCAAATAGCAGAGGGCTTACAGGCTGTGCAGCTGCGCTGCAGCCATATGGTGACCGCTCCCCACTGCAGCACAACCTAACGGGCACAGAATCAGCATCAAAGTGCAGATTAGTCCCACACTTGCAGGATTTGAGGCCACCAGACCTTGCTGGTATTGCTAAGCCATTCCTGAGCTGGCCCGAGTTCAGGGGCTGCACCATCCTCAGCCATCCTGGCAATCCCTGGCATAGAGCAAGCTCCAGCTTGCCCCTGGTCAGGACCAGCACTGCAGGGCAGGAGGCTGCTCGCAGGCAGTGCTGTATGCATGTTTTTAGTCACAGTGATCTGCTGAAGATACAAACATGCTGCACAGTGACTCAAATACACTTTACGGTATTTTAGTGCTTGTGCTGGGGGTTCACTGCTGGTGCTCCCCCCATGAGGTGCTGAGCTCAGTGCCTTTATTTTATCTTTATAGCTTGAATAAGGCACAAAAAAAGAAGAAAACCTGGGAACCTGCTTATATATTCTCTCCCTGTGATGCAAGACAAAACCAGAGTTAGCATGTTTCATGTTATGGTTTAAAATACAGCTGACTTGGCACAATGATTTCCCTGACAGCAATGGTCCTGCATAAGACAATATTTCAGTTCGCAGAAAAAAAAAAAAAGTCAAGTATTTTCCATTTTCTAATTCTATTATATTTGCAGTTCTGCCATATGCAGATGAATGATCTTTTTTTCCTTTTTTTTTTATAACAAGTTAAAGCATGTGCTGGAAGCTCTCTGGCCTGAGCTTTCTCTCTGGAGAAACAGCAGTCCCAGTCTCCGGTATGCTTTCCATGGCTGTGCCTGAAAGGCTGTAATTCATCGCTACTTTTCTTGACCTTTCTGCTTCCTTAATGCTTCTGATATTTTCCCCTCCCTCGCCTTGCTTCCCTCCCCTCCCACACTGCTCTTACAGCATCTCTTTGGAGAGAGAAGATGAATTCAGGAAGGGGACAAGAGGGGACCAAGCACAGGTACCAGAGAGCGACCACAGCTCAAAAGTGGGCTCAAAGACTTCCAAGTTATTACAGAGGGGACATATGTAGCCACACAGATGGGGCACATGATGGCTCATGCATATGCAGCTCCTGCTCAGTGTATGAAGCACACAGGTGCGTGCTTCAGCTTATGGTAAGGAGGACTTGAGCTCAAGGACTCTTGTTTTTTATTCCCTGCTGTGCCCCAACACGTGCCCAAGACAAGCATGGTGAGTGCTGACTTCTGGTGTTTGAAAGGGAGAAAGGACAGAAATACTGATGGCCACTTGTGGGGTGCTGAAAAGCTACCAGACTACATGGGATACACAGCCAGAAGACTACGGTTGGAAGATGACAGTAAGGGGAAGGCGACAAACTCCAGAGTAGAGAAAATATAGGACAAAAAAATTAGGAGAAGGAGGGAGGGAGTTGAGCATGAAATTCAGCTGAGCAAAGCCCTCTCTGAATCAGTCGGTGAGGTGAGCAGGACAGCAAATCCTCAAGAGGTTAATAGAGATGGCTCAAGGTGTTGGCTACGTGAGAAGAGAAAGTCAATTTGTTGATGGAAGAAGCTACCAAGACCTGGAAAAGCAGGAAAATAGTGAGGAAATCTCTGATCTGTGCCTCCTGGCTTCAGCCATAGGGCAGTAGGAAAGGAAAATGGATACCAGGGCAGGGGGATCAGGATATCAGAGAAAAGTTCTTTACCAAGAGAGTAGTGAGGTGCTGGCACAGGCTGCCCAGAGAGGTTGTGATGCCCCGTCCCTGGGAGTGTTAAGGCCAGGTTGGATGGGGCCCTGAGCAGCCTGGTCTAGTATTAGATGTGGAGGTTGGTGGCTCTGCATGCAACTGGGGGGTTGGAGCTTGATACTTGAGGTCCCTTCAAACCCAAGCCATTTTATGATGAAAAGCTGGTAAATCCAAGATGACTGCAAAGGGAAAGTTATGTTAACTAAAAAGCAGAAAAATAGCAGGAAATGCAAGCCATGTTTATTACCAGACTATGCAGGAAAGAACTCTGTAGCACAGAATATAACCGTGATCAGAGAATAACTTCGGAAAGGAAGGTCAGAAAAATAACAGTGCTTAACAGTCAGGTTTGAGAAGCGCCCATTCTTGAAAGAATCAACTTACTTGGCTTGAAGGTCAGGTCAAGGCCAAAGAGTAAAACCAGAATACAAGAGGGGAGAAATGGCACTCAGGAAACCAACAGAAAGCTGGGAGGGAAATTGATGCCCATCGGCAAAGTTATACAACAAAACTGAGAGAGATGAGGAACCAAGCGTGGTGCTGAGAAGGAGAAAGGAGATGCAGAGAGAAAGGAGCAGAATGAGCTGCTGAACAGAGCAAGACCACGAGAGAGACAGATGCTCACCGACATCTGCATGCAGCACAAACTGCGCCAGAGAAATATTTCATTGTTCCGGAAGAGAGAATTTATTCTGGTACCTGGTATTATTTACTTCCCCTCTGAATAAAGAACAGAAGCACTTTTAAATAGGGTTCAAATCCAGTTATATAAATATTAACACTTTTACTACTAAGTGGCCTTAAGTCAATGGTAAAACTATACACCAAAAAATGCGTGATTATCTGATATTTGATAAGGATATCAGAGATTGCCAAGTTTTTGAAATGACTTTATGTCAATAAGTAATGATCCTTTCCAACTCAATGAAGAGTTGACACTAGATGAGGGCACTAATTAGCACTGCCTTCTCTGAAGGCACCTCAGAGAACTGGCTGTGGGTACACGTACTGACCAACCTGTCCACGGGCTCCAATAACAGGCTGCAGGTGCCCAGACAAACCCAGCCAGGCTCCCACTTTTAGTTACCGCCCATTTGCAGCATCCCTGCATCGTCCCAGAACCTCAAAGAAGAGAGCAGAACCCAAAGCAAATTGCTATGGCAGCAAATTCTGACTGCAAGTCTATGGGAGCAAGAGCAAAAAAATCCATCTATCTTAGCTTCTGGGAAAATAAAAAAGCTAAATATAGCAAAGGAAAAGAAAGAACGAGGATGTGCATATAAGAATAGTGCAGAAAAAATCTTGCCATAAAAACTTTTTCTTAGCAAGAATTTTTTTCTTAATAATATATGTGATTTAGATGAAAAGGCTCTCAACGTGCCCCCGGATATCCCTCTTCATCTGCTCAGCAAGCCCCAGCCTCTCCATACATACGCTCACCAAAAAGGAGAAGCGCGAAGTGCTTTGCCCACAGGGAGCAGGGCTAAAGCTCCAAGTCAGAACCCCTGGCTCCTGCATTGTGTTTCCCTGTCACACTGCTCTGCTCTGCTAGCAGCTGAGTATAATGCACTAAAATCCTAATCTCTAAAGCACTGTGTGCCAGTGCTTTGGAGATCAGCGTTTCAGTCGATTTTACTTTGCTGCTGCCACTGCACACAAGAGAGTGGCACAGCAGGGGAAAAGCAGCACAATATGCAGAGCTGGAGAGCCATGCTCAGCTGGGGAGGGTGGGGGGCAAGAGCATGGTAATGCAATATAAAAGGGAGAAAAAAGGATAAAAAAGGAAAAAAGGGAAAAAGGACTGTTGTGCATGAATAGGAACATCGGGCCTTCTCCTTCCCAGAAACCCAAACATCAGGATGTCTCCAACCACAATAAATCCACTGTTTCCTAAGTGAGGATTTGAGTGACTTGCAAAATTCTCTATCTTTCCCTCAAAAGAGAAAGATAAGGAAATCTCCATGCAACCCTACTGTGCATCTGAGTATCTGTGAATATTTTAAGATGAATTCCCTCCTACCTCTACCGTGTGCTTTAAAATTAAAACAAAATGATCCTGCAGAGGCTGGAAGAGCTGCAATCCGACCTCTTACTATTTGAGTGCATGCTACACTGGCCCCTAGAACGGATCTGGCACAGTGCACAGAGGCATGAGCACTCATCTGACTGAGCAGAGCACTTGCAAGTTCAAGGCATGATGGTCACAAACAAAAAAATAACCTCCTCCCAAAAAACCTAAATGCTAAACCCAAACACTAACAGGATCAAAAATAACTAGGCGGTAATTTTCATAGTACAGAGTTCACTGAATGTCAACTATTGGTAACTGGCCACAGCAAAGCTACATCACCAAGTCAGAACAGCAGTACGATTTAAGGAAGCACTCTGACCTGTCTACTTTGACAGCATCTTAATATGTTTGCTAAACTGGTCAACAAAATCTACTTCACGGTACCTGTGTCAGGCTCGAGTACCGTTACATAGGATTAGTATTATATACTGATAATGCTCTTTGGAGTGAAAGCTGATTGAACTTTCCCCTTTAAGAGTGTTCAGACTGAAGTCTAGTGGTCTGCTGACCGACACACTGGGTTTGCTCATGCTTCTCCCATTACAGACACGCAGAGAGCGTCTCGGTCTCCTGAGACTCTTCTGTGAATTCCTCCTCATCCTCACTCATCTGTCATGTTGGGAGGGAGATGCTTACTCACCATCCTCACCCCAGAAGCCATTGATCTGGAAGTCACTGTGTATATTCTGTATTTTAGCTGATGTCCCTTCTGAGTAACACTGCAGAAGGTGAAGCTTACATTACCTTTTATATTTGGGTGTTTTGACAGAAGTGCTCTTGCAGATTTAGTGGCTGTGGTTTAACACATTATTGCTCTGCCCTTCTACAAAGGTTACTACGCTCAGATCAATGGCAGCTGAACGGGACATGTCCCTGCCTTTATGGCTACCACATCTGAAAAACATTGCAGCAAGATGCATCAGAACCCATCTGCCCAGTTGGCAGCTAAAATTTTCTGGGAGAAAGTCTCTTTATAGAGTTCCTACCTCTCCTCAACCTCTGCATGTTGTTCTCATCCTTGCACATCATCATGCTGTCCCTTGGGTTGAGCTGCTGAAACCATCCGTGGAGTCATCCTGGAAAGCAGTGAACTGAGCCAGGTAGAAAAAACCCTCCTCCGCCCTCACTATACTGAAGGATTATTTTTAGCCCAGAGCACTTGATAATCTGGTTCATGGCATGTCCCTCAAACTACAGCATCAGCACAACTGAAAAGGCAGTCTGCTTTGGCTGCGGGGAGAAGGAATACACAGGAAAAAAAGAAGTGGAAGTATTTAAGCATCACTGCTGCCAACGCTTTTGGATTGCAAAACTGTAGTTTTAATAGTGCCCACGAACAGCTAAATAATCCACAATTCACTGTCAAATAATACTCTAAATAATCCCATCCAGATTTCAGAAGTTTCCTTGCTGCAATCCACGGTTTTGAGATCATAGACAGCAAGAGCAAAACAAGATGACCTTATAGGGAAAGAATTAGCCAGAAATCTAACACTGAAGGACACGGATTTACATCTGAAGGATTCTCACACATGGTATAAATGCCAGACCCTCCTCACCCCCCCCCCCCGAAATCATTGCAAAACAAAACAAAACACAAAAACCGAAAGAAGAGACAAAGTTAAAAGTAGAACCAGACCAAACCAAAAGTAAATAAAAACATTTTACCTGACTCCCTTGGGCACTGAACGGCAGGCCTCATAGTAATGAGAGTGAGAAATGAAATTTTAAAATGAATGCAAGTGGGAGAAACTGCAGAGAAAACTGAGACGGAGTTTCACTGTTATTTATCCCAGACAAAGTACACACGCTCAGCTGTGAGCAATACACGGCATGGCAGCGGCACCAGGATGGAGCTCTGACACAACTAATCTTCCTTCGCTATTCCCTTCTGTGCTTTTCAGGAGGAAAGGGAAGAGAAAGCAATTTAGTGTAGGGATGCAACTTGTTTACTTCTCCCTACTGCTCAGATCCACTGGCTGAAATGGATCTTGGGAGGTGCACAAGGGAAGGAAAGAGAGAGAATTACAGGAGTGGAAAGAAGATAAAACTGCAAGACGGACCTTCAAATAATGCCACTGCCTCATGGTTCATGCAAGAACTATCCCTATGGCCAACAGCACACCTGCAAAATTACGTGGCTTACCAAAGACTTACTATGCTTGAACAAGTTGAACTATGGCTCATCTTAGCTCAATGGAAACACTCAAAGCAGCAGCCTAAATGGCAGATCTAAAGGGGTACCACGTGCCTGGCCCAATTTACCACTGCAAAAAGCCTGCTCACTCCACTGCTGGGTCCCCAACCTCTTCTGCTGAGCTAGGAGAGCTCAAGCACTCAGTGATTTGGATTGCAGCACCCTCACCATTTGCAGCTGGGGAAAAGGGAGAGTGGGTCACGCTACAGTCCCAGCTCAAATCTCCTGGACAACATAGGAAGAAGAGGAAGATTAAGGAGGGGAACATTTATTAACAAATACAGGCTCATTTCTCCTGCCATTCTTAAAAGCTGTTCCCTTGTCCCTCATGAAAATACAACCTAAATGGTATTACAAAGGCAGTGACAGTCTCTTAGGTTAAGAAAACAACAGAACATACCTAGTTGCTGACTTCTTCCCTCTTTATAACCCCTCATTAGAGTTGAGGCATCAACATTTACATGATAGAGCCCTTTTTATTAGAGGCAAACTGTTCTTAAAATACATTAACAACTATCACCTACATGCTCAGTGGCTCTCTGTAGTTAGCCTAACACTTCAGAATGTGTTAAAATCACACATAAAAGTTACAGTAGTCTAACACTCAGGAACTAAGAGTCTTTTAAAGGTTTAATTCAACCACTAATGGATTTTCTCCCAAGTTAGGAAACATTTATATATCACTGATTTACTGCAGGTGTGGTAACTGAATTTGGACTTACACATACCAGCTGCAAGCAAATCAAGGAAAAGGCTCCATAAATCAGTTTAAGGCACTGTAGGCTTCATGGTGCTTGGACTGAGACAGAATTTCCCCACACAAGCACAAAACAAATGGGAGTTTATAATTTCCTCTGTCACAGCTCATAACTTTTAAAGGTTAGAAATCAAAGCACCACTAGAATGGAATTTCATACATTTGAATGGGATGGACATAAGGCATCCCAGAAAATGATTTATATCGCATCCTTTCTTCACAGAATGAAAGAATGAAGACTGCAATGGTTATAACAAAGGCACTGACTAATTGCATTATTTGGTAACTAAGCTCTCCTGGAATTTCTCTGGATAGATCAAGATCTCTGACTTTCTCTTTGTTCTCCAACAACTATTCTGCTTTTTCAAACAAATCTGCAATACACGCTGTGTTTAGCTTTTTTTTTTTTTTCCTCCAACAAGTTGCCCTGGCTCAGAGTCAGACATTGTAAGACAAGAAGCCACAGTGACTTTATCCAAGAAATAAGAGGTGGCAGAGATCCAGGACGCCCAGCACTCAAGGTGAAAGAACAGCATAGAGAAAGATTCTCAAATTAATTGTCAATTACAGAAGACTGCTGGAGTGAATACTAGATGTATGCATGGGATAATGTACCCAGGCTCCCGCACAACTGAGCAGTGAAGAGTGCAGAAGCAATTACTGTTTTTAAAAAGAATGAGATATCATCACTGGAAAAGGATATAAAAAGAAGGAGCACGTTTAAGTGTCTCCACACACCAAACAGATGACAGTCTTCCAGAAGAAGGAGGGTCAAAGGACCTGACTGAAGGACCTACCTGTAAAGGAGGCACAGAAAATGAATGGCTCACATTTTTTTTCAGCGTGTGGCAGGAGGCATAATGCACTAAGAGTGTCCTGTTTCGTGTAACAGCAAAGTCATCAGGTAGCAAAGACTTCATCTCTGACACAGGTGGCTGACAAAGGGCCTGGGAGCGCTCCATACTCAGCTGTCAGCAGTTCTCAAGAAATCTTGCACAAACTCTGTATTCCTCCTAAATAAACACCAGTGAAACACTCCTTGGCTTGGAAGACGCAAGGATGACACAGCAAATTTGCTTTTTTTTGTCAGCATTCTCCACATACCTTCGTCCTAGCTCCCACTGGCATACCACGGGAGCATGGAAAGAGCTAGAGATTGAAGTCAGTGCAGCAGCTGCTCCTCCTAGCTCTTTGAATAGAGGGAAAACAGCTTTTGCCCAATGCATGGGGAGTGATATCATCAAGTTAGCAAGCCAAGAACAGAAGGGATACATCAGAAAGGAAAAAAGGAACAAGAGCTTCTCCTTACAAAGCAAACAGTCGTCCTTTTTTAGAGCAAAATCTTTGCGTAAAAAGCTCTCACAAAGTACCTCATGGGAGCTTCAGACCATTTTCAAGAGCTGGAAGAAAAACAGTCCTGGGGTTAAAGTGGTAACCTGGATCTGGAGAGACACACTTCAGTTCTTTGCTCTGCCAAGCGTTCTTGCATGACCTTAGGCAAAAGCACTGATGCTGTAGATAGTGGATACCTTGGCTTCAAAAGCAAAGCTGGCCTAAGAAATTCTTGCCTTCCCTCCACCTATCATGTGCTGCCTCCACACCTGCATAGCCCTGGCAGCCCACAGGCACCATGCTGTAAACCATGCTGAGCAGAAAGATGTTAAAAGCAAGTTTTTTGTTGTGTTTTTCAGAGACAAGGGGGTAACGTTGCATTGGATCGCTTTAGTGATCCAATCTCAACCAGTCAGAGCAGCAAAAGCAAAGGAGAAGAGAGGTGGCTGTAAAAGCCTGCAGCGGCACAAGGTCTGGATAAGAAGATGAAAAGAAGGCTGGGAAGCCAGGAATCTGCTACAGCCAGCACTGCTGCTGAACATCAACGTACTGAATGACCACCTACCTCACCACATCCCAGTCACCGTCTCCCAGCCAGGGCAGCAGCCATACCCTAAGCCTACTGCACAGATAAATGGGAGCACAGGCCCAAGGCGCCTCAGGTGACCAGGGCCATAGGGAGGCCAACAACAGAAAGCAGCAGCCAGTCTCATTTCAGTAAGCCCCGGTTTTCAAAGCTGACATGCAAATCTCTGCTTACCCTACATAATATGAACATTCTCCTACAAACCTCGGCTCCTGATTAACTCAGTGCTGCACTTGCCAGCACTATCTGAATGAGCCTGTGAGCCCAATTAGCAGCAGATGCAGCGCTAACACTCCTCACCTGCTGTGCTTACCAGTCCTCAGATCAGGAAGGGAAGGGAATATATCAAAGACTCGTGGAGGGAAGGAAGCTTAGAAAAGGGCTCAGAAAGGATGAGGGAAATAGATGTCTGCAACTGTTCCTCGGGCAAGGAAGCAGAGCCCTATACAAAAGGGAAAACATATGAGCCTAGGGAAAACACTGCTACAGATCATGAAAAACATTTACGGGGCTGATCTGGCACCCTGGCAACATGCCCCAGGAGCAGGGGACTCAAGGGCCTCCCAGCCTCGCCTGCATCCCCCAAAGCTTCTCTTCGCATGCACTGGCACAGCAGCAAAGGCACCTCACTCATCCGTCTTTTCCACGAGTTCTCCTTGACTTCCACTGCTTTTTTTAGTGCTTTGACTAAGAAGAAAGGAGACTCTCGGGCCCCCAGCTGCAGCACCAGCACAGCCCTGACAGGTGCCACTTCACTGAACTTTCCTGAGCTCCCAAATTCCGCAGCTGCCTCTCAGTTTTACCTGAACATCTACACATATGAACTGAGCGCCCACCCACCAAGCCGCCTGCCAGCTTTTTCACTGCAACTGTTGGCATGGCTTTTACCAGTAAGGAAAAAAGAAAACGATGTGCCAATGCAGATTTTTAATCAGAGGAGCAGGGAACCTGCCTCTGGATGGAGGTCCTAAAATAGGGTTAAGGAATGAGTAGATGTGAATCCCTGGAGCTTTGGACTGGCGAGAAAACAGAAAAGGAGACTTAATGGTATGTTTAATGTAGCATTTAATACTATAATTTTCTATCTTGCTATGTATGCTGGCTGTTTACATCTCATTCCAAGATGCCTAAATCTCTCCACATGTTGGGCAAAGAGAATCCAGACACACCACACAAAATGGTGGCCAATTTCATACCATGTTTTTAAACTTCAACTGTCCCAGCACTAAAAGGAAGATCATTATTTTATTTTTTTTAACAGCAGCAGCCACATATTTGGTGAGCCTTTTCTGTTGCTGTCATCTTCAAAATTGAGACTGTGGCTGTTGGTTATAGATGTAGCGGAAATGCTTCAGAACATCACTTTTATTCAAAGCATAGTCAAACAAGACTTCTAAGATCCCAAGACCATTTCTGCATAATTTTACAGGTGTCTGGATGTGAAATGTGGCCTCTAGCAACCGCTCACCAGTCCCCAGGTGCAGCCCACAAATTACCCACTGGTTGACAGCGGTCTCAGTGGAGAAACATCACCCAGTCTGAGCCAACTGGATTGTGCAACACAGAAATGCTTTCTGGATTTTCTGACAGTAGCTTGCATTTAAAGTCTTGTGGCCTCCAAAATATGTCACAAAAGGCCAACGTTTCCAAACAACGCTCCTGACAGTAACACAATTAAATAGATGGTTTTGCTTCCTACAGACAAATTCCCTTATCTGTGAAATGGGAACGATGATGTGCTTTCAAAGAGTGGAAATTAATGTCTCTTTCACTGAGCTTTACATCTGTATTTGCCTTTTGAGCGTTTACTCCCGAAATGACCGGTACAGGCTGACACAGAGAACTGCAAGAGAACTGCTGGCATGGTGCTGCACTCAAAACTGTGTCTGAATTCCACCTTTGCAGGTGAGGTACACAGAGCAGAGAGAGAAACACAGATGCAAAAGACCTGCATATAAAGAGTGGAAAAGCTTTTTTTAGCTAGTGTGATTTCAGATAGGTTTTTTAAATGACTCTTCCAATCTAGCATTTCAAAGCAGAGGGACGATTGAAATCATGCAAGGATTCTAATCTCAACTGAAAAAAAAATCTCTCCTTTATACAGAAAACAAAGGAGAAGAGCCAAAGTAGCAGCCTGCTCTTCAGCTCTCTTTAACATAAATCACACAGCAGTGTACTACAGGTCCATCCCAGGTCTACTAGGGAACCTCCGGTCAGCTCCTGGATATTACAGGAACCTCGAGACCCAGCAATACCCATGATGGCTCCTTCTCCTTCACTACATACGCTGTATTTCAGTTTCTAGTCTTCGTGTTCCCCCAGAGTATGCACATTTAGCAGCTTGTGGCATGGAGTGAGGGATACAGAGCAGACACTTACGGGCATCTCCGGACTGCACCTGTCAAACAGCTGCCTGCCCTTGCAGAGAACTGGATCTACACGGTGCCTTGTGATCTTGACATACCTGTCATGTACCTGAGAAGTCAGTCATTTTTTTAAATCCTATCCACCAAGTACGATTTCATTTTTATGGCATGACAAGCTGCATAAGCATCTGTGAAGTGAATTCTCTCCAGTTGAGAGCAGTTATCATCATTGTACCATGCATCCATCCTAGACCATTAGTTTTAGCTGGAAGAGAAGGAGTTGCAATTTCAAAAGACGTAAGTAGGCTAGTGGTCCTTGGTAGGAGTCCCAGCCAACTCACTCCTTTTGGTCATTTTGTTTGACCCACCATCACGATTCCATTTATCCAATACCATTTGTGTTACTACAAGAAAAGTGTGGGTCTCAAGCATGGCTACTGGAAAAAAGGAAAGTTCACAGATCTGGTATTCAAATTGCTTGAAACAAACATATGTATTCTATAAAACATTGAATGTTCAGATTAAGTTCCATAAAAATCTCACTCAGGAGAAGCAATCACAGTGGTCCAAAGGTTACAGTGTGATGAAGAATTCTGTGTTAAAAGGAATTTGGGTCATGAAAGTCTGAGGAGGAAAATCTTATTTCCCAGGGTCTACCCTCTGCTGCTTTTAATTCAAAAGCGCACAAATGCTTTTGGTATGCTCCTAGAAAGGTCTTTTCAATACTGATCCTCCCCTTCCCTCCCATACTTCTTCAGAGTGTAAAGGTGCTGCCCTTGTGACTGTCCAGCAGGCCCCGTGGATTAGTCTATTAGGTAGGTAGTGTCCTACCTGGACAAACACACACATTCTGACCTCCCAAGTACAGCTGCAGCTTTGACAGATGAAAATCACAGCTCAAATCCCTCTTTTCATGAGTAAATAATGAGTGACTTTTCTTTTTCTTTGTATTGCAGGGATTGTATTGCAGAGAGGTTACACATAACTAAAACCACTTCTGCTGGCCAACAAGAGGCAGTTCTCACTGTGTAACATCTCAAACGCTCATGGTTTCACTTCATTGGATCTAGAAGGTACAAACATGGATGACTGAAGCAGCCAAAGGAAAGGTCACAGCATCACCACAACACAAAACCGGAACAGAACAGCAGCGAGTTTCACATAACAGCAAATTAAAGACTGTTTGTGGTGAATCACACTTGCCTGTTCTTACCTCTAGGGACTGTCAGGAGGATTGGGTTGTCAGGCACTCTGAAAGCATGAAGTGTGATATTATTTGACAAAATCAAAAGGTGTAAATAATACATGCATATTCCTCTACCTTCAGAGAAAGAGTTAGTGTATTATGAAGTATAAATAAATAATAAAGACACGAAGTCAAGAGCACCCAAAATATATGGAAGAATATATCTGAGCTGCGACTTTGCATCAGCCGTTTGGGATTTCAGATACAATTTGGGGTTTTCTGTTCTGGGAAAATAAAAGAGAATGAGCTCTAAAGAGAAATGAAACAACTGAAAGATTCATTTGCGCTTGGCTTGTTTTATTATTATTTTTAAATCAGAAGGGAAAAAAAGACCCCATTACTGCACAGAAATGAAAGATTCACTTCAGATATTCACTGACAATTTTAAGACTGCACTTTATAGCTTTCTTTCATGATCAGCTGTACAATAAGCACCCAGTGCTGGACTTCCACTGCAAACATTTCAAAACATCCAAGTACATGTGAACAGTCTGCACAGGGTATCACTGTGACAGTCCCGAAATGTCCTTCAGTGTTACCCAAAGAATGAGAAAGATACTTGTTCTGAGATAAGTTAAAAAAAAAGCAAAAAATATGATGTGATATTACTTCAAATTAAAATGAAGCAATTTTATTTTATGCTTTATACTCTCTCCAATCCCACTAAGTGTAATTATAGATATCTGTCTACTTACAAATCTCTCTGTACAAAGGAAAAAGGATAACAATTTTTAGCTGTCCAAATTACAAGAGACTGTAATACACAAAAGCAATAAACACAGGTTCTGCCAGCAATCAGATAACACTTATCGTAAACAATAGCTTCTGCGATTTATTTGAAATAGGTTCAGCTGCTACAACTTAAAATTTGGTTATTCTTGTTTTCGTGCTGGATTTCCAGCAGGTGGTGAGCACATGATAGAAGTGTTTAACCACAAGAGATTTCAAAAAGGGACCTGTATTTCATTGCATATGAAGCATAACACAGATTTATTTTGTAAAATCACTTTTCCATCTCCCAGTGGTCTCAACGAGTTTGTACTGGCTACTTCTAAAACTTTCTCATTTTGCCTTCTCAGCTCTCCCAGCTTCATGCACAGCTTGATGCCACAAGCTGACCAGCATTCAGAAGTTACTCCAAACCTCACCTCTAAACCTCACCTGTTCTGTGTGCAGGTTTTATGGTTGTTGTTTGTTTTGTTTATTTTATGTAAATAAGATACGGTACAACTCACTGAAGTGTTAACTCCAGGTATGTTAACTCCAAAAAAGATGGACCAAGTTTCTTGCAGCAGTATGATTTATCATAGCTCTGGCCACCATGGAAGAGCTCCTCAGAAGTCTTACCATGCATTGGATGCATTCAAGGCCAGGCAGGATGTGGCTCTGGGCAGCCTGGTCTAGTGGTTGGTGACCCTGCCCACGGCAGGAGGGCTGAAACTAGATGAATTTTGAGGTCCTTTTCAACCCAGGCCATTCTGTGATTCTACGAACATCTTGCTTTGAGTGAATATCACACTATGAAAATGGGCCACAACACAGCTGGCATGGGTACTGCATCACAGAATAACAGTGATCCCAGCATGTCTTTGGTTAACAAGATGGGAAATTATCTGCAGTGAGGATGCAGACTTAGAACCTTAAAGGCTGGGTGGGAAAGGGCAGTCCCTCTATGGATCCCGCCTCTCTAGAGAGAGAATGGATCCACTTTTCTCCAGGCACATGGGTTCTCTTACCCCTCCTCCTCAGGGACTCCTCCTCAGTCCCAGCATCCCCTGTGTGGCCTTCATTACCCATCTCAGGGAGACCAGATCCAGCAGGTCCATCTGTCCTTTCCATGAAGATGAGGA
This sequence comes from Pavo muticus, assembly GCA_016647715.1. Classification (NCBI taxonomy): domain Eukaryota; kingdom Metazoa; phylum Chordata; class Aves; order Galliformes; family Phasianidae; genus Pavo; species Pavo muticus. The sequence goes on from JACDJE010000115.1 coordinate 1,390,514, forward strand.
ATGTTTTAACATTAACATCTGTGGTCAAGGATTCCACAGTGATGAAGCCACAAAAAGCGTACTGAATTCTAATGTTATCTCTCTCCCTCCAGGTATACATCACTTTGAGTTGTGAGATACTTAGGGTTTGTACTTTGTTTATTCTCCTAAAGCAGATTAGCAAGAAAATGGAAGGTTAACAGAACATTAAGGCTGAGAATTTAAATGAACTAGCTAGGAAAAACAAGGCTGTAATTCTCATAACCGCTCTACGTCAACCATCTTGCACGTATGCAGAATTCGATATCGTTGTAGAGGCTGAGAAATTTATGTTGCAGTATACCTGTAATATGACAGAGTTGCATTTATTGCAGGAACTTTTAATTTCCCAACGTCTACATTAAATTCCCAATATAGTTTTGCACTAGCTGTCTTCTGTTGGTGGTGGGGTTTTTTAAACACTCATTTCACATGCTTTAAAAATAAATGAATGAAGTGGTGTTTGAATACTGAAATAAATGCAGACGACTTTCGCCAATTTTTACATACAATCTGCAGACTAAATATATCAATCCATCTCACACCTATACCTTTAAAATCAATTACTGGAATAACCATATTTATTGTACAGAACCCAACAGCACACTTAAGTGGAGCCCAGCACATTAGACGTTCAGAGAAATCTTATGTACGTGTGACTAGAATCTCAACAACAGATAGAATTGCTACAAAAAGCTCACTTATAGCAAAAGATAGTGAATGTTTGGAGTGGAAGAGGGGGCCTAATGAGCCTCAATAACCCCCACCAAGAATTTGTTGGTGCTGTGTTAGCCTTCCTCTGCACCCTTCTCCAAACCCCTCCTCAAAACAGTGACTAATACAGCTCCACCTGACAAGTTTTTTTCTGCCACTGAGTTAATAAAAGCTCATTGCCAAGCACACAGCAGCAGCTGTCCCAGCCAAGCCACCTACGCCTGCTTGAGAAGCGATGCTTGTGCTGACCGTAGCTTCAATGTGCAATTTTCTCACACAAGAACACAGCCTCTTTCTGTCTGATGCATCTAGAGAGGAATTTCTATTCTGATTAAACCTCTAGACCCTCCTGCAAATGGCCAGCAATATTCAGTTTGAAATACTATTTTTTTTTGTTTGTTTGTAGCAACAACAACAAAAGCAGGCTTTCTTCAGCAAGACATCAAACGCGGATGCACTTACTCAGTGCAGAGCGTGTTTACCCTGATTTCTTTGAGCAAAGGGAAAAAAGCCCAGCCTGCTACTGGATTCAACGAGCTGAGCGTGGGGCAGCACGGCCAGCCCAAGGCAGCAGTTCTACACCTTTGCATGTGTTTCAGGGAAGGAAAGATGCATTGGAAGAAGGAATGAGGACAAACAAGACCTCAGCTGATGTAACCCAGCAGCCATCTTTAAAGTTTTGTCTTTCCAAAACCAGGATAGAGGAACAAGCCTACTTAAAACTATTCCCTCGCCTGTAAGCTGCAAGCTCAACCAAACAGCAAGAAATAGATGACTGTCTCACCTCTACACCGGGAGAACATATTTCAGCAATGACACGGGCGTTTTTATTTTTGCAGCCACAAGACACGGAGCAGATCCCAAATGCCACTGAGGTTGCCGCATTTGCTCACAGCTCAGCCCATGTTCAACAGAGGCTGACCCTGCAAGCCATTGGCTGCAGCTCACTGCAGCAGACATGCTACACACTTTCCCAGATGAAAGTTTAGAAATCCCATAATAACCATAGCGAAAGTGGGTGCTGACGAATGGCAACCTGGGTCACCTTCTCCTTGCCAAACAACACTGACACCTGGCTAGACTCCAGAAAAGCACACAATTCCCAGCAGATGGCTACATCTACATTTAACTGTATGAGCTGTAAAAGAATTCCACCTCTCATNCTTTGACAGATGAAAATCACAGCTCAAATCCCTCTTTTCATGAGTAAATAATGAGTGACTTTTCTTTTTCTTTGTATTGCAGGGATTGTATTGCAGAGAGGTTACACATAACTAAAACCACTTCTGCTGGCCAACAAGAGGCAGTTCTCACTGTGTAACATCTCAAACGCTCATGGTTTCACTTCATTGGATCTAGAAGGTACAAACATGGATGACTGAAGCAGCCAAAGGAAAGGTCACAGCATCACCACAACACAAAACCGGAACAGAACAGCAGCGAGTTTCACATAACAGCAAATTAAAGACTGTTTGTGGTGAATCACACTTGCCTGTTCTTACCTCTAGGGACTGTCAGGAGGATTGGGTTGTCAGGCACTCTGAAAGCATGAAGTGTGATATTATTTGACAAAATCAAAAGGTGTAAATAATACATGCATATTCCTCTACCTTCAGAGAAAGAGTTAGTGTATTATGAAGTATAAATAAATAATAAAGACACGAAGTCAAGAGCACCCAAAATATATGGAAGAATATATCTGAGCTGCGACTTTGCATCAGCCGTTTGGGATTTCAGATACAATTTGGGGTTTTCTGTTCTGGGAAAATAAAAGAGAATGAGCTCTAAAGAGAAATGAAACAACTGAAAGATTCATTTGCGCTTGGCTTGTTTTATTATTATTTTTAAATCAGAAGGGAAAAAAAGACCCCATTACTGCACAGAAATGAAAGATTCACTTCAGATATTCACTGACAATTTTAAGACTGCACTTTATAGCTTTCTTTCATGATCAGCTGTACAATAAGCACCCAGTGCTGGACTTCCACTGCAAACATTTCAAAACATCCAAGTACATGTGAACAGTCTGCACAGGGTATCACTGTGACAGTCCCGAAATGTCCTTCAGTGTTACCCAAAGAATGAGAAAGATACTTGTTCTGAGATAAGTTAAAAAAAAAGCAAAAAATATGATGTGATATTACTTCAAATTAAAATGAAGCAATTTTATTTTATGCTTTATACTCTCTCCAATCCCACTAAGTGTAATTATAGATATCTGTCTACTTACAAATCTCTCTGTACAAAGGAAAAAGGATAACAATTTTTAGCTGTCCAAATTACAAGAGACTGTAATACACAAAAGCAATAAACACAGGTTCTGCCAGCAATCAGATAACACTTATCGTAAACAATAGCTTCTGCGATTTATTTGAAATAGGTTCAGCTGCTACAACTTAAAATTTGGTTATTCTTGTTTTCGTGCTGGATTTCCAGCAGGTGGTGAGCACATGATAGAAGTGTTTAACCACAAGAGATTTCAAAAAGGGACCTGTATTTCATTGCATATGAAGCATAACACAGATTTATTTTGTAAAATCACTTTTCCATCTCCCAGTGGTCTCAACGAGTTTGTACTGGCTACTTCTAAAACTTTCTCATTTTGCCTTCTCAGCTCTCCCAGCTTCATGCACAGCTTGATGCCACAAGCTGACCAGCATTCAGAAGTTACTCCAAACCTCACCTCTAAACCTCACCTGTTCTGTGTGCAGGTTTTATGGTTGTTGTTTGTTTTGTTTATTTTATGTAAATAAGATACGGTACAACTCACTGAAGTGTTAACTCCAGGTATGTTAACTCCAAAAAAGATGGACCAAGTTTCTTGCAGCAGTATGATTTATCATAGCTCTGGCCACCATGGAAGAGCTCCTCAGAAGTCTTACCATGCATTGGATGCATTCAAGGCCAGGCCGGATGTGGCTCTGGGCAGCCTGGTCTAGTGGTTGGTGACCCTGCCCACGGCAGGAGGGCTGAAACTAGATGAATTTTGAGGTCCTTTTCAACCCAGGCCATTCTGTGATTCTACGAACATCTTGCTTTGAGTGAATATCACACTATGAAAATGGGCCACAACACAGCTGGCATGGGTACTGCATCACAGAATAACAGTGATCCCAGCATGTCTTTGGTTAACAAGATGGGAAATTATCTGCAGTGAGGATGCAGACTTAGAACCTTAAAGGCTGGGTGGGAAAGGGCAGTCCCTCTATGGATCCCGCCTCTCTAGAGAGAGAATGGATCCACTTTTCTCCAGGCACATGGGTTCTCTTACCCCTCCTCCTCAGGGACTCCTCCTCAGTCCCAGCATCCCCTGTGTGGCCTTCATTACCCATCTCAGGGAGACCAGATCCAGCAGGTCCATCTGTCCTTTCCATGAAGATGAGGAATGTTTTAACATTAACATCTGTGGTCAAGGATTCCACAGTGATGAAGCCACAAAAAGCGTACTGAATTCTAATGTTATCTCTCTCCCTCCAGGTATACATCACTTTGAGTTGTGAGATACTTAGGGTTTGTACTTTGTTTATTCTCCTAAAGCAGATTAGCAAGAAAATGGAAGGTTAACAGAACATTAAGGCTGAGAATTTAAATGAACTAGCTAGGAAAAACAAGGCTGTAATTCTCATAACCGCTCTACGTCAACCATCTTGCACGTATGCAGAATTTGATATCGTTGTAGAGGCTGAGAAATTTATGTTGCAGTATACCTGTAATATGACAGAGTTGCATTTATTGCAGGAACTTTTAATTTCCCAACTTCTACATTAAATTCCCAATATAGTTTTGCACTAGCTGTCTTCTGTTGGTGGTGGGGTTTTTTAAACACTCATTTCCCATGCTTTAAAAATAAACGAATGAAGTGGTGTTTGAATACTGAAATAAATGCAGACGACTTTCGCCAATTTTTACATACAATCTGCAGACTAAATATATCAATCCATCTCACACCTATACCTTTAAAATCAATTACTGGAATAACCATATTTATTGTACAGAACCCAACAGCACACTTAAGTGGAGCCCAGCACATTAGACGTTCAGAGAAATCTTATGTACGTGTGACTAGAATCTCAACAACAGATAGAATTGCTACAAAAAGCTCACTTATAGCAAAAGATAGTGAATGTTTGGAGTGGAAGAGGGGGCCTAATGAGCCTCAATAACCCCCACCAAGAATTTGTTGGTGCTGTGTTAGCCTTCCTCTGCACCCTTCTCCAAACCCCTCCTCAAAACAGTGACTAATACAGCTCCACCTGACAAGTTTTTTTCTGCCACTGAGTTAATAAAAGCTCATTGCCAAGCACACAGCAGCAGCTGTCCCAGCCAAGCCACCTACGCCTGCTTGAGAAGCGATGCTTGTGCTGACCGTAGCTTCAATGTGCAATTTTCTCACACAAGAACACAGCCTCTTTCTGTCTGATGCATCTAGAGAGGAATTTCTATTCTGATTAAACCTCTAGACCCTCCTGCAAATGGCCAGCAATATTCAGTTTGAAATACTATTTTTTTTTGTTTGTTTGTAGCAACAACAACAAAAGCAGGCTTTCTTCAGCAAGACATCAAACGCGGATGCACTTACTCAGTGCAGAGCGTGTTTACCCTGATTTCTTTGAGCAAAGGGAAAAAAGCCCAGCCTGCTACTGGATTCAACGAGCTGAGCGTGGGGCAGCACGGCCAGCCCAAGGCAGCAGTTCTACACCTTTGCATGTGTTTCAGGGAAGGAAAGATGCATTGGAAGAAGGAATGAGGACAAACAAGACCTCAGCTGATGTAACCCAGCAGCCATCTTTAAAGTTTTGTCTTTCCAAAACCAGGATAGAGGAACAAGCCTACTTAAAACTATTCCCTCGCCTGTAAGCTGCAAGCTCAACCAAACAGCAAGAAATAGATGACTGTCTCACCTCTACACCGGGAGAACATATTTCAGCAATGACACGGGCGTTTTTATTTTTGCAGCCACAAGACACGGAGCAGATCCCAAATGCCACTGAGGTTGCCGCATTTGCTCACAGCTCAGCCCATGTTCAACAGAGGCTGACCCTGCAAGCCATTGGCTGCAGCTCACTGCAGCAGACATGCTACACACTTTCCCAGATGAAAGTTTAGAAATCCCATAATAACCATAGCGAAAGTGGGTGCTGACGAATGGCAACCTGGGTCACCTTCTCCTTGCCAAACAACACTGACACCTGGCTAGACTCCAGAAAAGCACACAATTCCCAGCAGATGGCTACATCTACATTTAACTGTATGAGCTGTAAAAGAATTCCACCTCTCATACGTATATTATGTGGTACGGACTGCTGTGTCCATTCTATGATTCAGTTTGTTGGGATTTTTTCAGTTTTGTGGGGTTTTTTTAGGGGGGGAGAGATATTGGCTTTTTTTTTTTCCCTTTGTTTAATCTATTTCAAGGTAGCCAGCACAGTACATGCTTAGCTTTCCCCCTGCAGCATTTATTTAGCTTTCAGTTACCTCAGACCAAAATTATTTCACCTGGTTTATATATTACAGTCGAGTACACTGCAGACAGAATTACTGCAACAGTACTATGTAAATCAAACCCACATGTTAAATAAAACAGTAACACACTGCAATGTGTATCTGTCCATAATCATTCAGCTACCGGCGTCAATCCCACATTTACCATGTGAATAGGAAGATTCCCTCAAAGCGACAGAATCTTAATTCTTCCTCCCCAAATTCAAACATATGCATTAAGGAAACACTTCAAACATCAATATCTTTTTCTCCTAAGGCACACTTCTTGTCTGTAATTAGTTTCCATTGGTCAAGTGGTTTTGCTTCCATGTATCAGGCTACAGTAATGTTTTAAGTGATGCTCTGTGATTCATCCCACACCGTCTAATATGATATTTTTTCCCCTTCACCCAGAATAAGAAGGAATGGAGAGAAAGAAGAAGGTAGGAAAAAAAAAAATTGCCTGCAATCATATTGTTACACTGTGCACAGTTTATGGCTGGCACACATCCAGTTTGCAGTTGCGATAAGAAATGTGTAATCCTATTATACGGAGAGGAGTCAGAATGTACAAATAGGTCCTGGAAATAGGAACTTCTCCTGTAAGATTATTCTTTTTGCCATAATAGTTCTGCAAGTAGGTCTAGACAGTAGCTCTTCACTATTCTCCCCACTGCAAATGGAAAGCCAACCATCAGAACAATGAACCACACGTGAGCTGGGATTTATGCACTAGACAAGAGGCAGTGCTGTACAGTTACTTACAAGAGGAACGTTAATTAGAATGATGGCTACAAGTCTCAGTACGTGAAGAGTGCATCGCATTGTACGAAAAGATCCCAGCCTGCCCTAACACTGCAGCATTCTGCGAGGTTGTCAAATCCCGCACACTAAGCAGCTTTTAGGGAACACGAACTGCCATGCTGCTCATGGCATTTTGTAGTGCTGTCTCTTTAATAAGACAATACAGAAACCATCTCCCAAGCACAGAGCTATCAGGCTGCTGAAAAGCATGTTCTTGCACTGAAAGCATAAAACCAAACATCGCCTGCAATGTAAGTCAACTTTCCTGTGGAGTTTAATTCCTGTGTAATTCCGACATGGTTATCTGTTGTTTTTTCTCATTTCCTTCACATGACAACGCTGCATGATAATGGGTTTGATGAAACAAAAAATGGCTATGAATTCCCTGACTTCCCACACGTGTAATGCTTTTGACATTAGACTGGTTAAAATAAAGGACCATGCTGACTTCAAAGGCAGTCATTTTTTGCAAAGGGACCATGAGATCCATGCCTGAAGTGGCTGCATTCCTACGTGAACAAAGTCACCACTTCACCTTACTCCTGTCTGATCAAACCACCAAGTTCCTTACAGTAAAGGACTCTTGAAGTGCGAAGTATTAAGAAAGGGCTTTTTCCTAGCACAAAGAATAAACAATTAAAAAACACCCACAAGCATGAAGGCAGGAGTAAAGGAGGTGGTCGTATGGTTGCAGTGTACATACAAGCACCATAAATTAGCTCAAGCAGCAGCGAGTATGCTGGTTTATTACAAACCCCATCAGAGTGTGGCTAGATTATTACTGGCGCTTGAATTGGCTGATTTGGTGTATTTGCATATACCAAGCTAGATTGAGTATATTTGCATGAAACTGCAGTTACTCCTGTGAGTACAATGTAGGCATTCTCAATAACTACCAACAAACGCATTTAGCATCCTGTCTTCCAACTTGCTGCAGCAGCAGAGAGTTTACAGGTAGGAAATTTAATTCTCTTCAGGGTACAAAAGGGAATCGGAGATGAGAAAAGAAAAAAAAAAGGCAAAATAAATAGTTCTATTACAATCAAGACAGTTTTACATTTATAGTTATACAAAGGCAGTAACTAAATGGTGTCCCAGGTCAGAGGAATACACGCACATTTCCATTAAGCTCAGCAAGAGGATGAGTGCAGACACCAGAATTTAAACATACTACTCGTAAATAACTAAGGTGTGTTGTTTTCTTAACCTTAAATAGCACTCTCCCATTAAGAGCGCTGAATTCTGGCTTTTCCCAGCTGCTATGTAGTCCAAGCATCAGGCAGCACAGAGGCTGAGGGCAGCCCACTCCGAGCAGAGGTCGGTTGAGACGATATCCAGAGGTGCCTTCCAACCTCAGCGATTCTGTGAGCCTGGGATAATTAAATAATATTTATTTCTCACAAAGAGGTTGAATGTCACAAATTCTAAGTGTAAAATAACAGTGAGGCAATCAGATTAAAGAGATTCTGTTGAGTTAGAGTGGGCAGTAACACATGTACCGCAATCCAATTAGTGAAGAAGCTTTTCCACGTTGTTAAAGTGCCTTGTGCACTGAACTACCTTCACCTGACCCGACAAGCAACGAATTATCTGCTGTAGCTGGACTCTTGCAGATTAATTAATAATAATAAAAAAAAAACAACAGAAGAAAGAGATGGAAGGGAACTGCACAAAAAAAATGCAGTTTTCCTATTGATACGAACATAGCACCTTGATGTGAACCTAGTAACTTGCAAAATCCTCCAGCAAGAGGAGAAAGATGAGTAATTCAAAGTATTGAAAGAAGACAAAACCAACTGAAAATCTTGAGTCTTGCTAAAAATGATACAGATTCTCTACTTCATTTGTGAGTTTTAGGAGTTTGCTGGTTGTTTTTTTCCCCCTCACAACAATGTAGCATTGTTTTTTTCCAAGAAATATGCAGCCATTGTTAACCCATGTGTCACTTCAGGGATGGTTTTTGGAAGATGGAGAAGACTGGCAGATGTGGGAAGGACCGGCTGCCAACAACACAGAGCTGCTGCCTCCTGCTACTCAGCACTGGGTGCCCATTGTGTGAATGACCTGAGAATTTTGCTTGGAAGGAATGCAGTGGCACTACGACCTAGAAGAGTCTTTGACAACATACTCAAATGCCAAGCTGCAGAGTCAAGCTGTCCTCTGCATATTTATGCAACAAGCAAACATCTCCAGTGCACAGCCCTGGCACTGGCATGCAGCTAACACTGTAATTAAAGTGCGTGGTTTTCAGATGAGCAGGATCTTCTAGCTGTCTTTTACTTTCTCATTTCCATGAATGATCTACTGGAGACTACCACTGTAGCTTTGAGAGATGTCATCCTGGTGAAGAAGGGAAAATATAATCACCTGGAAGGAGCCTACAGGAGTATTTTTGGATGGATACCACCCTACTTTGCTAACACTTGCTTTAAAACACTTCTGTCCTTGGTTGGGATATGCAAATACAATTAACAGCTATCCCTTCTGGTGGTTTCTGTGCTGAAACTACATTGCTGTTTTATGTCTGGCAAGTAACTGGTCTCATTACCAACTCATAGATATAGAGAAAACAGTCTTCTCTTTTGCAAAGTCAGCTGAGATAAATTGCGCTGCTCTGTGGCCTATGTTTTACATAACAAAATGCATATGGACAAAAATAAATCAGTAGCTGGGGCTCCAGCATAGTACGCTCATGAGGTGAGATCTTTCCTCATCAACGTCATCTCCTAACAAAGAGGCTGGTAAATTGTTTAAAAATTCTGCTTGCAGTTTTCTTGCCAGCTTAGAAGGGATTCTTGGTACCTGCAACACTGCTTAAGCTGTGTGGGAACAAATACTCCCCCTGTACAATGCCAAAACCACAGATCAATTCCCCAAGTTGCTCCAAGAGACACTGGGTAAGCTAAGCCCAGCCAGCTCCTGCCTCCCAGAGAGATGCACCCCAGGAACCGACTGCCCTTGGTAGCAGGAGCAGCTTCAAGGGAGGTTTCAGGATATTAAGCATCCCTAGTGTTCATCATACATCAAGAAATGTCAGAGAATGAGACATGTCTAAATGCAATGACAAAAAACATTGCAATGTCCCTACAACTACAGCGGTTTGCACACCCTCAACATGATGGTTAATTCCCATTCCTGGTATTGCTCACCTTTTCCCACAGCAAACTTGGCTGTTAACAGCACAATGCACCTTTTTCATTTATGTTTTAGAAGAAACAGTTTACTTAAATTTTAGTCTATAGAGAAGACTAGAAAAAAAAAAAAATGTTTGCATAACCACAGGTCATTCAACAAGCTGCATTACACCAGGAAAACCTGAAGAAAGGCAAAAAGCAATTACATACTCTGACACTGCGTGTGACTTTTTTCTCTTCTGCGATTTGCTTCGTGTCTTATCTCTTAAGCACTTTGTACTGTGTTTTAACTGTATAGAATAGAAAAAGGAAGGGAATAGAAAAAAAAGCATAAAACAAATAAAAGTGCAGTAATAAATGCAGGGATAGGTAGGTAGTTACTGGTGGAGAGAAAAGAAAATTTGTACTCATCTATGAAGAAGGAACATACATGAGCTAGGAGAAGTTAAAGACAATCAAAAGAAAAGAAACTGCAGTTAACAGAAGATTTCTTTCTGACCACTTGTGACCTGAGCAATTGTAGTAGTAACAACTAACGTTATTCACTGTATATATACTGGGAGAAAAAGATGATAAAACAAAGGCAGAGAAGCACAGAAAAAAAATCTTCAGAAGGTACATTTTTCATGTTCTCATTCTGCTCAGAAACAGCAAAAACATACAGTCTATTAAAGAGCCTGCTCATGTTCAAATTGCCAATTTTAAGAATTCAGTCAAAGAATTAAGTATGAAGAAATGCAGAAGGGGGGAACAAGTTCAACAATTCTCCCTCCCCATCAGTCTACAAACCAAACACACCCCAAATAATAGATGAGTCGTGCTGGTCCCAGAGCAGTTTTCATAAAGCTTATTGTTTGGGCTAATTTAATGCAAAGGTGGTCCAGACGATTATTATCTCGGCAAAAGGAAATCTGTGTAGACAACTATAACAGACTGCTATAATCATTGCATCTTATCTCTTAACTGAAGGCACATCTAAAGGAAGAGGATAAAAGAACTCCACTTCGCTAACCATCAAAAAAGTTGGCATCTTCCAACCATGGCCGCAGGCTGTCCGGTCTGCCAACTTTTGGTAATCAATTCCCTTCTGTGAACATGTCCATCTGAGCAGGAAAATATACCATCACAGTATGCTACAAGGACAGCTTAGTCATTGCCTGGGTAATGGAGGTGGCATCATTTTACCACCAAACACCAGACAGGAGCTCAGGCAGTCCGGGCTCCATTCCCAATGCCACCATAAATTGTCTTGGGAAAACGTAGTGCTTGCCTCCATCTAAAAGGACAATGTCATCCTCAGTTGGTAAGGATTATATCAGTAGCTAAGTAGAATGAAATGAGAGGGTTTTAAGGAGTATACAAAACAGCTCAGGGCTTGAAGTTCAGCTGACTGCGGAGCTCTGCTCTCAAGCCAGAAGCAGCAAGACTTCTATGGAAACCTTCCCGAAAGCCACTTTTGGATTAGGAATATTCCTCAAGACTCTTTACGAACATAAATCAGTGCTGCTGAACTGCACACTTGTATGGTAAGAAGTCTGAACTGAATTTCATTGGCTGAGAACAAATATTTCCATGAGCAGACACTTCTAAATTAGGTTTTTTTTGTTTGTTTTTTGGTTTTTTTTTAAATAATATTTTTGCATGCAGTTTTTATTCTAATTCTATGCAGCCACAACTGAATGCTTTTTAGTATTGCGCAAGAACATAGACAGAATAAACAAATGCAGTCTCTGCCCAGCAGATGAATGTTTTTAATAGAAAAATAAAAACATCAGAAAAAAAGGTTAAGTGATTTGAGCAAGGTCAAAAAAGCAAGCCACTGGCAAAGCTACAAGTAAAGTCAAGCACATGGTTTCACCCGTGGATTTCAGAGTTCGAGGCTAATGACTTAGCCAAAAGACCTCCTCTTGTCTCCTAGGTATCTGCGTATCTACATACACACTGCAGACTTGCAAATAAATAGATCTGCTGAACTGGAATGAAGACACTCAGGTTCAGTATCTGAGAGGAAAGCTGTTCCAGTAACTAGAAAACCAGTTACTGAAGGTGGAACGAGGCTCAGATCTATTCCTTCTCCAACAGCCTTTGAGGCACATCCCAGATTATGAGAAGTCAGGTATCCAGTCAGATTTCATCAGTCTGCCTCAGCTGCATCTCTGAAAGAGATAACACTCCGCTACCCATGGGTTAGATTTTACAGGAGGTACATATGCAAGTCTAATATGATTGTTCTGGGGGATAACTACTCTGATTGTGGCCATATAAGGTAGAAACAACATATTTGTAAGCTAAAATAGAAATACAGTCCTTGTAGATTGGTATGGCCATCCTCTCTGCTCACTTCCAGTTTAGAAGAACACAGAAGTAGAAGAGAAACTATAAAGCAACAGAAGCAGCCATTGGTTGTCTTCACCTCCAGCCATTCCTCCACCACCACCACCAATTTCAAGTGCTTTCTGCACTTTCTACACACACACACCCCAGAGGCAGTTGCTACACTGCCATTAAGTAAGCATAAGCAATGGGAGAGCAGACATGCTCCTTCCTGAGCTCACCGTTCATGCTTGTGAAGTTTCAGAGTTTTCCAGCCCAAACAAACCCTTCAACATGTTGTAATAAAAAACCATCCTCATAGCCAAGGATCTGCCTTGAGCCAGCAGTAATTAAAATTAATCATTCACAATTATTTTCATGGGCATGTTCAAAAAGAGACACGGGCAGCTTGCTGAATCCTCAAAGTTGACAGACCTTGAAATAAGCTGTGGTCAGGTACAGCGCGTTCCTGGGTTTCAAGCAGTTAAAAACATGCTTTGCATATCTATTCACTGCCCTGCTCACAGCATCCGCAGTGCTGACATTCAGAGCACCTCATTTCTGCAGTCCAACACCTGAGTTGGCATCAACGTATCACTTACGGGACTGATAAGAAAATAAATCTTTAAGTTAAAGATTACTATGTCCATAGTGACAGAAAACTACTGCTACCCAGTTGGGATTTATCACAGAATCACAGAATGGCCTGGGTTGAAAAGGACCACAATGATCATGTAGTTTCAACCCCCCTGCTATGTGCAGGGTCGCCAACCACCAGACCAGGCTGCCCAGAGCCACATCCAGCCCGGCCTTGAATGCCTCCAGGGATGGGGCATCCACAACCTCCTTGGGTAACCTGTGCATCACCACCCTCTGTATGAAAAACTTCCTCCTAATATCTATCCTAAGCCTCCCCTGTCAGTTTAAAACCATTCCCCCTTGTCCTATCACCTTCATAAACAGTTGTTAGGGCCACATCAGTATTAATATTTCTTATTATTCTTCTAAACTTGAGATTCTCCCCATTTTCCACACATTTACATTAAGTTTTTAATCACCATCTTCTTCCTTTTCAGCTTCACTGGTCACTGCTTCTGCTATTTTGAGGGAGGTGAAGAGATTTCTAAAGCACAGAGCATCCTGAAGGTTACCACTTTCCAAGCTTCAAAACTACTGAAGAAATTACATTTATAGCACTGGAAGAATGAATAAAATTTGATGCAAGGGATTAAGACTGTCACCTTCCGGAAAACTACTTATTTATACAATCAATTTTTAGGGACTGAGCATCTACTATTCGTGATAGCAGCCTTGATCAATTCCATCTCTTTGAAACTTATCATAAAATGTGCATGTCTTACATATATAAAACCAAAATTTGCAGGCACTATATAGGACCAAGATTGTAACCACTGCAGAGAGAAAGCAATCTCACACCTAACAGATTGCAGATCCCTAGGTATCAACCTGCACACCACTCCTTCCTTCCCATCAGCCGGAATATTGATTTTTACAATTCATACCAGGAGAAGGGAAAAAAAAAAGATTGCAGAAGCTACACTGAAGGAGGAACATGATAATGGGATCGCTGGCCACCCACCACACATGTTCTGTGATTGGAACTCAACACTGGAACGGAAAGGAAGAGGTGATGGAGGATCCAACTTTTTACATTAATCAACTCTCAACATGATTTTTAGTTGTAAGACTTCAAAGAAACACATATTCCCTCTTTACTGAAGTAGACAAATGCCTGATAAATATGTTTTCCTTTTTATCTTTATAATCTAGAGTGATTTTCTATACTGCGTGTAGGTAGGACGCTGTGCAGGAAACAGCTGTGCAGAGCACTGCCTGGAGAGGGAACAGTTACAAAGCACTTCAGAGATTCCAGGCAGGGTTCAGGAAACATCTCTTTAAGAAACGTAGCCAGAGAAGGGGAACTAAACAGTACAAAACAACTGCAGAGCTCAAGTTCAGAAGTTCCCATTGCAGTCGCTAACACTGCAGTCAGTTTGAAGACATCACTCCAGATTTCTGTGTTTTTATCCAAGGCACCAATGTTTTCCTCAGCTCTGTATTTACCTGCCTCCCACAGTTCCTTTCTGTTGGTCACCTCAATTTTCAGCCACAGCCCTTTCCTATACCCCTCCCGCAAGCCAGCTTACCACTGAAAATGGCAATACAGGCATTAGGATGCTAAAATTCAGGGCTTCCCTCTCTTCAGTCTCCGCACCATGAGCCCTGCAGGTGCATCAAGGCTTCCAGAGGTATAACTTCAGACCTGGGATGAAAACTGCCAGATTCCACAGCAGCTCTCCTTTCATCCCCTCCTTCCACATCCATGAACATTTGCAGCTCAGAAGAGCAACCAGCATGCCAGCTCCTCTCCACGGCCACTTCACCACGAAGCCTACTTCTGTCTTGCACAGTTCCTATGATTTTTGCCCCCTTCAAAGTTTTGGAGATAATTAGAAGATTGAACTCAAAGGCATGCATGGAGAAAAAGACATGGCAGTCTCAGAAGGGGAAGGACAGAGTTCCATTTTGCTGCTTTAGACAATGTACAACTTTGCATTTTTGCTCCCATTTTAAGTACAAAAGCAACATTCTTGCCAGAGCTGATGAGGTCTTAGGATATGAGCAAGGCTGGGCGCACAGGAAGAAGAACCCTCTTTTATTACTCCAATCAATGGAGGAAAATAGCTGACCTTTCAGACAGAGAAGACTATAGAAATGGAATTTTCACGAAGTGAAGACCATTGGTCTAGACATACGTACACATATCTACATGTACATACACACATTAAACCTTCCTACCTTGCTTTAAAATCTGAGTCTTCCTGAAGCTTGCACTGCCAGTAACAAATGCAGCTATTTTGGTTGGGGAAAGAAAAACACAGCTGAGAAAAATACTGTGGAAAGTCATTAGCAGCAGAAGACAAAGTTTCCTATTACCTACTGTAATTATGGAGAAGTGTTATTTTTTATTCTGTCTCTGCCTAACTCCTCCATTCTTTTTCCATCAGCCTTAAAAAATGATTTTAGGATTTAAACAAAATAGGGTCATACGGGGGGACTGCGTGCTTCTGGCCAAAGCCTTCCCTGCTTCTCCCTAGGGGGAAAAAATAAACAAGCAGAAATCAAGCAGCAACAAGAAAAGAGAAGCGGAGTTTGCAGTTCTTCAGTTCTCCCTTTCCCCCTTCCCTAATGCTAATTCAGAGCAGTTCTTTGCAGAGACTGTAAACACCCACGCAACTTTCCAGGTGGGGAAAAAAACACACTAAGTATATAACAGGAATTTCTTTAGTCTTTCTTCTCTAAGTGGCTGGATATAAGATCTGGACAAACACATGGAACCTTTGGCAGAAAGGAAAGAGGGTTTGGGGCACTGCAAGGCTTTGATGGCTGTCGTGTCTTTCCCTGCGTACCAACCAGCCTGCATAACCTAATAGCATTAGCTTACTAACATATGTTAATAGGTGCAAGGAGAAGGAGAGGGAGGGGGAAAAAGCCACTGGAACATATTCCACCTACGCTCTGTGCTACTAAGCACAAACTCGGGTAGAAGGAAATCTTTTTTTCTCCTGGTCAGGGATAAATGCAAGAAACAGGAAAAGAAGTGATGGGGGGAAAGCATTTATTTACAATTTTTCTGGAAATCACCATATAAAAAACCTAACACTAATCACTGCATTTATCAATCCACGACAAGAAAAGAGAAAAGTGGGAAAAAGAAACCTACTCGGGAAGTGCCACAACATCTTACAGCTGGTAGTTTCAGAGCGATAAATATAATGCTAGTCTCAGACTGCTAGAAGGATTTAGAGGTAGCTGTAAAACACCAAGTGCAGTTAACAGTTGGTGTTGGGTCTGGTGTTAGGATTAAAAAGCTCTGCTAATCACAAGAAATGTAAAAAGATTAAGGGGCGGTGGTTGCCAGTAAGGTCTTTAAGAGCATGTATGTGTTGAAATTCACTGTGGGATTAAAATTCCTCACATTGAAGAAAAAAAAAAAAAAGAATTAAAAAAAAAGGGGTGAGAGACCATAAAGGCAGCAGCCAGTTTCACTTTCACTGTCCAGAAGCCATTCCCAAGGATTAGAGATTTATGATTGGAAATGAAAAACGTATGCCATGGCTTACTGTGAAGGATCTAGGAGGGTTTTAGTGAGGAGAAGCAAGCATTTGTATTCTGAGACTTAGGAATTAACTACACTACTAAAACCTATTAAAACAGTGGGCTTTGGGAAAGAGATTTCACTTACCAAAAACCTGCCTGAAGACAGTGGAGTCACAGCTTCTGAAAGGTACTGTAACACAAATCATGATGGCATCCACTATCTGCATCCTTTCGGTAGGAAGAATGAAGTGACACCTTCATTTCCTGGCTCCCGGCTGTTTTAGATTTACCTGTGTGATCTATTTATATTGCTACTTGTCAAGGACAAGTTAACCTCCCCATATAAAATATTCAAATTGGAGTAAGAGAACCCCCTGCCCCCAGAAGGATAAAGTAATAATAAAAAATCCAGCTTCCTAAAACCTCAACATAAATATCTTTTAAAGCCCAGATTTGAATTTTGGATGGATTTTTTTTTTTTTAAACAAGGCACTTTAGGCAATGCAGACCACAGCATCACATGGTACAATTCCCTGCCTTGCCTGTGACAAAGAGCTCCATCAGCAGCGATCACACTGTTCACTGCTGTCATCCTTGGCCACCCTGATCTGGTCACCCTGATCTGATGGGCAAGTTGTACACCGATGGACAGCCAACAACTGCTTAGCACTGAGGCCAACTCAAACTTGCCTCCCCCTCGGCAGCGTTGCAAATATATCCAAAGATTCAGAGCAAAATTCTATTGCAGCCACATGACGAATGTTCTTTTAACAGGTTGCCCAGAGAAGCTGTGGATGACCCATCCCTGGTGGTAATCAAGGCCAGGATGAGAGGGTGGGTGGCAACCCTGCCCATGGCAGAGGGGTTGGAACTGGATAATGTCCAGAGAAGGGCAATGAAACTGGTGAGGGGTCTGGAGCACAAGTCTTATGAGGAGCAGCTGAGGGAGCTGGGATTGTTTAGTCTGGAGAAGAGGAGGCTCAGGGGAGACCTCATTGCACTCTACAACTTCCTGAAGGGTGGTTGTGATGAGGAGGGGTTTGGCCTCTTCTCCCAGGCAACAAACAGGAGCTGAGGAAATGGCCGTAAGTTGTACCAGAGGAGGTTTAGGTCAGACGTGAGGAAAAACTTTTTCTCTCAGAGAGTGGTCAGGCACTGGAATGGCTGCCCAGGGAGGTGGTGGAGTCGCCGTCCCTGGCAGTGTTCAAAAGGCGTCTGGATGAGGAGCTACGAGATGTGGTTTAGTGCTTGTGGCAGCAACGGTAATGGGAGGATGGTTGGACTAGATGAACTTGTAGGTCCTTTCCAACCTTGTGATTCTATGATTCTATGAATCTTTAAGGTCCCTTCTAACCTAAGCCATTCTATGGGTCTATGACTTCTAGGCACCCTGAGTTCAAATGCTGAGTCAAACCAACTTTTTTTCACTCATTAATTTACCTTCTCTAAATCTGAACATTGCTGTTCAGGTGGTTAGGGAATAGCTTGGGATAAGACTGTTTCATCATGTTCATCTCGCACTCCTTTCAGCCAAGTGCTCCTGGAGCATGTCTGGATTTTCAAAATCCATAAGATTCTACTTTCCTTCTGTTCCCCTCAAACGAGTATTTCTTCCAGATGCCTGTAGCAGAAGCAGAAATCACCATCTTGCAAGAGTTATAAAACACTCATATTAAATAATAGAGGTGAAAGCACTGTGTATGATTTCTGCAGAAGTCTTTTCAGAAGAACAGACAAATTTATTCACTGCATTATGGAACAGTTTGAGAAAACAAGATCATACAATGTACAGTGCCTCCATTTAAATTGTTTCATTTCTATTCATGAGTGCACTGATTAGATACGCTGAAAATATCATCAGTAAGAAATAAATAATTCTGCCAAATTAATAGCTGTTGATTTCTTTTTACCTGAAAATGTAAGTAGCATCTCATTCACACTAGACAAAGCCGCTATAATTTGGATACACCAATCTTGTTGGTTCAAGTCTACACAGCACACCCAGACAGGTATTCATCTACATTTCCTTAATAATAAACAACTTCTTTTAAAATGCCAGGCTGTTTAGTGAGTTAAGATTAGCTAATACATGCTCTGCTTGGAGAGGTTTAGGAGCCAAGTAGGTTGGTTTTTGTATCTGTTGTCTTCTCCAAACAGTAGGTTGAGAGAAACAAATTGCTCCAAATGTGGAGCTAGATGTAGAAACCGTATGTTAGGGAATAGAGGCAAACCTGCTGTATCAGACAGAATTGATCTCAAGCTCACCAAATGCTCTTTATTTAATAACATCTTTCTGCCTCAGAAATAAACCAGCCAGAAGCAATCACCGCTAGCAACATTAGATAATGGGAGCTATTAACCAGCCCCACAATGAAGGCTCTCCAGTACCTCACTCCCTGTGTTTTTCTGGGGAAATGTGGGAAAGGGTAGATATGTGTAAATGGAGCAGAAGGTATTATTTATCACGAGAATCACACTAATATTTTGCATGTTTAAAGAAGTATATATAGACTAAAGACACGGCCAATGTGCTTTAAAATAAAACACTGCAGGATGATGAATGCAGTATATCTGTGGAGCTTACAAACCTACGAGAAACGTTCCGTGCTTTTGAGAAACTCATCCAGTTTGAACTGACAATGAATTATTCTTCTAGAAATCAAATGTAATTGCTTTAACATTTCAAAAAATCTAAATGCGCAGCCGAGTACCTTCGGAGCACCCAGTTTGCAAAGCAGCCAAGTGATGCACCTCCGAGAGCTCCTGTTAGCTCCTGCAGGCGAGATAGATCAAGGAAATGCTGAGTGGAGGTGCAGTGTGACAGTTATTAGCAAAACAGGAGTAATTTGATGGAGAAAAAAAATCTGACAAAATCTCAGTTCTCAGCAACAGATTTTGGAAGCCTATTTGCACATAAATTGGAAGAAAACAATTCTTGCATTAGAAACTGATGAAGATGAAACAATGTATCCTAAATCCTAACATATTTGAAATTATTTTCTTTGATTGAAAGCCGATAATCCTGTAACAGGCAGTAACTAAACAGCAGCTTATCAGACTTGCTCTGCATGTTGAAGAGACTGCACAGCCAGATCCTGATTTGGGGCCACTCTAATATCAGAATAACTGGATTTACTGCTATACTCACACCTTTGTTTTTGCCATCTGAAACGGCTGCAGCACGCAGTGCATTTGGCTGTGTTTTAAGCATTAGCAGCATAAATATCCCCTTGTGTACCGTATACTTCACCACTTCTTGCTTCCCATAAATCAAGCCTAGAACCAATCATCTTTTTGTGTTAGACATTAATGGCAACTCCATTATTCAAATCCAGCCTGTGCAGCTTTGCCTTTCATGGGGACGCACAGCAGCTCACAAGCAGGTTCACGGCTGAGCAAGGAGCCATTCCGATCTGCCCAGGGTCTCTTCCTACACCTCCATCGCCGGCAGAGATGAGGTATTCTGCATCTTTCAATCTGTCGGTGCAAAAGGCTTTTTAAAAACTTCTATGAGGTGTATCAACGTGAAATAATCGGGAAGGCATTTTGTGCTCTTGCAAGAACTGCAGCTTTGTGTCACTGTAAACATTGTCTACGTGTTTTAGCTCAATATCTCTGCTTACCAGTACGTGTTCTTCACCGCATTACAATTAGACGCATAGGCAAAGAGACCTTTGGTGTCATTAAATCAAATTCCTCTACAAACACACACAGATTTTATGGACTGTTGTCTTTTCTGCTTGCTGCTACATTTCCACATTCAGTGCAGAACACAGTAACAGTTGCAGGTACCTTCCCCTGTTTACAGTAGCCACCAAGAACGATTCCAAAACCAAATAAAACAACTCGGCTATGATTTAAGCAGCAGAAACTGTTCTCCCATGGGGTTTCTTTTTTTCTCTCCTCTTTCCCTCATCTCTCAGTTCAGGAGGATAGGGAACATGAAAACTAAATGGATTTATGCTTAAATAATTCATCTTTTCAGGCACATCAAACCAAGTACTAAAGTTCATCCACAGGGCTAGCAGCATTTAGCTGATTCCAGTGGTATTTTAAGCAGGGTTCTGGAGAGCTAGTTGCAAAAGGTTGGAGGAAATGCCGAACAGCTGTGTTGCTGTGCAGTTCGGGACCACGTGCTGTAACCCTACCTAGTCCTGTTGAGGACATCTGATGGGGACACAGCACCAGCTGTGCCCAACACCGCTGCATTTCAGAGACCCGCTCCTGCACAAGAGATGCTTTGTGAGCAGGGCGAGCTTTGGCACATCCAGGGAAGCCTCAGAATTACAAACGCCGAGCATCGCTTTCCTGCCAAGTGGTAGCAAAACATGTGGCAACATAAAGTGTCTTTAGGAGAGCAGCTCCCGTAGGGCACACATCCGAGCTCAATGACTTGAGCCTAGGAGCCAAGCTGCCTTAAAGTAAGGTCCTGTGGGGGTTGGAACTGAAGCCATGGTAGCAACTTGCCTCCTCTTTAAGCACAGGAGGAAAAACAGAAGGTTTCTTTTGTATATTTCCAAACATTCTTTGAAGGAATGATGATGGGTTTGCTAATGCAGGAAATCTAGTGATATTCCTCTGTAACCTTTGCTACGCTTACACTTGAAGTCATGTTTATTGTGCTAACTAAACTGTACCACATTCTTGCAGCTAAAGAGGAAAAAAATAAATCTGTTTTGCTTTTTGCTCTCTTTTTATTCTCTTAAAACCCAGAAACTACAATCTCCAATTCCTACTATTAACTGCTTGCTATAACAACACAAAAGGTCTCTCTCCTGTTCATGGCTATCAATGTGCTAGAAGAGTCTGCAAAAAAGAGTGAGGGAAATAGGGCTTTCCCACAGCTGAGATCTGTTCCTGTGATTTATACCAAGAACCTATTGTTGTCCAGACTAAATCAGACAAAGCAGTAAAGAAAAGTAATTAGATTTCAGGATGTAATGACATCTGACGAGAATTTCAGTAACACTGCTTGGCCCATGTGGGAAACGATTGGTCAAACTGAAGAAAACATTTTGCCACATGGAAAACTTTAAGTGGGTTAGTAACCTGGTACTGTACCAGAGATGAATTTTTCCAGTCAGGTTTATATCTTCAAATTCACTGAAGTGGAGATTTATAGCAGCAAAGACAGAGAAAACCACTGGAGGAATGTGCTGGAAGTGGAGCGGGACAAAAGGAAAACAAACAAAGAAAATACAATATTCTTGGATTTGCAGTGGCTTAACTGAAATGCCTTTGTGTTTCCAGTCTAAATTAACATGGCTCATAGTAATGTTATCTAAATGACAAAAAAACACAAGATTTGGTAAAGTATTATGTTTTGCAGAGTATGTTTTGGGCAAATTTCATTAGAAATAGCTTGAAATACCTTTAAGAAGTATCGTCATGAAGACACGTTTATTTTTTGTGGTATTATTTGAGACCTTCAGCAGAAAGCAATGTCAACTGCAAGCAGTGATGTCGATGGCTTTAAGCCACTGCTTATGCAGTGGAAGACCTCTTTAAATCAAACATGTTTAAAAATGTCCTTGTTCTAACTTGCGTGTACTGGGCAGCCCATCACAAATTTATGTCCTCACGCTTTGTAGAGTAATGATGTTCATATACCCACGTAAGCTGTCTGTGAGCAACACAGACTCTTCCACTTGGCTAATCTTCCCACATAAAAGTTAAGTGCCTCATAGTCCTTGTGTGTGAAAGCCACTCTAAACCAAAGCCGTCAACTTTTTCTGTCTGTAACATATGCATATTAACAAATGCAGGATAAGAAAACGTGCTTTAATTGATTCTGACCACCCACCATTAAAGAGCAGCAGCAACAAAAACCTAAAAATACTAAGAACAACCAGACCACACTCTACCATCATAAAAAAAAATGCTCACAGTAATGCCTATTGAATTGCAAGTCCTGACCTTGGGAGATGTGGAGAACAGCATTCGTTTCCTTCCTTCAAGAAGCAGACAGTGTAACCCTTTTTTCAAAGTTTTATACTGAAATTGTTCTTACCCCAGCCAAGCTGACAGCGCTGCTGTGGAGAAGCTTGCTTCCAGGGGAAGCGGAATGTAAAAACAAAGTTGCTCTGACCTTAACAATAATCCTGTTTGCATATTACAATATATTTTCCTACCATAACAAGGCAAAGTCCCTTGTGTTCCGGTCAGAAAAAGTCATCTTCCAGTAAAAGCACACTGTGATCAATAACATTTTCTTAATATATTATATTATCTCTCACTAAAACACTTTTTCATTTGGCATTTCAGGCTGCCTAGTAGGGGAAATTCATGACAAAACTCAAGATGGCAAATGAGATACTGCAAATTAATTCCATCTTTTCGTTCGTGAACATTTGACAAGCCTGTGTCGTCTGACTTCAGCAGAAGCTTTCTCAGCTTTCAAATATACATGAAACAGAAGAATCTGCTCCACTACCATACACTAATCTTCACTTCAGCCTGCATAATTTTGTGTTGAAATATGCTGTAGATTAAACAGCAAACTTTGAGACCAGAATTGGTAGGGCTTAATTTAAATATTAGTTTAGAAAATAGACTCAGAAGTCCACAATAGCAATTGTGAAATTGTATTTTTAAGTTACAGCCCAGAGACTAGCAGAGTGCAGGAATCCTCCATGGCTGAATCTGTTTTGCCACTGAGCCATCTGCAACCTGGTCCTGAAAAAGACTATACAATGAAAACGCCAATTTGGTGCTGGCAAAGCTTGAAGAGAGCTGTCACATGATGGGCATTACAGGGAAGTAGAGGAATCAACTTTTTACAAGGGTAGATAGTGATAAGACAAGGGGGAATGGTTTTCAGCTCGAAGAGGGAAGGTTTAGACTGGATGTCCAGGGAAAGTTCTTCACAGAGAGTGGTGAGGTGCTAGAACAGGCTGCCCAGAGAGGCTGTGGATGCCCCATCCCTGGAGGTGTTCAAGGCCAAGTGGGATGGGGCCACCGGGCAGCCTGGTCTAGTACCAGATCGGGAGGTTGGTGGCCCTGCCTGCAGCAGGGGGGTTGGAACATGATGATCTTTGGGGTTCCTTCCAACCCAAGCCATTCTATGATTCTATGATTCTACAAAGTACTTCTCTACTTGTGGGTCTGAAATTGCTTTTGCTATGAGGAGTAGCAGCTTTATTCCCCTCTCACAGTTTACATCCCGCAGGCTGAAGTGAAGACCCAGTGGCAAAGCAGGGGCAGAGCCCATGTTCCTGCCTTCCTTGTGGCAGCCCATTATCATTTGAGCAACAGCAGCTGTAGATGCAACTGAATTAAGGAAAGTAGTCAGTGTTCAGCTTGGTCCAAAGAGGCATGATCCTGCAAAAAGGGCTTGGGTGCATGCAGGATATTATCAATAGGATGGCTTAAACACACCTGATCTCTGTAGGATTAGGTGCAGAATCACTGCCTGTATTCATATCTCAGCATAAGGAATAAAAGGCAGGTGACTATTGAATATTAACGCTGTAGGAATGCTCTGTATATGAATTCTGTAACAGAAGCATACAAAGGCTGTACCCATACACTGCAGAATTTACCAAATAGCCCAATTAAAGAGGTACTTCAGTATGTGCCTTGCTTTAAGCTCACAGGGCAGCCTCGTTGACCAACCACATTCAATTCCTTTAAGTCAAGATTCAAATTGAAAACAATATTAAAAAAAGTGAGGAAAAATGGATGGAAATGTAATTTACATCCACAAATCCCAGCACCTCATTAGGTCCGAACCGTGTAAAGGGCCAAAGAACATATCTACCTAAGAAGTCATTCATTAAAGATCAATGTCTTGTTTAACTGTGGAAGCCGTGTGCAGGAGAGATGCATGGAACTCAGCGTTGGAACAAATCCAAGAAATAGTTAGATAGATTTGTGAGAAAAGGGATAAAAATGAGATTGGCATTGATAAGCAGGAACACAGATGACGTGACTGCAAACTGGGTGGGAAGAATGAAATAATCAAGATTTTGAAGTGAGAACAAAGTTTGGGATAATTTTATTTTTTTTAAAGCAAAATAATATAGAGAGTAAGCCTTCATGCAAATGAGCACTTATAAAATAGCCTTTCTAGGTGAGTAATTTCTTTCACGATTAATAAAATCTGCAATCTGAGCAACAATGTTCTGATGACTTTTTGCCATTCGCAATTATCGCTCATCCTGGCACCAAAAACTCATTATTATTAGAGCTGACAAAAAAATTTTTTAACTACTTCTATGAAAGGACTTAATTTTTAAAAGAATCACAAGTTTCTAAGCTTTGTTTCTACTTCTAAGTCTTGAAAGTGAAAAGTGAGGGAGCCCTAGCAACCCTCACGTATATCTCCTTCAGTTTCCAACAAGTGATGTGAATAAAAGCATCTAATTTATATGGTAACACAACACACTACAAAAGTATACTTTGGTTTAAAAGCAGCCTACTAAGAGTATGGAGTTAACATATCCCCATATAACTATGGGCGTGTATTTTATACTATAAACATACGTATTTTTGCCTTTTTTATAGCAGTTTTCTCCCAAGGAGCTAAAAGCATTTAACAGTTACTGTAGAACTAACAGCACTCCTGTGAATAAGAATATATAATCACTATTTTAATGGCATGGAAGCTGAGGCACAAAGGTGGATGTGGCAGAACAAAAACAATACCAAACTCCAAGCTCTGTGAGTAAATTCCAGCCTTCCTGGCATGCGTCATCTTTAGGCAGAGAGGCAGAAAGATATTTTCGTCAATGCCTACAGAGATGTTAGCACTAACACTGCCTATGTCCCCCTCCACCCCGCACCCTGACAGAGCAGCTAAATCAGAGCTGCATTAGAAAGAATAGTCCAATATAGATGCTAAATGGAATCAAAAAAATGTACACAAAAAAGATTTCACTATGCACAGGTGCTTGACAAACATTATCTGAGCTCTTTAGAAAGAGATCTCTCAGATCTCCCACTTTCAATGGTTTGGTGGTCAACCAGTAAACGGAGATGCAGCAGGCACGAGTTGCAATAAGGGAAAATCTAATTAGATATGAGGAAGGAAAAATCAGTGAGTGCTTCACCAATCAGCAGAGGCTGTCCATGAAGGCTGCCGAGTCTCCATCCTCAGGGATACTCAGGACTCACTTGGACACAAACATAGCACTAAACAACCGGCTCCACTTTGCAGCTGGTCTGTTTTGAGCA
Organism: Pavo muticus; assembly: GCA_016647715.1. Lineage (NCBI taxonomy): Eukaryota > Metazoa > Chordata > Aves > Galliformes > Phasianidae > Pavo > Pavo muticus. Next base: position 1,416,274 of record JACDJE010000115.1, read on the forward strand.
GGAGGTTTACCAAGATGACCTCCTGAGGTCCTCCCCTAACTAAGTTACTGTATGAATATCATACAGATACAAGTGAGGTTATTCCTAGGTTTCTTTGCTTCATCCCAAAGCTTATCAGAAATTCATACAAGAAGTATGACCCTGGACTTCCATGAGTAACAGCTTCTACTTCATTCAGCTTGCTCTCTTCTGAAAGGAGGGGGACAGAACAGACTGCAATCTTTGCTTTAACCCACCTAAAGCTACAAAGAATGAAAAGCAAAACACAATCAAGCACCTAAATGCGTGTGGTCGTTAGAGGTCTTGATTTGAGTTTACATACCTTCCTGACCCTCGTTCCTTCTAAGAAACACTCAGAAAAGCAATCAAGTTGCTGTGCTGAGAGACCCGCTGTTGCTAAAATAACTGCATCATGGTAACAGCTCTCAACTTCTTCCTTTCATTTCAGATTCCTCTCCCCCTTCCCCCCCCCACACACATTTTCATATGAGGTGCTGCATATGGTGAAAGCCGATTTAGTCTGAGCCAGAAACAACAGAGGTTAAATACTTCGCTAGTTAGAACACAGAGATTGCAACAGTATGTGATTGTCAAGCTGTATAGAGCTATGGCCAACATACATAAATACCTTCTACACCCTTCTGAAGAATAAGCAAGTTAAAATGTTTTAAGGGAGGCAGCTAAGCTAGGAATATCCTCAAATGGGTAAGACAGACAAGCATGCTACTCCTACAGGCAGCTCATTTCTAGAAAAAAAGTCCACCCAAGAATCCAAAGCATTTTTGTACAACTTCTCAACCCACAGCAGAAGCCTTGATGAGGTAGCCTGGACACAGTGGGCAGCTCATTTCCAACTACATATGTCAACTATTTGTGACAATTAGCTCCAATAAAGAGAAGACGGTTGTTGGTTGGTTAGTTTTGTCGTTTTACCCTCCCCTCCCAAGTAGATCACAGACATGATACCAGAAATACCCACAGAAATACCATAATCTGATACAATAACAGTACAATAAGCTGATATTCAGCCTAAGACTATACTCAGCATTTTATACTGATTTGAACTGTGCAATGCTGCAACATATCAAGCCAAATTTGCTAGACATTCCCCACCACAGAAAGTGAATTAAACTGTCACTCATCACCATAAGACTTGCTCTAGTGTAAGTACTTCTTCATCAGTTGGACAAACTTGCACTGAATTAAAAACAAAATGCTATGTTGCAAGTTAAAATCTTCATCCACTTTCCCATATGTTATTTTTTTTCCTCTCTACTTTTCTCTTACCTATTTTCCACCCCACTGTTTTCCCCCAGTTCAGTATGTTTAACCCTCTGTACTCCACCCACCTGCCCAATGCTTTCTTTTCTTCCCATTCTCAGCAGATTTAAAGGAAGGAACTTGCTTTTGAGCTCCAGCCACCCTGGCTACACAGATAATTATGGTCTGAGCATTGAACTTCTGATGTCCTCCTGATCCTTTCTGTTGTCCATTTATAAACGAACAAGGCAGCAAAGCCTGCTGGAGTACAGCTCCCTTCCCCAGGGACCATCTGTTCCGTGTGTCAAGGCAAGGCTGGGGCAGAATCATTTGAGTTGGAAGGGGACCATAAAAGGTCATCTAGTCCAACTCCACTGCAGTGAACAAGGACATCTCACAACATATACACCCCATGAAAACATAGGGAAAAATGACACTATATTCATTGTGAGGGATACTAAAAAAAAAGTTAGAGAACATTTGATTTTACTACAACTGCGAGACAATTACAGCTGTTGGTATATTCAGTTTTACAGCATTACACACACGTGCCGGAACAAAGAAGGAATATAAAATAAAAGCCTTATTCAAAATCCAGGCTCAACTTCAAGTAACAATTTCATTTTTCTATTATTATATACACTATTTATGATATTGTATTGGTAGCACAGAGAAAGAGATTAAATAAACTTCCCTACACATACTTATACACACTCAAGCATACACACAATTTCCTGTTTTACCATGAACAAACTAATGATAGGAATTAAGAAGCATTTTTAAATTATCAAAGCTGCACTGAAATCTGTAAACTAGTTGCTCAGGGAAATACACTTTATAAACAGTCTTCATGGGTGTACTACAAACCTATTTATGGGAAGAGGCTGCCAGAAAGGTTATGATCCAGATGTGTTGGGGATGCTGAGGTGTTCAGTAAGGAACATTGAGAGGGAACAGCAAGCACTGTAAGTAACAACTGTTGTGTAGCGTGCAAGAAAGATTAAACAGATTAAAATTAGAGAAGAAAAAAAGAAAAAAGGACTTAGTGGTCTTGATGCAAATAGAAAGTATGCCCCTCCTGAGCTGTGTTAGCAAGAGGAAAGCCAACAAGTCTGGGTGGGTGGTCCTACCCATCCATGTAGCACTTGTGAGCTCTCCAGGATAGGTGGAGGGTATTGGTGGCTGGAGCACAAAGCATGAAGGAAGGGAGAGATATCACACTATGGTTTCCAATTCCCAGTGGAATAGTGCAGAGAGTGAGCCTATTCTTGAAAGTACGGAGAGATACAGGAAGGAAGGAGCTGCAATAATGAACATTCCGATGAGAGATGAGGAAAATATCCTTCATGAGATGAAACATAAGAAGAGGGGCCCGAAGAAGTGTTGGAATCTCCATCCTTGGAGATATTCAAAGCTCAAATGCGTGCAGCCCTGAGCAACCTGGGGGACACTGCTCCAAGCAGGAGGTCAGACTGGATGATATCCAGAGGCACTTTTAAGCCTGAATTAACCAACAGTTCTAAATATCTGGTTGGGAGAAGCCAGAATGTGTGTGATCAAAGGATGCCAGGAGAGCTGTCATACAGCATCAAGGGTCAGGCTTAGCTCTGTGAGGAGAAACACACAAAGAAGATTGGGAAAAGAAGCTAGGAAAGGGGTACGATGAGTAAAGCAGCAGGCTGAAAGAGAAGGCAGCAACAGAGGATCAACACTGTAAGGAAGAACAAAAATAGAAAACCCAAATCTGCATCCACCAAGCTACACTTTCCCCTAGCAGCTGAAAGGTAAAAAGTCCTGTGGGAGTCACTCAGTGATGAAGTCAATATTTACGTTTCCACTTTGATGTGCGTAATAGAACTGAGTAGGAGAGGAAATCAGTTCTCTCTTTTTTACGAAAAACTAAGCAACCTTTAATCTGCCTTTTTTTTTTTTTAATCTACACACACAATTTTGCAAACTTCACTGGTATTTATAACCGTGTTTATATAATAAAGAATGTTTCATTTGTAATACAAACATACAAGTACATTTTGTAGCTTAAGACTCCAAGTGATCACTGCACTCAAAGTGGCTCACAGCTTTTTGCAGTTTTGTAGGATATAAACCTCTGAGTCTGTGGAGACAAACTCTACTCCCTCTTGCAGCCACACAACCCAATGCATATACCCTTGATCAGGTCTATAGCACTAGCGTTCAGCATCCTACACAGTTGCACATGCTCTGACAGGGATTTGCTGCAGTCACTGAATGCAAAACCCAAACTACGTTCACGTAAGACAGATAAAAGGAAAATTAAAATGCAAAAAGAACAGATAACTGCACACTTACCCTATGATATCCAGAATGTGTATCAAAATCAGCCTCAGGTGTAATAGTCAGTAAACAGGACAGCAAATCCTTGCATTTAGCAGGAGGTTTCTGGGAAGCCAGATTACCTAGGAAGAGAACAGGAGAATTATGTTAATACACAAAGATGAAGTCACCTAGGCTTTGTAAGAATAGCCTTTAAATGAGCGAGAGGAGAAGAAGAAAAAACAGCTGCAGGATGGGAGATGGTACATGCCACCATGATCGGCATGGAGAATTTAATCCTCCGAAGGTGACAGAAATCTGCTATGAAGCATGGGGAGTTCGGTGCTGCTGGATTCTTAGGGCTTAGTAAAGAGCATCTAATACCTGTGATAACACAGTGTTAACCCTCTAATCAAGGACGTGGAGGAGAGCAGAAAGAGCACGATATTTTGCTTAATTAGTTGCTATCAAAGAGAGGACAAGTTCAAGCACTCACAAGAATGAGGCGATACAAGATTATTTAAAAGTTTAATAGCATTCTAAGTCTTTGGTAACGCGGGGTTTGCCCATGAAGTAAAAATAATCCCAAGAGATAAATTTAAAGAAATATATCTCATTTTAGTGCCCAGAGTAAAATGACTATTCATTAAAGCAAAGCAGTTTTATACCTACGTTCTCCATCTCAGATCTAATATATATGGGAGTAATCTCCATGACGGGAAGTGGAATGTAATCCTGCAAGAATGAAGTGCTGTCATTATCTGCAAATCAATACAATTTTTATTTATTTATTTATTTTTAAGTGAGCATAACAGAACCTATTGATTTTCAGCACTGGAGTTTCTGGCTCTATGAAGATTCTTACAAAGATGAGAGATACAGATGAATATTTGAGCTGATATAAGCTAATTTTAAGTTTGCACTGTTCAAAGGAAGTTCACTGTAATCAGGGTTTCATAGAATCATAGAACGGCCTGGGCTGAAAAGGACCACAGCGATCACCTAGTTTCAACACCCCTGCTATGTGCAGGGTCACCAACCACTAGAATCATAGAATCACAGAATTGTAGAAACACTCAGGTTGGAAAAGACCTTAAAGATCATCAAGTCCAACCACAACCTAACCATACTACCCTAACTAACAACCCTCTGCTAAATCACGTCCCTGAGCACCACAGCCAAACGGTATTTAAACAAATCCAGGGATGGTGACTCAAACACCTCCCTGGGCAGCCCATTCCAGTGCTTAACAACCCTTTCTGTAAAGAAGTGTTTCTTGATATCCAACCTAAACTTACCCTGGTGCAACTTGAGGCCATTTCCCCTTGTCCTGTCACCTGTCACCAGAGAGAAGAGACCAACCCCGCTCTCGCTGTAAGCACCTTCCAAATATTGGAAGAGAGCAATAAGGTCTCCCTCAGCCTCCTTTTCCCCAGACTAAACAGCCCCAGTTCCCACCAGACCAGGCTGCCCAGAGCCACATCCAGCCTGGCCTTGAATGCCTCCAGGGATGGGGCATCCACAACCTCCTTGGGCAACCTGTTCCAGTGCGTCACCACCCTCTAGGTGAAAAACTTCCTCCTAATATCTAACCTAAATCTGCCCTGTCTCAGTTTAAAACCATTCCAAAGAAACCAAAGTGTTTCACAACCTCAGCTTAAGCTTCTTTTGTTTTATATAAACATAATGTTTTGTGTAATTAAAACACTACATATTTTGCGTTGGTAGAGCAATACTTTACTAACCCTACCTGCAAGCTGTTGGAAGTTTATCATGCAAAACCTCTTGGAGGACACCTCCCTATCCTGCAAGTACATTATTACAGAGTATTTGCATGACTCTTACTATGTTCAAATAGCCCGACCAAAAAAATAAAAATAATAAGCCATTCCCCTGTTAAAGTCCAAACCTGGCTTAGCACCGAGAAGCTCATGGTTCAAGGGGATGGTGAAGGTGGTAAAGTAACAGGAGAGAGAGGGACACTAAAGAGCGACACAACGCATCCAAGGTCACTCTGAGGGTCTGTGAAGCCCTGAGCTCCATTGGGCCATGATAAATTCCTTCAGAAGAGTTTAATAGAACTGATAGATGCTTATATAATTCTGTAAATGAAGCATAAAGCAACTTTGGCTTGATGAGCTGATCAAATAGCTCATGTTGTAATGAATGACCTGTAATACCTGTAATGAGAGCTGACTGCAGTGCATGATGTACCATTACAAAGAGAAGGAAAAAAGATAAAAGTTTAAAGTGGGGCCTGCTGACATCCCAAAAGAAATCTCTAAAAGAAAACAGACAAAATCACTTACAATTTTTAGTCCTCGTTTCATGCAGAAAAAGCAGATCCCTTCTCAAGCAGTAGCCAGCTGCAAGGTTAGTCTCTCAAAAATGCAAAGCACGATAATACAAGCAACAAGCACACGAAAGGACTGGGAAGGCACACAAAAAGAAGTGTCTAGACTGCATTATCCCCGTCATTCCTGTCTTCTCTGTCATACAGTGCTGCACTCTCCTCGTTAGCTGCTTTGTTTACAGGGTTAGGCTCATTTTGGAGTTTAGGCTTTCCAAATAGTTGGTCTATTCATTTATATAATGCTCCTCAAACACATTGTTGAGACATTTCAACGGAGTATTTCTGACTTTCGTGACATGCTAAAAGAATTCTGCATGAACTGCCTGAAAAAGCTCCAACAAAAATAGCAGCCTTTTTTTTTTTTTTTTTTTTTTTGGTTTGGTTTGGTTTGGTTTGGTTTCCTGTTTTTCAGAAAGAGCACTGTTTTCATGGAGAAGTTTATGGAAAGGACAGAAAAAACTCAAGGGAGTAATTTCTCCTTTGCGTAGTGAATCACCACATCACAGTTATCCCATCCTCTTCAAGGGCAACACTGGGCCACGGCAGCATGGAAAATCTCCCTAGGGAAACATCCACTTCCCAAAGCCATCTCAGGACTTGTTCAAGAGCAAGCACAGACTTTGCAGAACTGAAGAACCACCTTTGACAGCAAAACATAAAATAAAATGGGTTTGTGATAAGGAAGAGGACTAGTCTGATACACCAATGGCAGTTTTACATGAAGGAAATCTTTTTCTTTCCTACCTCAAAAGTGAAAGACATGAGGAACATCTACAAAGCGTGACTGTAGACTCTAGATGGCAGTGCCATAGGGAAAAGCGAAACAGACCTCACAGCTGGATACAGGACGTTTGAAGAAAGGCTCAGAAGGAAAATGGAGCAAGAAAGGGAATAATCCATCACCATGAAAATGGTACACAAAGACGGGCTTAGGTTCAAAATCTGTTTCCTTACTCCTGGACACGCAGTCCCAAAAAGGAGTCAAATTATTACTTGGGACAACACAAAGAAAGGATTAACGGTCTTTACTGTTTAACATACGTTATTTACTTTATTTACTAGGCTTCAGGTGGCTTCTCTACCCTGCTTTAGAAAAGACTGGCTGTTAATAGGACAGGATTCTGATCTTATCAAAACTTAACTGCAGTTCAAAGTGAGGAGGAGAGAGGAGAACCAACACCTGTCAGTCAGCTCGGAAGCACTAACATGAATACTGAAAGTAGAAGAGGCAGACATACGGTAAGGAGCTTTAAACATCTACACCAAGAGGTGCTCTCTCTTGTTTGCTAGCTTTGAAGATAAAGCCTCACTTCCCTGTATCAGTATTTCATGAAGCTGAAGGCACTTTACAAAGGCCTACAGCAGCAGCCCAATTTATCCATTAGTGGCCTGACAACCTCAAAATGGACAAATCATATATCCTATGTAGCACCTAAGCTTTTAAATTAAAATGACCAGAGGTAACCTGTTGGAAACTAGACATCTGCTTCAGATACTCCATCATTGTAGTAACTTTCATGACGTCAGAAGCTCCTCCTTTGGGGTAGAACTACCAGGAGGCTACATGGTATATGGAACTGGTGTGAACTCAGCCACCTTCACAAAAGCTTCTTCATGAATGAATGCAATGATCAGAGATGCCTTAGGCTTTAAACACCTAGGTAATGAAAAGCAAGTTTGGATCTTTTGTAGAAAGAAACTACCACTGGCCCAATCCTCTTGACTCCCATCTATTAGATGGTTGTAAGTGTTGCTAAGATCCTCCTCAGTCTTCTCCTATCCAAGCTGAACAGTCCCAGGGCTCTCAGCCTTTCCTCACAAGAGAGATGCCCAGGCCCCCAAACTTTTTTGCGGCTTTCCACAAGAATCTCTCTTACAAGATCCCTTTCTTTCTTGAACTGGGAAGAACTGGACCCATTACTCCAGATGTAACCTCACCAGGGCCAAGTAGAGGGGGAGGTGGCTGACCTTCTGGCTCATATCACCGGAGGCAGTTAAGGAAAGTCTGTCACTGCTCTGGTTGGCCTGGCTTATTACCCAGTCGGTTGCAACGGTGCCATGTCGGACTCCACTCCTCAAGCCCTCCAGTTTAAAGCCTGCCTCATCACACTTGAGCTTTAAGAAGTGAATTATAGGTTTCCAAATGCCAAAGAGCCATAAGGGAGAGAATGACTTTGCATTATACCAAGTGAAAACAGTTTTCTTATGCAGCAAAACTGTCTTTCAGAGCTTTTCTGTTACAGATGCCCTATAAAGAGCAATAGAGCAGACCAGCTTATCTACCAAGAGCTGCATAAGGTGTGAGAAGTATACAGATTTAAACAGCATCCTCATGATATAAAGCAAACAGCAACATTCAGCAACTCAATACTGTAATGAAAGGAAACTTGGAAAAATCAAAGAGCCTTCCTGGGGCACATAAGAGATCTGCCTTACTTTGTGCGGCATCTATAAAACTGGGAAAATAAGAAAGCAAGCAGGAGAGCATTAGCAAGCACTTGTCTACCATGATACAACTGCCATGAGCATGTCAAACAGCTTCCAAAATACAGAGAAAAGTAGAGAGAAGGGCAAAAACTTCAGAGCAAAGTTGAAGGTTTTGAGCAAGAACTGGCAAAATTAAGGGTTCAAGAAGAATGTTTTCCTTGCTGAAGCAGTGGGCTTCTTGGTGCAGAAAGACAAAGAGTAAAGAAAATACATGGAAGCTGGTCTCTGGGTTTGTTTATTCTGCATTATGCAAAGCCCTGGAAAGTGGAGCCCAAGAACCCCACGGGTCTGATTCTGAGCTCCTCGATGCAAAGCACACAGCATCCATCTCAGCAATGCTGCCATGCACCACTTGCCTTCCACATCTTGCTCACAGCTGGAAAAGTATTTGGAAAGCAAGAAGAATAAAATGGATCCAGAGGAGGACTACAAAGATAATCAAAGGGCTGGAGCACCTTTTGTATGAAGAAAGGTTGAAGGAGCTGGCCTTGTTTAGCCTGGACAAGGCTCCAGGGAGACTTCACTGCACTGCTGCACATCTTGAAGAGAGCTTACAAGCAGGAGGGGGACCAACTTTTTACATGGTTTGATAGTGATAGAACAAGGGGGAATGGCTTTAAACTATGAGGGGAGTTTTAGGTTAGATGTTAAGAAGAAATCTTTTACTCAGAGGGTGGTGAGGTGCTGGCACAGGCTGCCCAGAGAGAATGCATGTGCCCCATCTCTGGAGCATTCAAGGACAGGTTGGATGGGATCTTGGGCAGCCTGATCTGATGGTTTGCAACTCTGCCCATGACAGGGGGATTGGAGCTAGATGGTCTTTAAGATTCCCTCCCACCTTAGCCATTGGATGATTCTATGAAAACCAAGGACACGGGGACTGTTATTTTAGATTAATTAATCAGAAAAGGTTTCATGCAAAAATCTACAAAAGGCTGCCCCTGCAGACAAGCTACAGAACAACTGGGAAGCAGAAAGCGCTTTAAAAATGCCCTTTAAAGGCTGCTTTGCCCTGCAAACATCCTCCCCCATGCCAAATGCTACAGCGTGGGGCGGCAGGCAATGAAAGGGAAAAAAACTGAGGGAAGCACAAGTGAAGCATGCTCTTTGTAAATTAGAAAGGAAAGCAAATCGGGGGAAAAAAAAAGACTCCAATAGAAACACAAGGCAGGTTGAACAGTTTTGTAAGCAGTAAAAGGAGGGTTCTTATCAGCATTATCTCTGGCAAATCAAAAATCAATCATCTCGCTTAGCAATAATTCCAGCTGGTAAGTACCTGCAGGCACGGAGTGAGGGATGGGCTGATGCACCCAATGCTCTCAGTGCCGCATGGGCTGGGGTCTACCAGCTGTGCAGTCCCACCGTCTTTGGCGTATTTACCTGTTCCAGCTCTACCACTGAACATCTCCAGAGTGCCTGCTATCACCTGCTGTTATAATGTTGCCAGACACTGAGAAAGTGACTTGCAAAGGGAACAACTAGAGATGCCATGAGAAGCTAGGTAGGTTCTGCAACTGGACATGGCTACAGGCTGCAATAGAACCAAAAAGTAATACTTATTTAGAGCTGAAACTGAAAGACAGATGTATTTTCAAAGCCCCACTTGACTTCATCATCCTTATAGGGAAAGGTGACAGCTCTGTACAGCGATGCTATTGTGTACGTTGACCCTAATCTATTAGGTATTAAAGAATATACAGAATTCTCTTTTTCCCACCAGCCAACTACTAACTAAAACACTGAGAAGTCTGGAGACTGCTGAAGGTCTGCAAGCCGAGCGGATCCTGAGGTGCTTGGAAAAAGCCTGGCAATGCTGTCAGTTACCACTATTGCCTGAAAGAATTCGTGCAATAGCCACTGAGTTGGCACCCAAGAAAGATGACCAAAGCAGAGAACGCTACACGTGCCTAATATGCAAGTTATTTACATCAATATTTTAATGGCACCATCACTGCATTTACTGTCTAGCAGCTCTGGGCATGTAATTATAATTCCTAAGACTACTTGCTATGTTTTTCTCCTCTTACATTTCTTGCAATTTCACTCAACTGTTTAAAAGAAGGCCGGGAACTATTAACATCTCGTCATCAAAGATTTAAACAGACTGACAGTAACCCTGAGGTTATGCAGTGTAACACTTCTTCAAAAGTCTCCAAAACTAGAACATTGCCCTCTGCTTCAGCAAAGACTTCAGTTGGGTTAAGGGAAAGAAAACAATTTTAGCTCAGTACCCCTCTTTTCCTTTACACAGACAAATTAACTCCTCCTATGACACTACGTAGCTTTTGAGAAAACATTTGTGCTTTAGAACTGACTGTGTTCAGTTCAAATTCCTGCATGGCTAATAGCTTCTTTAAAAGGAAGTATGCATCAATAATATTCATGGGGAGCTTCATAAGAGCTTGGCAAACATTTCTGACAAAACAAAAAACTCAAACAGAAGGATTACTCATAAATGCTACATCAACAACTCTTTTGACAGGCATCTGGATTATGCTGCGCTTTAAAAGGGAAAAACAAAGATGCCACTTTGAAGTTTAAATGGAAACAGTGAAATATGCTATTAAAAATATCAGATCATAAACAAAGTTATTTTTGCAAACTGAAATGAAATGAGCAATTACAGCAAAGTTTGCCAAGATACTTCACAGACATTCAATCATTTTTTTTCCAAAAATCCTTTAAAACTCCGCAAGATACACAAAGATCACAGTTCATTAAGACTGACAAATCTATACACACGGACAATCAGACATCCAGCATCAGCAGCCTATCACGTCCCATCTTTTTCTTCAGATGTCCTTGAGCTGATGCTTTAAGTTAAAGCAGATACACCAGCCCACCTGAACAAAACTGCTGAAGAATCATAGAATTGCTCAGGTTGGAAAAGACCTTAAAGATCATCAAGTCCAACCACAACCTAACCATACTACCCTAACTAACAACCCTCCACTAAATCACGTCCCTGAGCACCACATCCAGACGGATTTTAAACACATCCAGGGATGGTGACTCAAACACCTCCCTGGGGAGCCTATTCCAGTGCTTAACAACCCTTTCTGTAAAGAAGTGTTTCCTGATGTCCAACCTAAACTTACCCTGGCACAACTTGAGGCCATTTCCCCTCATCCTGTCACCAGTGAGAAGAGACCAACCCCACTCTTGCTGTAAGCACCTTTCAGATATTGGAAGAGAGCAATAAGGTCTCCCCTCAGCCTCCTTTTCCCCAGACTGAACAGCCCCAGTTCCTTCAGTTGCTCAAGAAAACGCACACAGACACTTTAGGAACCCATCTTCTAAGAATTTATTTCACTATCCTTCTCCTGAGCCATGTTAAACATAGAATTACATTATCCAGGCAGCACTAATTTATGTGATATTCTGTAGCAAGACTTACAAGCAGATGAATGATGATGCAAATAGGAATTTCTTACTCATTCTAAGTTTATTTAATTTTTATTCCCCAGGAAAAGCTCAAGGAAAGGTGCTGAGATGTGTAGAGTTCAAAAGAGATATGCAAAATATTCACATGTGAAAAAGACTGCTGAAAAGACCGCTTATTCAAATGAATGCTGAGTTCTAATGCATCTGCAGTGTGTAGTTCAAAATTGTTCACCTGAATAGGGAGGCTTCTTTGAAGACAAATGCATACAGTCTTGTAAAAGAGGTACATTTCCTTAAAGTGGAGTCAGCTTCTTCATGACTCATTGAAGTCCACTGGCTTTGCTGGAGATTTGGTGAAGGTAATGGGCAAGTACATGTGTTGAAAGGCTTTTTATTTCTTTATTGAAGTAAAGACTAGCAAAATACCTTTATCTACAATGATTTGAAGGCATTGGAATTAAAAGGCTGGAAACTTTTAGGACAGTTTGACTAACATATCTTCCCAACTCCATTGCTTCACTGCAGCAGCTGGAGGGACTATCACTGAAAGCACTGAAGCATTTTAGGCTGAAAAGAACTCAACTGCTTTGACAACATAAACAAACTTCCTGTGGTTCAAGACCTTCTCCAGATCTTTCTGAAAAAAAGAAAATATAATAAAGCAACAGAAAACTTAGAACAAACCTATTGTTTTGCCACATGCAGATGCTTGGGTATTTCTTGGGAATCAGGTAACAAAAGGAACAGTGGGTGATGTGAACACAGCCACACCATGTGTGTTCTGTAGTGCTGGGGGAATGCTGGTAGATGGGAGAGGTCTTGGAGATCAGGGCAGAAATAGACAGGAGTGACAGCCAGGACAGCAGCTCTAAGAAGAAGGGCCAAAGAAAATTCTGTTTTTACATGAAACTTTGCAGACAACATGAAATGCACTTGTTCACACTGTACCAGTGACAGCAGGGAGGAGGGAAAAACCAAAAAACTCATTCTGTTAGGTCTAATACTGCAAAATGGGAAGGATGCTCACAATATAGAGAACAGCCTGTGCTCAAAAAAGCGAAGAAACTGTTTTGCTTACCAGATGAGTCAACATCGCTATACCCCAAAGAAAAGGCAACATCCTTATGCAATATTTAAGAGCAAAGTATTCTGGAAGAGGAAGAAATACAGCCAGGGTGAGAACGCTGCTATGGTGCGGTACAGCTAGTAACATTCTGCATCTCAGGAAAGTTTTCAAAGCTTTGAGTGTCTACCTAGAGGAGTTTCTAGGAGGACTGACAGGTACCATCACCTCTGATTCCCCAATTACAGTCTCCATTTTCTCTGACTCACTTCAGAATGACAGTTTGATCGCAGAGCAGGGGAGCCCTATCCCCTTCACAGGGACCACCACACTATTTACTGACTAGATAACACCAGCAGTCCCTTTGTGGCCTTAGGCTGATCCTGCTGGAAATTATAATGCACAGGACTCGATTTCTTGCCTTGTTCAGGAAGAAAAAAAAGTCCAGTCACGATCACCAAATTTCTAGAGATGTCTCGGGGGCGTTGGTAAAAGGTTTACTGATTAATTATTCCTGCTGTCAAAATCTATTTGGTTTTTGTTTCCTATCACAAATTTTCTTGGCTTTCATTTCTAGACAACAAATCTTGTTACATTTTTCTTTAACAGGCTGAAGAATCTTGCTTTCTTAAAAGTTTCCCACAGAAAGAACTTAATCAGTTCTTTCCTTCACTTTGATTAGGGCAATAAATGATTGCAAGAAACCCCGGTGGCTTGAAGTCATGCTCTTCCACCCTTAACCACCATCATACTCCTTGAGCTGCCAAAAGACTCTGGGAGCATCTGCAGCAGGGTCAGACCCAGAATTAGCACAGCCTCTCCATAGTTCTCCTATAGGTGTACACACAAATTGCTGAAGAAGGCATTCAAGCTTTGTCCCGCAAGACCACATTCCTCCAGTGTCAACTCACAATTGCAACAATGATTCTGCTCTCCATCAACTTCAGAGAGTCTAGGACAACTAGCTTAGAGTAAGACATGAACCTTAAAAGGCTAAAGCTGAGAAAGCTCAATTTCATCCCTCACGTATGCCACATCAAATTAATCAAAACTATGTTATTAAGTCAAATGTCTTGTAGAAGCCATAAATAACAAATCTTACCTTTATAATCTAAACATGCAAATGCATTAAAAACACCTAATAGACATCAGGTTACCTTGACAGGATTTATTTTCTATAAGCTCATGTTGATTGGCACTAATTATATTTCTCTTGCTCAATCCTTTATCAGCAGTCCCATTTTATTACACCCTAAATCAATATTAGGATGACAAGGCTCAAAAGCTCACACCTCTGAGGCACAGATTTTGACCATTTTTCCAAAGCAATGAATCAGATTTCCAGAGCTGACCACCAGCAGCCCATTGGCACGGTGGAGCTCTCAAACCATTCTCTCCAACTTGTAATTACAACACAAAAAAAGATCTGTAGCTTAATTTGTCATCCCCAAAGAAACAGCAAAATAAACAGACTGATTACAAAAGATCTCCTTTAGTGAAAGGTAAAAAAAGCAAGTGAAGTCAGAAAAGAAAGTGTGGGAGGTGAGCAGGTTACTGTCAATCAAACTTTTGAGTCCTTGAGAATGATTAGAAGAAGAAGTAATTCCTTCAAAGCAAGAATTTGTTCTCCTGATGTTAATTGTTGATTTTAGCATGTATGACTATCACAGAATTTATTCAACTGAGTGAGGCAATCGTGCTGTTCAAATTGAGCTCCGAGATTTAATTTAAGAATTAAGTTAAATAAAAACATTGGTTTTAGATTCTTTACATACAGTGCTGGGAAACTTCCACCACTGGGTAGCCTGATAACTAAGTTTTTCTAAGAAAAGTCCATAGATTCTGATGTTGGCATGCAAGGTGAGTGGAGGGAAAGCATTTCCCTACAGGATTCCTACCTTCCTGGTAATCACATACTTCCAGTTGCAACTGGGACCATAGAGCAGTACTACCTCCAGCTCATCCCAGTTAGCTTTATCAATGAGACTTCATAGAATTGTAGAATTATTTGAGCTGGAAGGGACTTTTAAAGGCCATCTAGTCCAACTCACTTGCACTGAACAGGTGAGTTCACCCACAACTAGATCAGAATGCTCAGAGCCCCACCCAGCCCGACCTGGAATGTCTTCAAGGACAGGACATCCAACACCTGTCTGGAAAACCTATTCTAGTGCTTCACAACCCTTATTGTAAAAAACCACCAACACCACAATAAATAAATAAATAAATAAATAAATAAATACAATCCAACAAACAATAAGAAAAAACAATAACATCAACAAAAACCTTTCCTTAATACCCAGTCTAAATCTCTCTTCTTTTAGTTTGGGACCACTTCCCCTTGTTCTGTCACAACAGACCCTGCTAAAGAGTCTGACCCCTTCTTTCTCACAGCCCCCACTTCAGATACTGAAAGGCCACACTCAGGTCTCCCCAGAGCCTTCTCTTCTCCAGGCTGAACAGCCCCAGCTCTCTGTCTGTCCCTGTAGGGGAGGTGTTTCACCTCTTAGATCCTTTTTGTGGCACTCCTCTGGACATGCTCCAACAGGTCCATGTCTATCCTGTACTGAGGACTCCACACCTGGACACAATACTCTAGATGACGCCTCACCAGTACAGAGCAGAGGGAAGAATAGACTTGGCGGACAGTATTCCTACAACTACTTACTTGAGGCACTAGAGCAGGTCATTTCATGTCATGAAGTTACTAACATCGTTATGATACTTTGAATCTAGAGAGAGACAGCTCAAAGTAAACCATGTCCGACTTCAGCAGCTACACAGATAAGAGAGCTTACTTCTCTGTTGCAAGGCAGCACCAGCATAGCCAGAAATTTAAAAAAAAAAAAAAAAAAAAGCACCCATGGAGAAGACTGCTGTTATTGCCTTACAGCCCCAGGCAGTGTCCTGCATCCTGTCATCAAACGCTCTGAATAAGCTTATCGCATATCTACTTCTTCACATCGGCAGTATGCACAGTGAACACACTCCAGCTGAAGGGATTCTGCCGTTTACTTCCATTGCTTCACCCTCAGACCTTGAGAGTGATGACAGAATTAGTACAAAAGTCCTCTCCATAGCTCCAGCTCTCTGGTGATATGCTTTCTAGTGACAAGCTCTAAATTTCATCAGTATCTCTATTCAAATTCTTCCTCAGCGTCCTCTTAATCATAGAATCATAGAATGGCCTGGGTTGAAAAGGACCACTGTGATCATCTCGTTTCAACCCCCCTGCTATGTGCAGGGTTGCCAACCACCAGACCAGGCTGCCCAGAGCCACATCCAGCCTGGCCTTGAATGCGTCCAGGAATGGGGCATCCACAACCTCCTTGGGCAACCTGTTCCAGTGTGTCACCATCCTCTTTTATGATCATCCTTTGCCATTTGCACAGTACAAAAATCAAAATACCAACTGCCTTCATGCAACTGACCCACGCAACCGTTGGTCCTAGTGCACTTCCACCTCCTTCAGGAGCCATCCAACTTCAATGCCACGCTACAGCTGCTTGACGCCAAGGTAAAGGCCTAACACTGCTTCACTGTGGCACCTGCAATGGTTCATGTTCAGAGATATGCAAGGCCTGTGGAAGCTACTGAGGCTTTACAACAATCCAACACAAATCAACTGAAGATGTCTGTGCTGCAAAGAATTTCCAGTGTGCTATCCTCTGGTGATCCACCAAAAGTGGAAATAATGTTACAGGTAGAAGTAGTCATTGTTACAGAATCACAGAATCATTATGGTTGGAAAGATCAATAAAGATCACCTAGTCCAACCATCAACCCATGCCTGTCAATGCTCTAGATAATGTCACTCAGTGCAACATCCACTCTTTTCTTGAACACCTCCAGGGATGGTGACTCTACCACCTCCGCAAGCAGCCTGTTCCAATGCATCACCACTATCTCTGAGAAGAATTTTTTCCTAACATACAACTTGAACATCTCCTGCCATAATTTAAAGCTGTTACCTCTGTTACCTGTTGTTAGATTAGAGTTACCTGGGAGCAGAGACTGACCCCCATCTCGCTCCAACTTCCTTTCAGGGAGTTTTAGAGAGCAGTACCATCTCCCTTGAACCTCCTCTCCTCCAGACTAAACAATTCCAGTTCCCTCAGTCACTCCTCATAAGATCTGTGATTCAGACCCAGCTTTGTTGCCCTTCTCTGGAAATGCAATTGCTCTGTGTTTAGCCAATTCCCCACTTCCTCCACTGCACAAAATTCTATTGGCTGTAGGATTCGTAGCACATTAGTTACTACCTTCTGACTGGATTACTGCAATTGAGTTCAAAGTGCAGGCCTGATGTGATACCCAGAAGTTGCTTATTTTCAGTATTTTGTGCATGGAGGTCACAGTCTGGCATGAGGGCTTCACTGAGGTGCAGCTCATGTGAACACACATTCCAGACACTTCATTTGCTGCGCAGCTGACTTTAGCAAAAAGTCAGCTTAGTCTTCAGCAAAAATCACACCAACAGAACAAAAAGCAACACACACCCTCACCTTCAGAGAAAAAAACACCTTGTCTCCATTTCCAGAATTGTGGCTGAAAAAGGCTATTCTAATCAAAACATCAGGGACAGTGCAGGATCTGCACTGAATCATTCTATGATCTCAAGCTATGACTAATTCTAAATGGATCTCTGTTCAGCACTGAATCCATAACTGATCTGCTTCTTTGGATTTTTTTTTCTCCCAAACCACAATAGACAGCCCCAGAATTAATCTTTATGACTGCAAAAGTAACTTCTCACTATGAGAATAGTATGGCCATGGGTTATTAATGAGGGTCCTGATCAAGTGCACATTCAGTCCAAATGATTTGCTAAAAAGTTATCCTCCTATAGGCTATATAAATACATAATACATCTGCATTAACCTGTGTGACACTGAAGCAGCCTTTCCAGCAATCTGGCCTACTTTATCTCCAAAGTAGACTCTTATACCTCATTTGAGTGAGTGAGCACATCTTTTAAATAATGATGAGAGACTCCAATTTTCACATTTTCATGGATGCAGTGTCAAATTTATTTGTAATAGGATCATCTATTATCTGTCAGTACTGAGAAAACTAGGTGAGAAAATAATGGTTAGTAGTACATTAAGGAGTCTACCTGGAATGCTGATGAAAATTAGCACAAGGTATATGGAGCTGCTGAAAACAAAAATGTTACTTGCAGATTGCTTAATGAAGCCTGCCTGATACGAGACCAAAAGTTGCTTGGCTGTGGGTTTGGGATTTTTTGTTTATTTGGTGCTGTTGTTGTTCAGAAAAAGACAACCTCCTCCAACCATTCAGTTTAAAACATGGAATATTTCATCCACTGAAGCACTCTTGAAACAATAGCTCTGTTTATGACAAAACTTCCAACAGTGCCAGACAGAAACGAGGAAATGGCGTTACCAATTTTTGAGAGGAGGACCTCAGAAGTTGAGAGCTTAACCCATTTGATGCTGACTTTGTGCCTTCCACATGGAGAAGTATGCAACTCTTTTTCCAGATGCAGAAAGGCTGACATATCCCTGTGCCCATTTTCTCCAAGATATAAACTGAGTTGAACAAAAGCCAGCTAGACTTACTGAAGGTTTTCCTTCCTTCTAAGGAAAAAAAGTCTTTCCTTTCTTGAAGGGAGGAGGGGGAAACAAACAGCACATAGCCATATACTTGCATGTACCACTACAGGGCTCAATACAGCATCAGTACCCTCTGAAACTAGACACAGTAAATTCCTGGTGGAAAAGATATTACCTCTACATAACTCACTTGACATTTTATCCCTCCTGGACGCTCTGGAATAGCTGCAGCATGCTGACATAGGCTAAGGAACTGATTTGCTTCACCAGATACACTCAAAACCTTGTGCTAGCCAGAGGATATGAATGGAAAGAGGATAAGGAATCTGCCTGGGGAAGGATGCATCTTAGGCTGAAACTGCAAACTCTGCCAGTGGAACAATACCTGAGTACAAGCAGGTAGTCTTTGGTTTGCCATATTAAAAATCTGTGGGGATGGGGGGAAGTAACCTAAAAGAACCAGATAATAAATAGTAATAAATGGAAACTTCATGCTTTAAAAATGATATTAAATGTTAATGGAATTTTGTTTGCTAATATCGGGTCCATTAAAATGACTCATTGATTTATGGAAGAAATACTTTTAGTAGCTACAATTGAAATAGTTCTAGCTGTCCACTAAAATGGAAACACTCTTAACAAGAGAGGAAAATACTTTCACCTCCTTCCTTAAGTAATAATCCAGTGAAAGTATTTTGCCTGTAAGAAAGCATAATCAAATTCACACCAAATATTATTAAAATATATATTTCTCAGTTTTGTAGGATTAAAATATATTAATTTCAGATTTCATTTAAAAATCATAATATTAAAACCTAGATTTAACACAAGGGTTTAAACAAAAAGTTAAACGATACATAATAATTTTTACTCAAAATATAACAAGCAAAAGGATAACACACTGAAATTATACAAAAAATCCCTGGATGTCTTCTTGCCATCTAGAATCAGTTCAAGCACTTGTGGACACTTAAACATGTGTAAAGCTTAAATATATACTTAAATATTTACAAGCGCTTGAGTGCTATGATGTTTATCTTTTCCTTCTCGAAGCTTTCCCAAGAAGTCATATTTTTCAGTACTGGCTGTACAGAATCACCTTTTTTTAATTATTATTTCAACACGGCCAGCAGTTGCTCAGGGATTATTTTCTGTATTGGGACCAATTCACTGACAGTAAGACCAAGAAAAGTTAATTTCTCAGTCACAGGCTAGAAACAGACAACCAAGTGGAAGATATTAGAAGCTAACTTTATTGCCCTAAAGGCATGGGGCCTTTAATAACCAGCTGAGGTCCCTAGAAGTACATACAAGCATTTCTAGAAAAGCTTCATTACACTTAAACACAAACTTGTGGTGCCCATGCACTTATGCAATTCTCTTTGAAATAATAAAACTGAAAAACCCGAAAACTTGCACACAGGTTACGGTGCAGACTGCGACCAAAAGCAGACAGCATCCATGACGTCCATGGTATTAATATGATTAAGAGGCCACTTCCACAGAGGCTCATCTCTATCTGACCCAAAAGCTTACAAGAAACTTCACTGATTATAGGCACAAAACAACATCCATACTGTGGCATGCAGTCAGTTATAGGTAATCTAATTTAAATAATTTTAAAAGCTACAAAATTACTTAAAGAATACAAAGTTTTAAAGCCTAGCAGTGTGCAGAGATAAGAGCACATTATAAATAACAAAGAGTAGTATAGAATTAAGGTATTTAGTTGAAAGTTATTTGAATTATTACTAACTGAAGAATATTATGGAAATGAATTAGATACGATACTGAACAAAAATAAATCAATTACTTCCATGAGCAGTCTTTGTTTTAAATCCTACATAATTTAAATCCTAAAGTTTGCAGTCATTTAGATTTAAAGCATTTCACCGTGACATACTCTCAGAGTAAAGCCAGAAACACGTAGTAAATCACTTCTAAAATAACTGAGTACGTCAGGACAGAGTGAGACTGGAAAGAAGGAAGACTTCAAGAAACAAACACAGCCAAGAAGGAAATATTGGACAGGATGTCAATGAGAAGCAGCTTCATGCTAGGCAATACAGGAGCCCATTAATCAGTGGAGTAAAGGCTGGAAGGGAAGAGAGATGCTTTTGGATGAGTTGGCAGTGGAGCACAAGTGGTCTGCACCAAATCCTGGGGGTTAATCACCCTCCTAGCAATGTGCCCTAGGAACAGAACAAAACCTGCTTTTGCTCAAGCGCACATGATGGCTGACAGGTGAGAGGAGGTATGCAGCTCTATTT
Organism: Pavo muticus; assembly: GCA_016647715.1. Lineage (NCBI taxonomy): Eukaryota > Metazoa > Chordata > Aves > Galliformes > Phasianidae > Pavo > Pavo muticus. The sequence continues at coordinate 1,436,959 of JACDJE010000115.1, forward strand.
TGAAGGTTTGCATGAACACTTAATGGGCCGGAAAACAAAAACCATTCACAGAGTTTTGAATTATTCAGTAATTTCTCTAATTATAAAGTGACTTGGAGCACTGCTATTGTTCCAGGCAGTCCTTTCCTATCAGGGCCCATTGTTCAAGAAGGCGCACTCAAGCACTGAGAGCTTTGCACACCCAAGCAAGGTTCTCCCAAGTGTCACTTCCCCCCAACCATTTTTTCCTCCAGCAGGTAATACACACATTATCTACACTGACCTCTCCTTAATTTATAATACCTCCATGTCATAAACCAATTATCAGCATTTGACACAAGCAGCACTTGCTAGTTTGAAAAGCAATTAAAATTTAGGAGCTGTCTCTCGCAACAAAAAAGCATTCACAGAAGTAGCGTTACAGAAGAGCTGCGACATGCAAACCATCATTCTAATTCTGCCTCTATCAATCAAGCTGGGTCTCGCTGAATAGCAAAGCTCAGGCAAGCAAACAGCAATGTTTATGAGGTGCAGCTGGTGGTACTTACGTTAACAGCAAAAGCAGCATCAGTTAAATTAACATTCTTCATTCTTTCATTGCTCATTATGGTTTGACAGACATACCCGCAGTCCACATAAATGACTTAGAGCAAGAGAGCTGTCTAGCATCCTGCCATGAAACAAGACCACCTAATGGGAGAAGCCACTGTAATTAAAACTCTGGAAACCAAGATTTATACTAGTTGAAGGATGTGGTAGTGGGTCTTACAACCTACTTTAAGTTATTAAAGGAATGGCAAAAACCTACACCGTTGCTCTAGTTGGTGAAAAGTAAAGGTCTACTGTTTGTGATATCTGTCCAATAAAAAGGTCTGTAGCGTTCTTTTGATGTAGGAAGTGTTTGTGTTGTTTCAGGTCTGGAGAAATGGGGAGAAGAAAGGGAAAGATATCACTTAAGTATTAACTAATCACCTTTCCCAGGAGAATGTTTTCCTTAAGTCTTGCTCGTTCAAGTTCACAAGGCTTTCTTTGATGGGGAAAAGCAGCAACTGGTTCTACTTAAAAATTTACAGCCACATTTAATCTCTTGGATCAAGAAAAGTTAATTTTGTCAAATGAAGGCTGTATTTCATAGAACTGTGTCAGAGATGAATAGACTACCAAAAACGGGGTGAAAACACATAAGCACTTCCAAGTACATCTAATGCCCCTCAATTAGACATGACAAAGTAACAGAATGTGTTCAGGGTGTAATTCAAGTGTGTTAAGGAGGAATTAACATCATAAAACCAACATAAGACTACTAGAGAGCAACCAAAGGAGGGCTACAAAGATGGAGAAGGGTCTGGAGGGGAAGATGTATTATGAGGAGCAGCTGAAGTCCCTGGGTTTGCTCAGCCCAGAGCAGAGGAGCTGAGGGGAGGCCTCACGGAGGCTGCGGCTCCTCAAAGGGAGCAGAGAGGCAGCGCTGAGCTCCACTCCGGTGAAAGACAGAGCCTGAGGGGACAGCATGGAGCTGTGGGTCAGGTGGGGTTAGGAAAATCCGTACATACATATGCCTGGATATTGCCCCTCAGAATGGCTTTTAATCTAAGAACATTTATGTTAGCAGTAAACAGTATCAATCAATTGGACAAAATCAGAGCTGATTTTCTGGCCTGCTGGAGGAAAACAGCATGGCGTAGCTCCCATACATATGCCCACGCTTACCTACAGAGAAGCATATCTGTCCATCCTCCCTGCAGAGACAGAGCCCAGCCCATGCTCACATCTGGGCTTTGTTTAGGGAAAGCCCTTGGCCAAAACTATGCCCAGGAGCACACTGAGATATCCCTAATGCACAGCCCCACACAAGCCTGTGACTTGGCTTTATTTAGCTTACCGACATACATGTAGCTATACAGAACTGCACTACATTTAAAAATCTCAACCTTTATAGCATTTAAAGCAGTCTCAGTTACATGAAGACTGAAGTGGGCCTTAGAGGCAAGCAGTGGGATTGCCCCTGACCAGTCAGAAGCTCAGCGCAATGCTGCTTTAACTGGTAAGTTTGAGTGGGGGAGTAGGGCTGGGGGGAAGGATAAATCAAACAAACCCAAACAAACCAAATCTGTTGTGCTCAATTTCCTTTAAAATAGATGCATGAGTTAAATAACTAAGTTAATCAGCTCAGGGCGTATCTACAACTGCACTTCAGAGCTCTTCTACTTGCACCTCACCTATGAGGAGAGGCTGAGAGAGCAGGTACTGTTCAGCCTAGAGAAGAGGATGCTCAGGAGGAAACCACAAACGTGTGTAAAAACCTGAAGGGAGTGTGCAGAGAGGACAGACCCAGGCTCTATTCAGTGCCAGGACAAGAGGCAACAGGCAGAAATTGACACTTCTGTGCTGTGCGAGTGACAGAGCACTGGCACAGGTTGCCCAAAGCCTGTGGGGTCTCCTCCTTAGAGACCTTCAAAATCCTCATGGATGTGGTGCTGGGTACCCTGCTCCAAGTGTCTCTGCTAGAGGAGGGGGTTGGACCAGACAATCTCCCGAAGCTCCTTCCAACCTTGACCATTCTGTGAAGGTTTCATCATTCTCACCTGTTGTTCCTGGTAACCTCAGCTGCTCCTCACTCACAAGATTATTCTACACCAACCAGCTTCCCAAAGCAAAGGGCTGAGCAAAAAACCCTGAGGAACTAGTTAGCACTTGGCTTGTTTTCTTCATTGGTATTACCAAACAGCTGGGTACAGACCCCTGTTGCCTTGAGGGAGTGTACGCAGCATTTCCACAACACTCCCACTTAGAGACCCCATGGGAGCATCCCGGGGCGACAGCCTCTTGTATTCACATGAGACTGCCGATCAGCTTCCACATGAAACAAATACACAGCCTAACAAACCAACGTAAGTTCTTCAGAAAGCTTACAACATGCTGGGAAGTCTCCTGCAACACTTGCTGGAGGGCTGCAAACCAAACCAGATCCAAGACCTTCACTCCCACTCATTTCACTAAAATCCAAACATCAAGAACTTTGCTGAATGGTGATACAGTTTTACTTATGACATAAGAGAGCTATAGGAAGGATTTGTTACTTCAAGTATCTACTTAAGAACAATTTATCCAGAATGAGAGAGTACTACTATACTGTATATTTATTCAACCAGATCTGATACACTTTTGCTTCCAAAAAATATATTTACTTGGCACTGCTATAGAATATCTAGGTGCTGTTCATTGTCCATGGGAAGACTAAGCAGAGCCAGGTATGTAAACACTGGATATTTCAGTTTTCTGCAGATGTTAATATTTCTACCATCATATGCCATGAAACAAGTTTGCTTTTACTCTCTGCATCAGTTTGTAGCATGATTCCCCTCAAATTCTGCCTCATTGGTACATTATAAGCTCATGAAGATACAACCACTGATGAGATGTACTGTGTTTACCCATGATTGCACATAACAGCAGTACAGCTTCTGTGGGCAAAATTAAGATAACTCAAACCAATTGGTAGGGTTGGTGGTGGGGAAGAGGTAGAACACATGCTGAGTTGTTATGTCACCTCACTGTTTCCAGCACCTTAAGACCTACAGTTCAGAAACATAAAACAACCTTTTCATTGATTTTAAGGAATGCTGGATTCAGCCTAAATAGCCCTTTTTTATCTGCAGAAAATCTACTAGGAAGGACTACAGTAACTGCTTTTTATACAGTTGATCTAATAACTCAGCTTCTACTGAAGCAATTAACTGTTTAAGGCTACAAGGTCCTCTATCAGGCTAGCACAATCCTCATTTTATACCTTCCTGGCATCCATACATACGCCTTCCATTCATTATGGAATTAAATTATTAATGTTGAACAGAGATGAAAAAATCTGCATATGAATCTTCTCCAGTTACTTAATTTTGTGACATGCAAGCCCAACAAAACACATTACAGCTTCTCACAGAGCAGAAGTACAGAACATGAATCAGCTATTCAAAGTGAACTCTTATAACCTAAGAGACAAGGCTTATATGCAAAGCAGCACACACTTTTTTTTTTTAAACCAGGTGCAAGCTTGTGAAAACGTGTTATCTTGTTGCTAATAGCGATCACCAACTGGGATTTGATAAAAGGACAACCAGGCTTAGCCTACTTCAGAAAGGGACTCATTAAAAAACAGAAGAAAAGAAAAAGCACTCAATGTAACAAACAAGAGATTATCCCTTGCAGCAGTCTCCACCTGTGATTACAGGCTTTAGCAGTAATATGTAACACTGCCCATGATCCCAGGGAAAGCTGGAGATGCATGCCTATACATTTTGTTCCACTGTAATTCTATGTCACTTAAGTGAAGAAGGTATTCAAATAATACTCACATTGCATTCAGAAGACATCTTTAAGATTTTTTTTTATGTATATTTTACACTGCAGATATTCAATGATAGAGGGAGATCTGATTATAAGAAAGCCAAGCAACCTGGCCAGTGGACTGAGGATTACAGACCAGCACGCCATACTGCATGACAGCAAGCCAGTATCATTTAGGACTTCCTATGCAGACAAAATTCCCTCCTATAACAACAATGAAAATTTCCCCACCATGCACAGAAATATACAAATGAAGGAGAACAAGTTATTGTCATTGTAGCTCTCAAAAGTACACACTGTTTGTGTAAAAGCACCAAGCACAACTAGGCAGGGACAAACACCTATCCCCGTGGCATTAACTAGAGAGGGATATTGTTTACAGTTTAACACAGTCTTGGCCAATGGTCTCTTCCTCACGATCTGTATCTCAACATGGCAGAAGTGACCTGAGAATCCTATGAGAATTTTGGATCAGAAGAGTAAGGATAACGTGCAACACGATCCAGCTGCTGTTCTACACACCCACCCATTTCTCACTTATGCTCAGCAGCAAACTGCAGACTTACGAGTGACAAGCAAACTGAGATACCAAGAACAGCACTTGGGTCAATAAACCAAACAACCTTGCCACTGCAACAAACTGTATGCTAAATGATGTCTCAGAAAGAGTCTTCGGAGAAATAATCTGGGTACTGAGGCTCTTAGAAGACAGCTCTGCGAATGGATACATCAGGAGCAGCTGAAGATGCTACTACCCTCTGTCACTTGCAATCACCATCTGCCAAGTAGTAGCTCCATCTCTGCTGCGCTATGCAAGCCTCTCCTTGCCTGTGTTAGTCAAATCACTTCAATGACTCCTCAGGCTGGGCTGGCGTGGCTGGCTGATGGAACTGGATACCAGAGCGCTCCTGCCTCCTCTTTTACCAACAGCACGGCATCACGCAGCTGGGGAAAGCATGGAGGAGTGGCAGCAACATTTTCCAAATGCAAGAGCAATTTCCAAAATGAATGCTACTCTACCAGCTTCAATTATAGCTCTATGGGATACTAGAAATCAGCAAGGTCAAAAGCTATACAAGTAACTAAGAAAACAGATTAATCTGTTCTCAAAATTCACAGCTTATGCCAAAGTCAAGGAGTGGGTTAAAAGATATAACTATGTATAAGAATTCATCATATGCATGATGAACCAAGACAGGAAAATGGTTCTTCCTCCTTGCAGAAAGAGCAACATTAAATTAGGACTTCTAATGCTGAAAAACTGCAGAAGGACTGGGAGCCAATTAACAGCCAATTTCTCTGAGCTGCATTTCAAACGTGATATATGAAAATGACAATTATGGATACTGCACACCAACAGACAACTGTGCTGATGAACTCGCAGCTTGCTACACACTGTGACAGTGTCCTCAGCCATGACATCTGCGTACATTGGAGAGGCCTGACAACCAGACAGAAGAATGGAATTAGGACGTGTGGTTGAAAATATTTATTTATAAAAATAAAGAAGCATATATATGTACAAATATATATATATGTATATGTATATATATACACACACACACACAAATGCTACTAATGAAAAGTCAGGATGGCATAAGACTGACAGAATCACTCTGGGGCTGCTTGTTGGTGGAATATTCATTCCGCTAGTAAGATATCTACCCACAGATCAGATTAAAAGCCTGTCTACTGGAATGAAAACGTAGCTGAACTTATCCAGGATATTAAAGTGTGTAGTGCAGCTGACATCTGATCTGATCACTTTTCATGCAAAGCAAGAACAAAAAACAAACTTTAAAAAGACAAAACAGAAAATACCAAGAAAAATCCATGTTGGAGGACTAAGCACTATTACAGTGGCAATTTCAGATCAGTATCAATAAAGGATTTTATGGACTGTAAGATGCATATCCAACAATTCAGAATTGACATGTTATAGGCTATACACACCAACCGTTTCCCACAATGGAAGATAATTTTAGAGACACAGGAATCAGAGGTAGGGGATATTCTCTGTAAGAAAGAGAATATCACACATTCAACTGCTCACAGATATCTCCAGAGAAATAAGCATTCTTATATTAGAAGTAAAGAATGAAAAGCAGTTTTAAAATAAGAATTATGTAGTTAATGATACTTAACAGGTAACTTCTAAAAGAAGATAAAGTCAAATCCTTTCTATCAGGGACTTGACCCAAAAAGCTGCAATGATCTATAATGACAAAGTAAATAAGAAGTGTCACCAAAAGAGCACAGCGGGAAGAAATCCACAAACTTTTGAGAGATGCTAACCACACCAACTCTATTTAAAAACAGGGGCTTTAGCAGAGAAGTTAAACACTTGTGGCTAAGTAGCTTACCATTTCACACCACAGACAATGGCATGAAGGATACAATAACAGCAGCTCCACTGAAAGCTGCCAGTGAAAACCAACTCAGAAAATGTTGAAACTTAGGGATAAAGATATGACCAATAAAAGGAACAACCCAAATTCTTCCAGGCAAAGAAAAAACAGAGGGAAAAAAAAGGAAAAACGAAGTTACACTCAAAAAAACTGTAGCACATCAGAAGGAAAGTGCTCTCCTGAGTCTTTTCTCCCTAACCATACAGGTAGGGTGACCCCTTTGATACATCCTCACAGAATCATAGAACCATCATAGAATGGTTTGGGCTGGAAGGGATCTTGAGGATAATCAATTTCCAACCCCCACACCACAGGCAGAGTTGTCAACCATGAGATCAAGTACTAGATCAGATTGCCCAGGGCCCCATCCAGCCTGGCCTTAAACACCTCCAGGGATGGAGCATCCACAACCTCTCTAGGCAAACAGTTCCAGCACTTCACCACTCTCAGTAAAAAACTTCCCCCAGTATCTAATCTAAATCTCCCCTCCTTTAGTTTAAAACCATTCCTCCTTGTTCATCACTATCTACTCATGTAAAAAGTTGATTTCCCTCATTTTCATAAACTCCTTTCAAACGCTGGAAGGCTGCAATGAGGACTCCCCGCTGCCTTCTCACCTCCAGGCTGAACAAACTCAGCTCCTTCGGCCTGTTTTCATAGGAGAGGTGCTCCAGCCCTCTGACCATCTTCATGGCTTTCTCTGGACCTTCTCCAAAAGCTCGACATCTTACCTGTTCTGGGGACCCCAGACTTGGATGCAGTACTCTGCCTCACAAGGGCAGAGTAGAGGGAGACAATCCCCTCCCTCACTCTTCTGGCCACTCCTATTCTGATGGAACCTTGGATACCACTGGACTTTTGGGCTGCAGGTGCACACTGCTGGCTGGCTCATGTTAAGTTTTTGATCTGCCAGGACCCCTAAGTCCTTCTAAGTAGGGCCACTCTCAAGGAGTTCTTCTCCCAGTTTGTATACATACCCAGGATTACCTCGACCCAAGTGCACTTTGCTTTGTTGAACCTTATCAGGTTCACGAGGGCCCTCCTTTTGAGTTTATCAAGGTCTCTCTGGAAGGGATCCCTTCTTTCTGCTGGTTCAACCGCACTGCTCAGCTTGGTGTCATCAGCAAATTTGCTGAGAGTGCACTCAACCCCATCATCTATGTCACTGATAAAGATATTAAAGAATATGGGTCCCAAGACAGACCACTGGGGGACACTGCTTGTTACCGGCCTCCACCTGGACACAGAGCCATTAACTACATCCCTTTAGCTGCAACCTTCCAACCAATTCCTTATTCACTGAATAGTCCACCCTTCAAATCCATCTCTCTCCAATTCAGAGGTAAGAATGTGATGGGGGACCATGTCAAAGGCCTTGCAGAAGTCCAGGCAGATGATTGAAACCTGCTTTAGTGTTATAAAATTGAGCAAAAATAAAACACCGCCATCAGCATGTATGCTGCACAGCTGAATTCAGTGGGAATTTGAACAAATTGTTTTAAAACAGTCAATAGTGGGGAAAGAAAATCCTCACACTTGGCTTCATTAGAAAAGCATGCTGACCTCACTGTGAAATGCATGAGGAACAATCTACCACTGCATTAAATCAAATGACAATTTTGAGGCATGCAGCTTCCTAATAAACATATATTCTGAGTGCTACACTGACTGACTTACGAGTAAAAGTGTAAAGGTGACTGACTACAGATACAGGCAGCACACCTGGAGTCACATCAGGGACAGGCTGAGGTAACCCAGACACTAGATTCAGAGCAGAGAAGATTCAGGCACACGGTAGGTTTCTGTTCCCTTCTCCATGTGCTTAGTAGTTGCTCATTTAGCTGAAGAATCATCTTCATGAGCTTGAGGAACACCTAAGACAGCTGTCTCCACAAGGCTGGGAGTGGTTCCTAACCATCCTTCTGGAACACACCAAAATATTAGTCCTTAGCCAAAAAAAAAAAAAAAACACCAACAAAGCAGTAGACTGGTATCTATAGCTCACATTCACACTGGAGGAAAAACCAAGAGAGCGTACTTTTTTAGACTAACTTATTTTAGGCTGTTAACAACAAGGAAGACATACAGAGAATTCATTTGCTTCTAGAAAATTCAGTTCATACTTAGCACACAGATAGCAGACCAAGTTTGACAACATTCTCTTAAGACTGACACACACCTTGGCATTCCTAAAGGCTGCTCTACTTCTTACCACAACATCTTTGCCAAAGCATAATTTTACTCTGACATTAGTGTAAGGATGCCCTTCTAAATAACATGCTGCTTCATTTCCTAAGAAAAAGGAAGATGCCAAATCAGATAGCATCTCTCATCACTAAGCCACACCCAGTGGTGAACTAAAACAAAATCACAGAATCACTAAAGTTGGAACAGACCACTAAGATCATCTAGTCCAACCATCAGCCCATCACTACCATGCCCACAGAACCACATCCCTCAGTGTCACATCCACCCTTTTCTTGAAAACCTCCAGGGATGGTGACCCTACCACCTCCCTGGGCAACCTGTGCCACTGCATCACCACTTCTTCTGAGAAGAAGTTTTTCCTAATATCCAATCTGAACCTCCCCTGGCACAACTTAAGGCCATTACCTCTTGTCCTATCACTAGGAAGATAAAACCATAGTGATGCATTAGAAGAACGTCAGCTGTATGAGCTATTGGTCCAGCTATTTTAGGACAGAAGCCCAAGAGCAAAACACTTCTTCTTCCTTTATATTCCCCTCCCTCCTTTCTCTCCTCACTTCTTTCACAGGACTCAAAAGACAACTTCAAACTGGACGGCTGGCACAGAACTGCAGCTAGGTGCATCTTGCACCCGCACACAGCCAGCAGCTCACATGGAACTGTGTTCACCAGTTATTATTCAGCAGCATCAGTGACAAGACTCCGTTTCCATCCAGTGATTACACGTTACTGTTGAAAATTATTTTCAAAAGGACAGGTAAAGAGTAGACCCAGGTGTTGCCTGATAAAATGATTACTTATAAAATGGATCAAAAGTTGAAAAACAGTCATCTGTGACAATGCAATGGCGTGTTTCTACAATTTATACAAGCCCATCCAAAGATTTCCCTCTGAGCACCTCATTAAATCTAGGCTCAAAAGCTAGAATTGAGAGCATTTATATATTTCGGCTGTGAATGCTGTCAGAAGCTGAAGATAAACTACTTCTTCCAGACAATTTAGATTTTATAATATTTGTTGGTTTCACCAAGGATGAAAGACTGTTGTTGTTTTAAATCATTACTTGTACAGTCTGGTTTGCATACATTTAACAGAGACATTTACAATCCCATCAGCGTTTGGAGTGAGGAAGGAAAGGTAAGCCACAACTGGGTACTTACGTTGTGGCACAAGAGCTTGATTCTCCCAAGGCCCTGTTTTTCCTGCATCCTTTTCTTTATGAGTTCACTTGTGTGCAGGTCTGGAGGCTTTGTTTCAAACTTTCCCATCCATCCGTCTCACTAAGAGTAAGCTTTAACCCATTCATCTGTCAGTCCTATAATCCTGCATTTCTGAATGCTCGTGTTAGGTAGGCAAAGAACATACCTACCCACCCACCAAACTTTGCATCTTCTCCTACAAAAGAACACTTTCGTAAGATGAAGTCTGCTTCATCTACTGCTTGTGACCACTTCAGCCACAAATACAGAGGTCACTCAGGGAGTTCAGCACTCACCTGCTGGTGCCTGAGGACAAACAAGATGAACACAAGCCATAGGGTACCAAAACCTTTCTCCTTCTGCCTCTGCAAAGGTTAAGAAGGGCAGGAGTGGAGCCTTCAAACAGCTTCAACAAAATCTCTGTGATGATGCCAGTGTGAAATGACAATAATGCAAAATAAAAGAGGGGGGTGGGAAGGAAAACCATTGGCTTCTCGCCTCTTATATCACACACTATGTTTCTCAACAGAGCAATCAACCACAGGGGAACACTGCTTCACAAGTACTCTGTCCTTGCTGTATTTGTTGCATACAGCTGCTAGAGAGAAATCAAAGTGTCAAAATACAGGACACAGAAGATAACATCTTCACTGCATTTATGAATGGCCTGAAAGCCGGGCTTGGAGCTAAATTCCCTGCAACTCAGCAGCCTATACAAGGCTGGATTTAGGCAGATCTGATCAAGGAAAACCTGTTGTGCACCTGTCCTTTCAGGGTCACCTACAAGACCTCCACACCGCCAGTTACAAGGCTGCAGCCACCACTGTGTGTCCCTCTGTGGCAGTGGACCACCTGGGAACCATGGAACAAAATGGAAATGCAAGCACGTCTTCTGGCCTGGCTGCACCTTTCCTGCACCAGCAGTCACATCATCTCAGGAAAGGACTCCCCAGCCCCTGAAAAGTGATCCTGGCAATTCCCAATTGCTAATGAGCTCTTACCCACAAGCCAAAGTGTAACCTTAGATAGCAGTAGATAGTTTGTGATTAACTAAATCTGACCAGGTGTCACAGGGAGACTAACTGCACTTAACCAAACCCTCATCTAGGCCAGTTCTTTATGTCTGCTTCTAATATTTCACAATGAGGGCTGTAGTTTGTTTTCTGTTTTGGGTTGGTTATGGTTCTCCATGGTTGTTGGGTTTTTTTTTTCTCTGTGTGTGTGTTTTGTTTTGTTTTTAAATGCCTACCATCTTGAATTTGTATCTCCTTCCAGATCTCAGCACTATGAAGTATAGATATCTGGGTTGCATTCGTAGCCCTTTCCCAGCTCTCCAGTCCCTGCTAACCCGAAAGACTTCGCTAGTCCACTGAAGAGCTATGGGCACTTCTCATGGATGACAGAACCACTATATTTCCCTCTCCAGTTTATTTCATTTAGAAAATGTTCAAGCTTTAATCTTCTCAAATTCGCTTTTCTTGGATGGATATTTTGCTTTGGTAAAAATCATCTTATTGGTTTGCTCATACAGCCTAATGTGGAACTACATTGCATTTCAGATAGTTTTAATTAATAGCTTAGCCGAGCTACTTGATGTTTAATATTGTGAGAGGTGACTATTTTCCTTCTTTCATAGCTGTTGCTATGATATTTACAGTATATTTGAAGTAAGCTTCCAACAGCCTACTTCATATGACCTAAATATTATCCTTTCTCTATAAAATTCCAGGAACTAGCTCACTGAAAATAGCCGGAGGAAAGAACAGTCTCCCCATTTCAAAAAAGAAAAAATATAGTCCAGACATTAAATTATGAAGAGTCTGTCTGTGTGAGAGAGAGAGAGCTGAAAAATCTCTTGGAAGGAAAGAAGTTAACCCACGATTCTCTTCAGCGTAATGCGTTTCAACTTGCCGCTCCATTCTGAAGCGAGTGTCCCCACCAAGTATATCAACACAAACATATTTTAAATTAGTGCCATTTGCGACAGAAAGAGATCAGTAGTTTGCCAGCCCTAAAATAATGCTCATCTAAAACACTGCCAGAAATTATAGACCTTAAGAGTGCCAGGGATTTTGCTGCAACATACTTAGGTGTGAAAACCAATGACAAACAGGTGTAGAAGAAAATCATACACAGCAACCAAGCAGAATTGCTGTAGATTTACCGTTTATGTTTCATTTCAAACTCCACATCAGCCAGATGTGGTTTTTACAGACCCAGCAGGATCCCCCTCAACAGCAGCAACAAGAAAATACCTAAAAAACAAACACCTGATCAAAGCTAAACCATCAAATCAAATCCAGGATTCACAGGCCCTCTCTTAGGACTTTATGCTGGTTGGACAGACATCACTGAACAGGAACAGCCTTCTCCTCTCCTCCATAGGTGCTTAGATTTTAGTCAGCATTCAACATAATCATTTTCATTTTGCAAGCATGTGGGACCAACCACTGCCACAGCTCCATCCCCAATGGGCAGCTCTTGCTCTAAAAAGTCAGTCAAAGTAACAGAAGTAAGGGAGGTGGAAGAGCCAGACCCTGCAAAAAGAATGGTAACAAGCACCATGTCCATGAAATACTGTTAATTTACATTCAGTTTCGTCTTGCTGCTTCTGAGGCAAGAAGGGGGGAAAAATTACACAGCAAGAGGAATTAGGAAAGGTCTACAAACACATGTAACAAATGAGGGCCAACAAAGGTTACTGGGTGAGGAGAAGACAGGAAGTTTCCTCCAGGAACAGATTCCACAGCATCGTGCAGTTGTGACTTTGCCCAGGGAGGTGGCTGAGTCACCGTCCCTGGAGGTTTGCAATAGAAGGGTGGATGTGGCACTGAGGGACATGGTTTTGTGGGCATGGTGGTGATGGGTTGTCAGCAGAACCAATCAGCGGTCTTTTCCAACCTTAACAAATCTATGATACACATCTGCCTGCATCCTCCATAGCCTCCAGCTGGAATATCCATTGTTTTCATCATCCCTTGCTGGGATAGTCCTCTAGGATGCTTCTCCTTCCACATCCTGCACCTCTCTGAAGTATGCACTCAACCTTATGCAGTTCTTGGTCCTCCTCCTTCTAAAGGAATAGTAAGTTTCTGCAGCATCTTCACAACAAGTGCTTCCCCTGAGACATTCCTCAGGTAGGATTTAATGCCATGCAACCCTTCCCACAATATCTTACGGAAGAGATTACAAATTTACTCATTTCACAGCTTCAGAGGCAGACAGACTGAAAAACTAAATGAATTATCAGAGGTAACAATGGATTAAGTCTCATGAGCTAATGTCTCAGCTGCATGCTCATTCCATTAGAATGCAATGTCTTGTATAATATTAAAACCAACCTCAGACAGAGATTTATGGCCCACGTCACTGGAAGAGGGCAAGGGCAAGACCCATACATTTATTGCTACTTAGTTCTCTCCCATGGACACTACTCTTCTGAGGGGTCTTTGACACATTCAAGGCAAGGTTTTAGTCTGCTGAAATAATATCACAAGATTATAGAAATGGCAGCAAATGCTACCTGAATACTATAAGAAGGGCTGACTATCACTCACCTCATGAGTGAGGCTGCAGCTTTATTTCTAACCCCACTCCCAAAAAATGTAGATACAGTTGTTTGCCAAACTGAGATGCCAAGATAAAAAACAGAAGAATGACTCCTGCCCAGCCATTCACTTTGGAAAGCGATGGCATCTCCTCTGTATGCAACCCAACAAGCAAAACAGTCACTGTGCAAGAAGACCTTGTGCAGTGAGTTTTGCAAGGATGCTTGCCAGAAAGAGAAACCCATTGAGTTCAAGTCACACAATCACAGGGGTTGGAAGGATCCTCAAGAGATCATTGAGTCCAACCCCCCTGCCAAAGCATGTTCCCTACACCAGGTCGCACAGGTAGGCATCCAGATAGGTCTCAAATATCTCCATAGAAGGAGACTCCACAACCTCTCTGGGCAGCCTGTTCCAGTGCTCAGTGCTCCCGTCAATCATACCAGCACCCTGCAAGAGCTGCATGCATCAGCTTCTCCACATCCAACTGCACTATTCTACATCGAATGACTAGAGACCACTTCAAACACTTTCAAAGTTATTGCACGTCCCAGGATGGTGGTATAAGGAAGTTGTTAAATCATTCAACAGAATGACAATTAGAAATCTCACATTCACAGCAATGCAGTTTTATAAGCGTCCTTTCCTTGACTGAAGCACTGATTACAAATATTTCTTGCCACTATTCAGCTATGGTTCTGCAACCTGTAGGTTACCATTTGAGTGGACTCAAAATATAAATCTGATCACAATCACTACAAGTGAATATTGGTAATTCTGCAGAACTGCATGCAAGTGAGATAACAAAATTTTGCAAAGTAGTTAGTGTAAAAAAAAAATCCTAATTAAAAACATAATTTTCCTTTAAGGATTGTATAAAAATCAGAGCATTTATTGTCAAAATACTGTAGAAATACATCAAGCACCACAGCTTGAGAAGGTTCATTCTTTTCGAGGAAAAAATGCAGGCTTTCAAAGCCTCTGTTTCTGCTTCCATTTTGACAAGTTGTGTGGGATTATTTCCTCAGTTACCACAGCAGTAAAATTATTTCAGGTTAAGAAAAAAACAAACCTAACTTCGTTAAGTTTTGGCTGAAGAGAAAGTCCTCCAATATTCCAGTTTTCACGAAAAGCAAACACATTTTCTGAATAAATTCAAAATGGGATGCTACAAATTGAATGCCACATATTGAGAGGGAGACGGGGAGAAAAATTGGCATTGAGAATAAATAAACCTAAACGCAACAACTATCAATATGTGTCTTTAAGGCTATTGCCCCTTTGCTAGCTGTGTGCTGACCCTTCACATTGTTAACTATGGGCTCAGCTTCTTTACCTACCTTGTCACCAAGCTCAGCTGAGATTTTCATTCTTTTCCAGTCCTGAAGTTGTGCCCTACTTAAAAACTACTTTGTTTTGCCCTAGAGATATCTGTATTTTAGTTCTCTGGATAATGACCACAGGGACTGGGCTGTGTTACGTGACCTCCATTTGCAGCTTACAAAGTGCTTTGGGCTTGCTTAGTGTAGGCAAAGAAAATACGAGGAGGAAGGGGCTTTATTTAATTGCTATTGTTACATTTTCAAAATACTAATATTTAACTGGATGGTTGGCTTTCTTTATTATTTCTTTTTTGCTTCTTGAGGGAGAAACCTTTAAGATAAAAACTGACCTAAATTCACAGAGATCTTGTTCCACAATCCTATAATTTTAAGTTAATTTTGACAAAACAGAATATTCTATGTAAAAGAAAGAAAAGTATTTGCTTCTCTACAGTTTTCTTCCCCGTACTCTAAGCATGCAGCTCTTTAGAATAAGCTCTTTAAAGTAAGATTTACTCCCTACGAATGAGAAGGAAGGGGAAAAGGAGATGAGACGAGACTTTGTTAAGAGGCCCTGTGATATTCCAGATTTATTATGCTCCGGTGCTTCGATCTCAAGTCTTCTCAGTTTACAAACAAAACATATTCTCCCACATTGCACTCCTGCCAACCCTGAAATCCACTCCTGACTCATCCAGGGCTCGTTTCTCATTACCCATCAGTACCAGTAATAGTGGGTCCTCAGGCCAAGCCCATGCACAGGGACACCTGCGCATTCCCAGTACGTTTGCACAGCTGTCACCGAGGCAGAATTTGCCAAAGCAGCCGGCAGTTCTGATTGCTGTGCTCTGCCAGCCCAGCATCCAGCCCCACTCCATCCACATTGCTGGCTCTGCAAAACCACAGAGAGCAAGAGCATTCATCAGGGGGAAAACAGACCCTCAAATAAAGGCTAGAAACAGACCTGCTGAGCAAGACGTCACCATTTCACAGTTACTTCTCTGACAGCAAAATTATGGTAATGCTGTTTTCTGCTTTCCTAGAAACAAAATATATATATATATAGACTTCAGTTTATAAACAACTTAAGCATCTGGTTTCTGAATTATAGGCCAAGCAATTTTACCAAGGGCTCTTAATTTTTATATTGTGACTTAAATATATGCTTATGCTAAATTTTATACACATCACTTGAAGTTCACCAGCTACAGATATGTTTTGTTGAGATTTAGCTATTTTAACAGCATTTCATGTACAGTAAACCCAAATTTACCCTAACAGTACTCGATTGGTCAGCAGGTAGAATTTTGTTTAGACAGAAATAAACAGGACACTTAACACTTTATTTTTTTAACCCTCAAAATAGTAACTGCATTATGCACCAGGAAAGAGATTTATCAAAATTACAGACCGAGAATATCTATTTTGGTATCACTAAAAAACACCACTCATTTTGTACAGCTGCTCAAATAAAATGTCCTCAAAAGAATACAGAAAATTTACAGGCACCACTTTTACAATACTATCTATCTACCTACATATGCCTTGCAGTAAAATGACTTAATTTCTCTGATCACTCAGATTCTTGATTAAGTCACAGCTGAAAGGCCAAGTAACAAGTGTACGCCCATAGCTTGCAGGGAATAACACAAGTCTTCAACTGCTGCCACAGCACGCCTGATGCTGTTCTCCTGGCCTTGATGCTGAAAAGGGGTTCACATTTCTCTAGACCCTCATCAAGTTGCACTATTTCTGAAAAGAAAAGGTTTGGGAGAGACTAGGATTCGTCAGACTGGGTTCTCACTGCCTCCTGCCAAGGTCTGTGGGATTTTAGGCCAAGCCACAATCTCTCTGCATGCTCTAAATTAAAGTGATAGTCCTCTAACACCTCAGTGATGAGTTTAGGTGCTCATATGCTTAGTGATGCCAACCTATAAATAAAAGCACAACAGAAGTTCCCATCCAAGCATTTTCTAGCATCTCCCTCTCCACAGATGAACATCTTTAAGGCAAATCAGATCAAGTATTTTTCCAGACATTACGTTGTGTTTGCATTTTAAGAGATGTTGCTCTTTAGACTCTGTGGTAAGGATGGGGAATGGAAATAACTAGCGTGTCATCTGCTGAAACCAAAGGGCTGGGAGGGACAGGCCCGTACATTTTAGATACACAAGCCTGCCAAAATCAGAATACGTGCAAGTTACTGTATTTGACTTCCTCATTAATTAAATTGATAGCATTTCTGGCAAAAAGTAGAGAGCAAGGGAAAAAGTTGGATGCAGCGTTCCTATTAGGCTGTCACGCTGGCATGTAACAACATAATGTGGGAACATTTTTTTGAAGGCAAAACACTGATGTTAATCCACGCTGCAGACAGAGGCACAAGCTGGAGAAAGGATTTATTCACTCCCTCTCCTATTCCGCTCAAAACAGAAGCGCTGGAAGCTGGTATTTTTTTTATTTAAAATGAAGTGTCAAGCTGTTCCCAAGCACAGAGAGCGCAGAGCACCGGGGAGGCTTGCTGGAAGCAAAAAGCAGCCAGAGCTGAAAATTTCAGACTGAATCTGCAGTGACTGCTGCAGCAGCCCTGCACCCAGCACAACCACAAACCACACCAAAGCAGGTTTCTTTGAGCCCACTGAAGCATACCTGTAAGGTTATGGCTGATGAAGAACTTCCAGCACAAGCCAAACCACAGCTGGTCCCCAAGGCTCAGCACGGAGGGTGGGATCCGCCTCACCCAAATTCGGTGTCAGAGAACAAGCAGTAAGCACAGGCTGGCCAAGAGAGAAGCTAACCTCTGTCTAAGCTTAGTGCCTATGATATTCAAAACAGGCACATTCAGAGGGCAATCTATTTCTTCCTCCTGACTATGCAGGCACCCTGGGGCAAGGAGCTTAAACGTGGATGTTTGAAGTAAGGAGAGACGAATCCCACCCTCAGTGCCATGAATGCAAGCTGTTTTTATTTTAAGAAAGGCGATCGATGCTAGAATGTGCTTGAGTCACCCTCGCAATCCGCTATGGCCACCGCTCAAATTCTTCCCTTCGAGGCTCCCAAAGGTGTTAGCAGACCTCCAACCTGCCCACGCTTCCCACCTGGAGGATTTATTACTGCCTGGTGCACTGCCGTGCCCACAGCCCTCTCTACCAGTGCAAGCCTCCTGCAGCCAGGGCCGAACACCAGGAAGTGATGGTGGGTTTTGTTTTGCTTTTCAGAAGTATTTTTATGTGAGATGTCAGCTACAAAACGGTAAGCAGCATTTATGTTCCACGGTTACCTGAGGCATCAGAACAAGGAAGCAGGAGCAGGCTCTCACTGATACACAATTTTGAAGCACGTTATTAACCACTGCCAATGCTTTTCTTCTAGCAGAGGTTTAATTTCTTTGCCAGTTACACAGAGATGCACACTTTTCCTGGGCAGGTCCCTATGATTTAGGCTACAGTTTGTACAACTAGCAGCACACTCAGCTCCAGAATAAAATATTAGAGAGACCCATCATCAGGATGACTAAGTGGATCTGTAAGACCTCATTCATGCAGAAATCACATACTACCAAAGAATATATTCCATGTGCCTTTATTTCCCCAGGATCAGTACCAAATTGGTTTGCTCAAAAAATCCAAGTATTCCATACAGGCTTACTGCTGTGCAGGCTTTGGTTGGAGCGCAAGCCAAGCAGGAGCTTAGCAGGGAGAGCTGCTGGGGAGCAGGTATTGAATTTCGACCTAAGGATTGAAAGAAGTATAAAAATAGGAAGCAGGAAGTGTTCTTAGTGAGAGTTAGCACAGGACTAGCCTGAAAAACAGCTAAAAGGCATCCTGGAAAGCCCATGCTGCTGGCTGCCTGGGCCTGGGGCTGCGCCTGAGCCAATTCTGCATAGTATCAGCAGTACTCATAGGGAGGACACTCCTGTTTATGTATTCTGTTTACCCACAGAGAAAACCACCAGCAAGTCTGCCCTGCTCTTTGCACCACCATACTTCACCCACACCAGCCAGCAGTTTGTTGCTGCAGACTTGAATCTTCCCAGGTATTTCCCATCAATACTTTTGGCTTTACACTCTCATGGGAAGAGAGATGAGGGAGTAAACCTGTGCCTAAATGGCAGCTCACTGAGGAGGACAATGCAGCCCGGGTGGCTGTTACCACGTCGGAAGCCTGGTGGCAGGTGGAGCTGTCATTAATCACACCCCCCTGACAAGCTGCTACTCTCAATCTCACTTTCTGATCAGATTCAGCACCAATCAGGAGCTCGAAAGCACTGACAGACTGTTCAGCAGGGTTAAACACGCAGATGATATTTTCCTTAAGCTTTGTGACGTTTAGCAACAAACACCAAGACATATAAAGGGCACAAATAACACACCCACCACCACACCAATAAATACAATACACGTGGAATGGAAATACCACATGGTTTTAGCCAGACTGCTTTCTATATCTATCACAGACACATGAACATCTTAGATCAAAATGTCTTGTAGTTCTAAAGCTACGGAGTCAATAATCATCTTTCAAGACTGTATCACAAACAATACAGATGCATTCAGAGAATGTTTGCTTAAAAACACCTCAAAATATGCCACGCTCTTATACACAGAGGTAGCAACAAAAGATTGTTAGGTCAAGTTAATATAAGGAGATGTTTACCTGCTATTTCAAGGCAATTAGGTGCATCAGGAATCGTGCTCAACACAATGAGCAAATACACTGTTAGCAAGAGAACTGTCAAAACGTGCTTATTTCCTCTGGAGAAAGAGCATGCTAGTATTTGCTGTTCTAATGGAGGGCCACATTTTAATCAACCAGATGTATACGTTGGGAAGGGCAGCCCTATTCAGCTTCCCTGTCAAAGATGGTTTGAAGAAACTCAGAGCATAAGATCAATAGCTAAGCTTAAAGAATAGCTTGAGTGAAACGCAAGAAAAAAAAATGAAGTTAAAAATAAAAATCAAGATATTTGGTTTTGGAAGGCCAATGCAATGCGTTTTCCAACAGAGTCGGTCAAGGTGTGCCACTACCTGTGGAAACCAACTACTTTCACTGGGACCTCCTGCACGTGCCAAAGGACTGGTCAAAAGCCAGGCTTCCAGAAATTAATTAAGCAAATTGACTATGGAATTAGAAAGGCATTAGGGATAAATGTAACTATACCATTGCTGTCAAAACCACTTTATAAGTAAGGCATAAATTCATACAATGACTTAAGTTAAAAGGCATCTTAAAACCCATTCAGTTCCAACCTCAGCCATGAGCTGGGCATCACCCACCAGCTCAGGCTGCCCAGGGACCCATCCAGCCTAGCCTTGAGCATCTCTATGGAAGGGGCATCCACAGCTTCCCTGGGCAGCCAGTTCCAGCACCGCACCACCCTCTCACTCTCTTCAGATACTTCTTTGCAGCTTTTCCTTCTGTTACTGAATCGGAGCCCATCTCTGCTGCACACCAGAAGGAGCCCGACATTGAGGAAACGCTCACGTCTAAAGGACACTGATGCTGCTGCTCAGCCTCTGACACCCACACAACTCACACAGGAAGGGCAGAAAATTAGCAGCCTACATTTTTCTGATGATAATTCCCCAAGAAAGCACAGTTCAGCCACAGACAAGTTTCAGAACAGACACTGCCAAGGTTTAGGCTATTTATTATCTCTAATTTAACTGAAAAGACAGAAATTGAGTGACTTAAGATTCATTAACAGCTTCCTTATAAAATTTAATTTTGGCTACTTGCTTCTGTATAGGGAACATAAAGTAACGTAATTAAAGCAGATGATTGTGCTGATTGTAAAAGGCTGCCTGCTCAGTTTGCACTGATCACAGTCTCGAGCCACGCTAACAAGTTGAAAACCTCTGCAAGGTCTTGAATGACCGCTCTCCAGCTCTTCTTTCCAAGTAATTAAATTAAAGCCCTCCTCCGGTGTATTACTTCTTGAAGGGGTAAAAAGGAAAAAAAAAAAAAAAAAAAAGAAATGAAATACCCACACTGTAACGGCACAAGGAGTTCAGATCATTTGTCTGATCAGCTGGTTACTGGCAGCTAATGCAGCATGCTGAGGGCTACAAGGAAAAAAACCTCCGATACTGAAATTACCAGCACATTAAAGACAATGAAAATAGAGAAGTATGACTTCTCTTAACACAACAGCCACCCACCACTTGGTCTTCAAAGCACTTACCGGTCATGTCCTGTTAATTTTGCTCCTTATTTCAAGCTATCAATTTACATTTAGGTACTTAAGAGTCATAGAATCACATCCATTGGAAAAGACTTTCAGGAGCACCAAGTCCAACCAACAAACTGATCGCAGAATCACAGAGGTTGGAAAAGGCCTTTAAGATCCAATCATCAGCCCATCCACATCACATCTACTAAACCGTGTTCCTCAGTACCAGACACACACATTTCTTTAACACCTCCAGGGACAGTGACCCCACCACCTCCCTGGGCAGCCTGTGCCAATGCATCACCACTGCTTCTGAAAAGGAATTTTTTCCTAATACCTGACCTGAACCTCCTCTGGTGCTGTGTGGTTGCACATCCCCGGCTACTACAGATGCATATTCACTGATGAAAGGTGAACAGAACAGAGGGACAGCAAAACAAATTGAAGTGAGGCCAATTCACAGCAAATGATAGTTTGGAAAAAAGATGAACCACAGAAGCAGAGGGTAAGGAGGAAGACTCAGAAGGAAGAAAAGCATACAGCAACACAAAAGTCAGATAGCAAGAGAGATACAAAAAAGGACATAAGCAGCTTTGGAAATTCAATTCAGCTGCGGATTAGTTGATTTTGCTTATTAGGAGGAAGTTTTTCACACAGAGGGTGGTGACACACTGGAACAGGTTGCCCAAGGAGGTTGTGGATGCCCCATCCCTGAAGGCATTCAAGGCCAGGCTGGATGTGGCTCTGGGCAGCCTGGTCTGGTGGTTGGTGACCCTGCACATAGCAGGGGGATTGAAACTAGATGATCACTGTGGTCCTTTTCAACCCAGGCCATTCTATGATTCTTATATATTTTTAAAAAAGCTAATTATGGTCTCTGACAAAATGACCAGGGGCCAGAGAGTTTCTGAGAACCAGCCAGCTTGCCATTCATGCAGATGCAGCACTGAGTTGTGGCAGGACTGCGTTATCCCAACAAGAGGAAATTCAAGAGACCTGCAGTCAGGAAATGGCAGGAGAGAGATGGCTGTTGGAGAGATGAAGAGACCTGGGAAATCCAGCTGCATACCACTGGGAACTGATGTTTTGAGAAAAAACTCAGCTCTACTTACAATGCTTGATTTTCCTCATGCTTTTGAGCAAATCTGCTATAGATCAATGCTGAAGATATGGAAAAGGAACTCTGGACAGCAACAGAAATCCAGCAAGGACATTGATATTGCTGAAATGCCTGTGGGAGCTCATAAATCATTAAGATACCAAGAGATACCACAACAAACAGAAAGCTAAAATGCTGCATCTTGATTTTTCGGACAAAGTTACTTAGGATCCACTATAAGCTGCTTTTGGGATCATCTACATTGCAATGCCAATGCAGGTTTCCGCCTGAAGTCTCTGAAATATTTCCACTTTGCATAGCTCCAATTAGTGTCTAATCAATAGGTTTATTTGCCTGCCTAGAAGTATGACCAACTTCTATTTTATGTGGGAAGCATTTTTAATGCGGCAAGCTGAAGCAGGTACTCTTTCTGAAAGGTAAAATTGTTCTTGGAAGCCTTCCATTAGGAGACAGCAGAAACTCCACCGCTAACTCTTAATTAAGTGCTCTATTGCTTTGGGTTTGTTTTTAATTATTTTTCTTTGTAGATAAGTCATTAATAATTGAGTATCTGCTGGCCTGAGTCATGACACTGTAAACGTACTAAGAAGAATGGCTGCCTGAAAGCCAGTGGCAGTTGTCCATCCAAGCACCAGAACAGCTACTACAGAGCAGCCTAGAAGGCATCTGTTCCCCTAAGCTGTAATTTTAAAACTCTGGGGGACAGGGGGAAAACTACTTGGCACACAGAGGCTTGCACACAGAGAACAAACACACCTCATCCAGCAACATACACTGCCACAACTGCATACTTATTTTTGCTTCTGTTCAACAACAATTGCCCACAACTTGCAGAGATACACAAAAAAAATTGACACCCCCACACATGCCATCTAAGAGAATGGAATACACACTACTGCTGCACAGACAGAAGAGCATCTTTCTCATGTTGCAGCACCTTTCTTCATAGAATCGATTGAGTTGGAAGGGACCCTTAAAGGCCATCAGGTCCAGCTCCACTACAATGAACAGGGACACCCACAGCTCCATCAGGTGCTCAGAGCCCCATCCAGGCTGACCTTGAACATCCCCAGGGATGGGGTATCCACCACCTCACTGGACAACCTGTGCCAGTGCCTCACTACCCTTACTGTAAACCACATTTTCTTGCTGGCTTTAGATTAAAAAAAAACCTTTCTAATTAGGATTTAAGTATACACGCAATAAAAACAGCTCTTTAACAGTCTACTTCCAGACTGCAGTCTATGCTGAATTCGGCACCCAGACCTCGATCAAAAAACGACTGTGCAGCAAAAAAATGGTAATAGGCTCCTTTTGTGAGGGACAAAGCGCACAAAGGGTACGGCTGCTTTCAAAATTAATATTCTGCAAGCAAAACAGTCCTCCGCTCCAACAGAGGAAAAAATATTTTCAGATCACCTTCTCTGGTCAGTCCTACTAAGCTGCTGACTCTAATGAGTTTAAACACCCTCCTGGAGACAGGCCTGCAGGTTTGGGTACGGCGGAGGGGAAGATGCTTCTTCAGTTACTTTTTTCTGGCTGTATCATTTGACATGTCGGTACTCAAAATGCTATCTATTCAACACAGTATGCAGCTAATCTAATCTAAAGCGGCACTGCAAGCACTGCTGTGCGATGGAAGTGTTTAACAACGCGGGCATGATTAGCCACATAGGTGGAGCTTTGCACACAGTTGTTTTGGGAGAGAGATTTAACGCTGCCACAATGACAACATGGCCTCCCTCCTCACATCTATCTTATCAGCCCTCAACTCGGAGGCTTTAATCTTACTGTAACTTCCCCCCCATCCCTTGCTAAGGTGGAGGCTCATCTTACACTAATTATGGCAACTTAATGAAGGGAGGAAATGAGAATGATTAATAAAAGTCATTGCTGTTTGTAACGTTTTTGGCAAGTTGAGTTGCACTGAAGGATGCTTAGACAATATTAAAAAGCTAAGTAACATACATATGCTAAGAACAATAATGTATTTTGATGCATAACTGAGATGAATTTAAAAAAAACAAATAACCTACAACTGAAATACCTCAACCAGACCAAGGAATTAAGCAAATAAGTTTAATTAAACTCTTAAAACTGATTCAGGAACACTCCAGAAATATGGGAGGAGCAAAAGATTTTCTTCAAAGAAGTTTAGCTGCAGTAAGTCAGTCAAAAGATGAGGGCCGTGAAAGGAAGAAATGAAAAGAGTAGGACTGCAAAGAGTGAGCGCAGTCCATCTGCCACCGCTTCAAGATGTGCCCACCACTGCCTGTTAGCTCCCTGCAAGTTCTCAAATTGCTTTTATAGAACAGTGCTGGAAGGGCTGGGTGGCATTTAGCTTAGTTCTCTTCAGACCAGCTAAGGCAATAATGTTCGTCAACCCAATACCATGTAACACCAGTGCTAAGCCTTTTAGCATAGCTGCTGTGAACAAGGCATTTCCAGGAGCAACTTTATTCCATATGAATGCATGTATATTTAAGGTCTGTCCCTAAGGTCCTCCCAACCTCTGCCCTGAGGGCATACTAAATACACCAGCACCCAGATCTCAATGGTCACAAAACAGGTTGCACTTACGTTCTGAAGAAACAAGTCCCTCAGCTGTTGTGAATAGCATTGTGCTGCAAACTGACTTAAAAACATTAAATAAAAGAGATTAAAAGTTCTCAAAGAGGATTTAAATACAGGCAGCAAGTCAGCACTTCACTTCCTACAATCCCTTCCAAGAGAGATTAGGGGAGAAGGGCTCAATACCTTGGAAGTAAAATAGCTACAAAGAATGTTGATTTGCCTTCTTAGAACAGGGGTCCCTGAAGATAAGGAGGCACAGGTACTTATGTTTTAAAGCTGAATAAAGCATTTAAGAGATATTGTCAACACAAGTATTAAGGAGATACGATCAACTTCAAATCTAGATTTTAAGAGTAAATCTGGAAAACTTTGAAATAGAGCAATTTTTTGTTATTATTTTGTTGGCCGTAAATAAATAAATAAATAAATAAATATATGTAAACATAAGTGAGTGTGTGTACACACACAGCAGTTAGTATTATCTCGCAGACATCAACGATACCAAGTCCTATACCAGACTGACATGACTGGGATTTGATTCTCAATTGAAAAAGTCTTCCTCCTGAATTTCCACAAAAACAAATCTCAAGAATGTCAATATTTTCTACTTCATTTTTCTTGCTTATCAAAAAAAAACACAACACGGCATTGAGATGCAGCCTATCCCATTACAGATTAATCGGGACATTTGTTTAAGATAGGCAACAATAGTAACTGCATCCAATGAAAACACTTACACATACTTGCAGGCTTCTGCCAATCCACCACCCCATGCTGTGCAAGCTGTGTGCGCTTTTATTGCTTCAAATCCTCCCCTGAGACATTTGTCACTCCAATGGCCCCGTTCACTATCCTTTTATGCTGACAGACCTATAGGAGAGCAGCTTTAGGACCTAAAGCATCCCTTAAATTTCTTCCGTCTGCGCTCCCACAACAGCCCGGCGCCAGCTCTGCTTCCCCTATCCTGCAAACGGAGGCAACGGAATGGACTGCTTCCCTTGGTCTCACAACAAATAAAATAAAGTGGGAATTACGTGTTCCCTCTGCCACCAGACTAAGCCTGCAGCAAAGAAGTTCTAAGATACCTTAATCCTTCTGGCTGCCTTCCGTCATGCTGTGCCTCCTCCGTGCGCACAGCTCTCCCGTATTACTCTGTAATGATGCCAGCTGGCCTCCCTTAGCCAGCCCTTATTTTTTTTTAATATTATTATTAATAAAATAACCTTCAAATTAAAAAACTAGTACAACCAACCCCTGAATATAATGTTTATCTATTCATGGGATCTTACCAAGTTGTGACTTATGTAATTCCATCCCAGGCTGGATGTGGCTCTGGGCAGCCTGGACTGGTGGTTGGCAACCCTGCACATAGCAGGGGGGTTGAAACTGGATGATCCTTGTGGTCCTTTTCAACCCAGGCCATTCTATGATATTCTATGATATGATGATCATTAATTGTAATTCAGGAAGGTATAGCATACGAACAATTATTTAAGCATTTAAAAACGAAGTGGATTGCTGGCTTTTTACAACGCTGACATATTTAGCGCCCAGACCAAATCCTTTTACTGCTGCCTTTAAAAGAAAGGCACACATTTTCCAGGAGCGAGATCCTATGTTGCAGCACTCTCCATTCCATCCCTCTGCAGGAAAAAGGCTGTTTGTGGCAGCAGAAAGTGCAAGGACAGACAATTACAGAAGTGATATCACTGGATGGAAAAGGAGTTTTAGTTGGATACCCAATTGATGACAATCCCCCTTTGGCATTGAATATGGATTATCGAATTAAAGAATGGAGCAGAGTGGAGTGGAATAGCTCTTTGAATATATTTTTAGGGGCTAAGCTATCATCACCAACATGAGCAAAGCAGTAACTGCTGGAGTAACTACTTATTTAGGCATCCTGCCGCTATGGGAAGGGTAAGTCTATTTTTCCTTGCTTAACAAAGTCTTCTGTTTATTTTGTGTTCAACAGGACACGATCACTTAGAAATAAAAACTTGTGGGAGAGGGTAGAAAGACAAGAACATGTCGGACATTCCTGCAGGCAAACTCACAGCACCCAGCAAGCTTCAAGCCATTGCAGAAAAGTCCCAAACTGATATTCCTGGTACAGATGTTGAGAGCATTACTTTAGAAGGCCAGCACTCTGCTTGGTTCTACATGGTCCAACCATTTCCACAAAATCAGTTCGGTCTCACAGTGGCATCTATAAAAAAATCCCAACTTAAAACTTCCTCCCAATTATTTCCCTCCCCAGAGTCTAAGTTTTCGATGACAGGCACAAAAAATAAAAGCCCAGCCAAGTCCAACTGTTATCAAAAGGGCAACAATGCACCGTATGCCCTAGGAGAGCCTCACCATGACCATCATTCTACTTTTTAACTGAACAAAAATGGGTAACTTCAGTGTGAAAACTTCAGATTTCACTGCTTCTCTGCCCAATTTTTATCTCAAGGACCTGAGCTTGGGTCTCCTTATGAGCTATATTCAGGATGAAGGCATCCAGTGTGAATCTTTGGATTTTCACTGTTGGCAGTACATCTGACAGCTCAGCACCGAAACATCCAGCCCCGCATAACCAAAGATGCCTCACAAGCCTAGCTTAGCCAACCTGGCAATTAAACACAGTTAAGTGCTTACCATCAATCACAGCAAAATAAAAATGGAACCTTCTCTTACTCGGTAATATTAACCTTAACACAGCACTTGGCGCTGCTGATAAACCTTGCTAAATGAATTATATTTCCAGATCCAGAGATCCACAGGGCCAAGCAAGCTTCTGTCAGTAGTCAACCCAGGTGACTCCCTCTGACAATAAAAGGAAAATCCATCTCCGTAGCCTTCAGTGAGTGCAGAGTGCCTTCAGATATAACATCATCTCGAGCTTGGTTAGGCACAAATGACTCTTCCAGAGAGTTATGACACCCCATCGCTCTTCATGCTCTGGCTACCCCAAGTTACTAACCAATCTGCTTCACCACGAGTTCTAAAATTAACTTGCATCGCTTCTAAAAACACTGGAAGTACTTCAGCATTTTAAATGGAGGCTGTAAAACCCTGAAAATAAAGAGTTCAGCATGAAAGATCACTATTTGTAACCCTCCACATTTGCCAGTAGCACACGGTTCTTAGAGCACTGGTAATCAAGCATAAACAACTTATTCACTCCAGTTTTGCTTATATGTATATGCTGGCCAAATTCCCCATAGAATCAAGACAGCCTGGGGATAAAAGTTTAGAACGAACTTATTAGAAGCATACTGCAGAGTAGATTAATAGTATACAGAATCATAGAATCATAGAATCACAAAGGTTGGAAAAGACCCACAGGATCATCCAGTCCAACCATTCACCCATCACCAATGGTTCTCACTAAACCATGTCCCTCAACACAACATCCAAACGTTCTTTGTACATCTCCAGGGTCGGTGACTCCACCACCTCTCTGGGCAGCCCATTACAGTGCCTGACCACCCTTTCAGAGTAGTAGTATTTCCTAACAGGACAGCTTCAACTCTGCCAAGCCACTATAAAGGAATATACGTCTACAAGCAGACTTTGCAAACATCTGTGCCAAACACAGGAGAGAAAAATCAAGAGGCGCTCCACAAAGAGGACTGTGCTCTTCATCTCCCACATCTGTGCAGCTAAGAGATATAACAGCAAGATGAAGAAGTTACGTATAGGAGAAAGAGTGCTTCCTTAGCATCCAGGATGCTAGAAACATAAAGAAGCTTCTGCTACTTCACATCTGATCGTCTTTCTTATTGTGGCCTTTCCATGGCTAAAAGCCTCTGAGGCTTTTTGACTCTCTGTCAGTGTAGCTGACCTCCTTGTTTGAGTTTTGCCTGGTGAAGCAAGAACAGATAAGAGTGACATGATTCATGTTTTACTGTAACCAAGAAACTTGTCGATAGTTCGGAGGATGTGGCTATGAGACTGAAGCATAAACATCTGATCAAAGCACAGTCCGAA
Source organism: Pavo muticus (assembly GCA_016647715.1). NCBI lineage: Eukaryota > Metazoa > Chordata > Aves > Galliformes > Phasianidae > Pavo > Pavo muticus. The sequence continues at coordinate 1,465,811 of JACDJE010000115.1, forward strand.
GAATTATTCTGTTTCTTTCCCACATCTCTTGCACAATTCAAGAGAAATCTCCTACGATATGGGGAAGAACCACCCCCCATCCTTCTCTAGGAATTGAATGCATTTGCTAAAGCCATCCTCTCTGCCTCCTCCACGTACACACTGCAGCCTCCTCTGTCGCAGGGACTCAGTTTGCAACTGTGACACAAACCAGTGCCTCGTTCCCAGTGTCAGCAGCACGGAAATGCTTCAGACACAGCCATTAGCTCTCCCAACAGCAACAAGAGAATTTCTCCTCCAGTCAGTTTTCACTAATGCTATTCACAGTGGAGGAGCTAGCAGGACTCATCCCAGCTTCATTTTGTACCTTCTGGGAAAGCTATGAGTAACAGCAGAGGCAGCTGCAGCCTGAACGAGCTGATACAAAGCCGGCCAAGCTGCACCATCCCCTGCCAGCAGTGCAGGGCCCGGGGTCGGCTGCACACAGAGGTCTGTGATACCTCCGACATCGCCCAAAATTCAGGCCTGAATCATGGAGTAACAGCGTTGCGATGGCAGCAGACTTGCAGTTGTCCTCTCTCCTGTTCAGGCAGCTGTTTCTACCCAGTCGTAAAGGAAAGCTGAAACTATGCCTTTGAATTTGGATCAAGTCAACAAGTGCTTACCAGCAGTCCGAACAATTTGTTTCCTTTTCTTTCCCCACTCTCCAATTTACCAGCAAGTACTGCAATGGAATCTAGTTAATTCTCACTAATGAGTGGGAGAACAATTGCTAAGCCAAAAAAAATTTTGTGTGCAAGTAAGCAAACAAATTAATGTACCATAAACCATGTTTTGTTCACTTATTTTGACAACTGTAGTTTGCTTTTAATTATGATACTTCCTAGCAGACTAGTTTGCCTGTCTCTCTTGCAGAAGTACTGAACCCTTTCTCATTCTCCTATACATTTTCCCTGTACCTGTGTTGCTGGTTTTCCTTTCAAGCTGGATTTAAAAGAACATCCCTTGTGACACCACATCTGTTACTAACACAGTTCAGCACTTCACTCTGACTTAAATTGGACACTTAAGTCTTCCTACCTCCTCTGAGTTTGATCAATGTAAGGAGCTCCCCTATTTTCACCCTGTATTCCAGCGCTGCTTAGAACACTGCTTAACTTCTGAACTTGCCAGAGGTAGAGTAAGCCTGGCACATGCAGCCAGTTGTGGAAACACTCATGCACTCAGCACTCTTTTATACACACATAACAGGCTTTTTTTTTTTTTTTTTTTTGGATGGTCATGTTTTTAAAGGATATGGTGTTGGACAATAGGGTTGGTTTATCTATTTATTTATTAAACTTAAAGTTTAAATGTAAAAAAAAGAAAACAAGCAAACAGCCGACTGCTTTAACAGGCTTCTGCAGAAAAGAGCAAGGATTCCTCTGATGCTCAAAGCAAAAAACCACCTTTGCCTTAGGTGAGATGTAGGCAATAGCCTCTGCTGACCATCTGCCAGCAGAAATGATGCATGCACTTGGCCCCAACTATCTGCCTAACCAACAGGCGAACCCTCCCAATTCCTGGGCTTGATTCCATCTCTGAGGGAATGAGAAAAGACAATGAGAAAAGACTCTGAGGAAAGACAATGGCCTAAATTCTGGAGCTACCAAACACAGGCATGATTTGGCACACACAGATTTGCTGAGTGTGTGAGATGCGGGTGCCAGGTGAAAGAAGTAGGTCATGTAAAGAAAAGCTGCCCTAGGACACCATACGGCCCCTCAGTCTATTTCTGAAGTGACAGTCAAAGCCAGCAGAGAATTATCGTTCCTAGAGCAAAAGCTGCAAAGAGACAAGAAGAAAAATGGGAAGGTATGGCCTTGATCATCCGGTCAGAGAAGTCTGACCAGACACGGCTGGATTGGTGTTAGATGGAGAAAAGAAAGTGCCCATCTAGATTTGTTAGGAAGTAACCTGTTTCTCCAACAGAGTGAATACTTCTAAATGTTTCATGCCATAGCCACTATCCAGAGTTAAAGATCCGTTGTACACCTGCAGTTAGTGACTGATGGGAAGAAATCCCATCAAGGCAAAAATTATGCGATAGAGGTGATTAAAATAATTAATGCATTAGAAAGGAATCTAAAAGGGAAGTATTTGGTAATGTAAACCTCTGATTTTTCAGTGGCCCTGTGTGGAGCCAAGAGTTGTACTCCATCTTCCTTACGGGTCCCTTCCATCTTGGGATACTCTGTGATTCTAGGCTGGAATCACAGTCAACTTCCATGAAGGCACAATTGGAAGACAGACGATTTCCTATCCAGATAGTTTTCATCTATGGAAATATAACCAGGAAAAGTTTCACTAACCCAAAGTCCTGACCACCCAACAGTTCTCACCAATAAGGTTACTTCATATAACCTTTTCATTTACTATTTCCAGCTTTCTTGAAGGTTTTCAGAATTCCATAAGCGACAGTGCAGCTTCTCCTTAACTAGTAGTCACATATTCCAAACAGAAAGTTTCACTCTCTGTGATTACTTTCCTTTTCCCCATTAGCCAACTTCTTCCTTCTCCCATGCGGAGGGAATATTTCCAATTGGTCCATCCATGGCTGCATTCCTCTATCAGCAGCAGGCAGCCGCAGGTGCGTGCTAAGCAAGGACTGCTAACACAGCAGTACAGCAGCTACCTGGCAGCTGTCACAGCAGATTATCCTTCTTCTAATTCTCTTTTAAGCTCAAACAAGTAAAGCTCTATCATCTCCTTCCTGCACATCCCACTTTCCTTCCTTGGATGTTTCCCTTCCAGAACATCAGGTTTCCAACACCATCCTAGCTTATACCGCTCATCTCTGCAGCAGCATTACCCACTGATGCTCTGATCCTGGCCTGAGCCCCAGCTCTAGGATCTAAGCATATCCTCCTGCTGAAAATTTTCAGTCCCAACCCAAAGCTCCAGCTTCCCTGTACTAAGGAAAGTTGACAGCTATTGGAATTTGACTGCTATTGCCAGTACCTGGGCATCAAGTGCCCCCAAAAGGCAAAAGGCTCTTCCTACCTCACCACTATTTTTTTTCTAAGGCAAAAACAAAAGCAAAACCACCAGAAAATCTCTCAGTATCCGCAGACAGTATAATCTAAGCCCCACAGAATCTGGCAGCAATAGGATGAGAGATATCTGCCTCGACAGCCTTCTGAAGATCATGGACATACAGATAAGTCTACCAGCTCCATTCTTCTGCTGTGCGAATGCAGAGCACCAACGAAGACACCACTTGGGACTGCATCAGAGGTCAGTTACCCGTGTTCCTCCAGGTAAGCAATGAATTGCCACCTGCATCTACCCAGCTTTCCAAGAGGCACTTCATTTATGGAAGGGAACAGTTATGAGTAGCTGCCTCAATCCAAATGGTTACTTCAAGCAAAGAGCAGCAGAGATAACCCAACCACTTAGTACCCTGCAGCTTTGATCCATGCTGGCCTCCCATAATCACCAAACCAGAAATACACATTCCCCTTCAGTGTGATTGCTCTACCTTACTTAAGACCCTAATAGCAGTTACAAAACCTGAAACTCCAGCCTCCAAAGAGGTTGATAAAAGCCACATCCAACTTTTTTGTTGTTTGTTTTTCCTCCCAGGTTTGGTCACATCAACTCTTTTGTACCAACTCCCAGGTGGGTACAAGGCAATCCCCACAGCCACCACTGGCCTCCTTTTCCATGCTCAGAACACCACATCTCAGCCTCCCAGTCACAGCTTTGGCAAAGTGTCTCTGCCTGCTACAGCTCTGCTCCACTCTTTTTCTTCCTACTCCTCTGCACACCATGTTCCCCAGCACCCTGCCAAGGACTCTGGGGCTGTGGGCCATCATGGAGACACACTAAGGCAGACTGAAAAGCTTCCAAGGGAGCTCATTGTTCCAGTGTACAACATAGGACTGAAACAACAATTATTTCACAAAGCAAAATGGCAAAATTCAAAAACTGAAAGCCACAGGCATTGCTCTGGCATCACGACAGAAGATTTCTCAATCTTTTTGTGGTGGAAGATTATTTCTTCTTTGAAGTGAAAAAAAAAAAGTGGAGGGCCAGTCATAGTAGAAGGAAGTTTTACCTTTATGAGACCAAAAGGAGTTCTCAGCAGTTGGGTGGACCCAGTTTTATTGTCACTGTTACATCCTCCCAAAGCATGGTATGCCCTGACAAACTTCACCTCCCAGCTGTAACCCGAGAGCCATTAGATGGCCTCCAAGGGCAGGTCACCTTCAAGGCTGCCCATGCACAAATAAACAGCATCACAGAATCAGAAGGTTGGAAAGGACCTCTATGATCACCAAGTCCAACAGTCAGCCCACCACCATCATGTCCACTGTGTTCCTCGATGCCACATCTCCATGTTTCCAGAACGCCTCCAGGGACAGTGACTCCACCACCACCATCCCCTTGGTCAGCGTGTTCCAAAACCCTACCAGTCCTTCTGAGAAGTTTTTCCTAATATCCAACCCAAACCTCCCCAGCGCAATCATTACCTCTTATCCTATAATTTCAAGTATCTACACCTACTGCTGCATCGCCTTTGCTTTATAGAAAATAGTGCTGGCCTGCGGGACAACAGAATACTTGAGCCTAAAATGAAGTGTATTACATGCAATATTTCTAGCATAACCAGGAATTAATTTGATCTCAGTGTCTCAGGCAAATCCCTTCTCCTCTCTGCATCTCAGCTTTGTCATCTGCAAAACTTTCCGAAGTCTGACGTACATGAACAAAAGGCACTGCAGAAATGCAGAAAGTCACTGAGCAGAATGGGAACATTGGGGCCAAGCAGACAATTGCCTCAGATTTCCCAAAGATGGTTATTTATTCATTCTCACATTGTTTCAGGAGCACCAAGAAGCCTTAACCGTGATAAAGGTCCAGCAGTTGCCAAATGAGTGCTTTTCTTTAATCACATTTGATGCCGTTCTTAAAGCAGTCTGTCAGCTTCTGGAGTCATTCGATTATATACAAGTATTACTTCAAAGCAAACAAACAAGGGATACATTTCTATTTGTTTGTTTCAGTGTTTCTAAGTGGTGTTTTGTTAGAATTTTCAGCGTGAAGGAAATTCACGGCACTTATGTTTGGATCTAATTTTCATGAAAATTAAATAAAAACAGAAAAACACCAACCACCCAAATCCTTCCTACCCCCCCNCCCCCCCCAGCAATTAAGTTTCCAGAAAGAGGTTGCTAGACAGCCAACTTGGTTTAGGATATATTTCACAAATCGGTGCTATTCAGCTTAAACCATCACAAACAAACCAAAGTGGAAGCTTGGCAGTAGTTGCTCAAACACCTGAGAAATGACAGCTAGACACTGAAGACAACTGTTGGGCAGAGGTAGAACAGACACCTCAGGCACTGTGTAAGTTGCCAAGTAAGGGGCACAATGTACATTGAGTATTCTTCCCATCCTCTTCATGTTCTACTAATGGGAGTTTAAGGAAAAAGTTCATTTCTAATCCTCAGAGCATTAAGGGAACAGCTCAACTTTAACAAATCACCATCTCCTACTGAAGTAGGACTAGATAATGAAACGGAATATGGGTCTAATCCTATAGTTACAATACATAATAGAACTAAGCACCCTTCCACAAAATTATTTTCAGTAGCCTAGTTCTAAAGACAGAACAAAACCCAACTGAGATCCCCAAAATCTGCAGGAGCCCCCCCCAAAAAAAAACACTGATCTAAATAAAAGGGAAAATCCAGTACTTAGGAACACTTATAACAACCTATATTGACATCAACAGAATTGGCTGACTCATTTCAAGGACAGCAAGTTTGACTTCTTCCAAGTATTTTAGCTGTATTAATACCAGCACCATTCTGGAAAGCTCATGGAAAAATCCCGAAATAATTGCTCACTGAGACAGGGAAAACAATACCAAAAAACCCTCACTGTGTTAGCTTGAGCAATAAAGCAGTTTTGAAGTGCTACTATCAAATCAATAGTATTGCTTCCTTGCTCTGTGCACTAGACACCCAAATCCAAGGGAAATACTGCAGGCTCAGAGAGGGCTCAGAGGACTGTAACAACAATATTTTGGATGTGAAGACCCTTATTTGAAGGCAGACTGAAGACTGAATAGCAGACTTTAGAGACAAAATAAAAATGTAAAATCGTGACTAGCACAGAAGTCATAACTTCAGTTTCTCTCTTCTTGGTCTCCTAACAATAGGGAATTCAATAAAAGCTACAAGTTATAGAGCAGATAAAAATAAGATACTCTCAAAACGTCTAACCAGACTGCAGAGCTTGAAGCCAGAAGCAGCTGCCAAGGCCAAAAATGCAAGAATTCCCCTATAAGCTACTGGAAACATACATATGGTTAAGAACATCCAGAGATTTGGAAGCCCATGATAAGAACTCTTGGTATGAGATGTTTAACTCCTATACCAATCCCTTAAGAAGATAGTGAGAGGCAGGGATAATTACAATTGCCCTAATCAAAAGTGCCAGGTCCTGCACATTGGCCACAACAACCCCAGGCAACGCTACAGTCCTGGGGCAGAGCAGCTGGAAGACTGTATAGAGGAAACGGATCTGGGGCTGTTGGTCGACGCCCAGCTGAATGTGAGCCAGCAGAGCACCCAGGTGGCCAAGAAGGCCAACGGCATCCTCGGATCTATCAGAAACAGCATTGCCAGCAGGAGCAGGGAAGTGATCGTCCCTCTGCACTCAGCACTGGTGAGGATGCATTTCAAGTACTGAGCTCAGCTTGGGGCCCCTCACTAGAGGCTGTAGCAAGGTGAGGATCAGCCTCTTCTCCTGCATAACTAGCAATTGGACTAGGGGGAATGGCCTCAAGTTGCACCAGGGGAGATTCAGGTTGGATGCTAGGAAAAATTTATTCTCCCAAAGTGTTTAGGCACTGGAACAGGCTGCCCAGGGATGTGGTTCTGTCAACATCTCTGGAGGTGTTCAAAAGATGTTTAGACGTTGTAGTAAGGGACGTGATTTAGTAGGGAAATATTGGTGATAGGTAGACAGTTGAACTGGGTGATCTTGGAGGTCTTTTGCAGCCTTGGTGATTCTATGATTCCATGAACAGGTCGTTTCTCATTCTATTAATAATCTGGCCATGAGAACTGCTCTAAGTCACTACTTGGTGAGGTGGGCCAGAAGTCTGACAGCTTCATTGATAGCCTGACAGTTTTTAAGCTTCATTTAGTCATGAAAATGTATTTATTTATTTTGTTTCCAGGAAAATATTCAAACTAAATGAACGTTCTTGAAAACAAAGAAAGAAATCTAAATCCCTCACAAGCAACTTAAGATAAAAACCCCTGTAAGATTTGGTGAGGTATTATATGAGGCTGCCCAAGGAGGCAATGGAATCATAAACCCTAGAAGTGTTCAAGAAAATGGTAAACGTGGCACTGAGGGACATGGTCTAGAGCACTCACAGGCATGGATTGATGGTTGGACTAAATGATCTTAGTGGTCCTTCCAACCTTAATGATTCAATTACTTCCAATTTTATTTCTGAAAGCACGAGCAAGATCTTTCTCCAATGTTTTTCATTTGTTTTGTTCAAGAGAGCTTTTAATATTTCAAGTTTTGTGCCATGTCCTCAAAACAAGTCCAATTTTTCAGAAGTAGAATTTAAATGCTGTTTCCTCAAATCACATTTTACTTCAGTTGTTTAAAATCCTCCAAATTCCTACATTATTTATGATAACAAACAGTATATACAATCAGCACTACAAAATTACTTTCACAGCAGGTTGAGAAGTTACCAACATTTCTATGTAAAAAGTTCCTTTTTTTTTTTTTTTTTTTTTTTTATGGAATATCCAACCATACAATCTATTTTATTTTTGCAGTTGATCAGCTTAATAGGACAGGAGGCAATGGCCTTAAGTTGCACCAGGGAGGTTCAGGTTGGATATTAGGAAAAAATTCTTTTCAAAAGAGTGATGAGATATTGGGACATGCTGCCAAGGGAGGTGCTGGAGTCACCATACCTGGAAGTTTTTAAGGAAATGGTAGATGTGGCACCGAGGGACATGGTCTAGAGTGGCCACAAGCATGGGTTGATGGTTGGACTAAATGATACTAGTGGTCCTTCCAACCTTAATGGTTTTATGAAACACACTGATAACTATTTTATATCCAACCAGCAGCAGAAGCACCATCAGAACCAAGCCTTGGGAAAGCTACAGAATGGACATGCTGAAGTAAGGACTCATCATTCAAATACTAATGACAGATTAAAAACAACCTAGAAGGAAAACAATCACCAAATTCAATAATATCAAAATCATGGCAAAAAGTTATCCAACTCATTTCTTTATAATAGAATTGCTCAGCTGGAAGGTGCGTTCAAAGACCATCTAGTCCAACTTCCTGACCACTTCAGGGCTAACCAAAAGTTAGAGATATTACTGTGGGTTTTGTCCGAATACCTCTCGAACACTGACAGGGATGGGGTGCCAGATCACCTCTAGGAAGCCCGTTCCAGTGTTTGACCACACTCACAGTAAAGAGATTTTTTCCTAATATCCAGTCTTCCATAGGCATACTCAAAGAGAGGCGGAACATCCCAAAAACGCAGTTAATCCCACTGATGGGTATTTGAGTCTTCTAACCAAGCAAAATTTTTCTGACAGCCAAGTAGACGCTTGTCTTCAGAACCTTTCTACCTTCAAAACTAGAACACAAAAAAAGCATGATTTAGCACTTTGAGATGCAAAGTGTTTTTTTAGCCACTGCTGCAGTAATTTCAATGGCTCTCTTTCCAGAGCCTTTTTATAAACAACCGACTGGATGAAGCCACTGGTGCGAGGAGTTTGGTGGTCAAGGACAAGGACCCAGAAGCAGAAGCACCAAGAAGCATTGCACAAAGACCTCACAAGCAGATGAGGGATAGGGCTGTGACTCTCCTATCACACACACAGGCCCAACAGCCCTGAGGAGCTGCTGCCATCCCAGAGGGCAGGCCCCTTTCACAGCAACACACTGCCTCAACCAAGGCACTTGGGTCATACACTGATCGCCATCTGCAAGTTATTTTTAGTTAAGCACGTTGAAAAGAAATTCAGCTGGAGCAGACCAAAACAGGTTCTAGGGATGGCCTGTAAGCCCTCAGAGGCCAAAGACCACAGGCTGTTCGGATCAGCTCCAGAAATCCCAATTCTTTCAGTTAGGCTCTACAAGCCTACATTCTCCACAGACCTACAAGCCTTCAAAAAATAACGATGTGCTATAAATCAACCTTGATCCCCAGCAGTTAGCATTTATTACCTCCTTTTTGCTGCATGCTGGCTTGCATCATCCACAAAGCCTCATTTTCTACCACTACAGGCTCTCAAAGGGGCTCCTTTTCTGCGCCTTCAGTGGGCTTCCCTGCCCACTAATGGATAGGACAAAGTTCAAAACAGCTAGATTCATTCTTATGTCAAAATTAAACCATGTGGATTTTCCTCTGTTTTGTTCAAAGCTGCATATCAAGGTATCCAAGTTTCTTCCCCTCCCTGGGGTCACATTGTGAACTCTGAATTTTGGTGGGCAGCCTCACTCAAAGTCCAAGAAAACAACAATGTTAACATTTTTTTAGCTTTATTTTGGAGCTCAGAAAATGGAAAGACAGGCTTTCTCTGCTCAAAACTATTTTACAAGCAAGGCAGCTGGCTCCACTGCAAGTGTAGTGAAGTTTTTTAACCCTCTGCTCCCTCCCTAGACATGACCTAAATCCATGCTCAATACAGGACTGAGGAAAGCAGGAAGTTAGCTAAAGGTGACAACTAGTTGTTTTTGAGAAGAAAGGCATCTGCTAAAGCACATTAAAATATAGATTCAAATCCTGAGTAAACAACATGTTTATAAGATTTCAGTCTGGTCTGGAGTGGCTCTAGGCTAATTCTGTTAAAACTGCTATTGGCTACATGGTACTGTAACTGAGCAAATAACTTTCAGAACTTTACCACAGCTCTACATGCCAAGATGAAAATATAGAGAAGTTAAATATGTTGTTGCACATACTTTGGAAGCCAAGGATTTCTGATACAATAGCTGTACAGCTAATAAGTTAGCACCAAGATACAAACAGCAGCCAGGTCAAATCCTTAAGTCACTCTGTAGGAAACCTAGATATGTGCTTGTTTTAGCTCAGAATTACACTGAGACCTCATATGGTCCTTGCTAATGAAATGAGAGGAAGCAGTAGTATCTATTCCCAGTGTAACAGCAGGGAAACCAGATTGCAAGGTTCTTCTGCTAATATGAGTTACTATAGTGTTGCGGGAGATTTGCACTGTTGCAATAATTGCAAATTTAACAGGCTTTTTCATCCTTCTCACCTTCAAATCCTCTCTCTCAGCACAGCTTAGTGCTGCCATCTACTTTTTTTTTTTTTTTTTTTTTNGTTTGTTTTTTTTTTAATCCTAACAAAGTTCTTAGCAGACCAACTCACCCACAACAAGAATGTCCCAGGTCTCTTCAGTTGGGTCCCCAAATTTACACTGTGTCCACCTAGTTGCCAAAAGTAGGGGAAAAAAATAAAGCCACTACCATTAACTGTATTATTTCTTCTACAATACCTGGGGAATACTTTACAATATCAGCATTCAAAGCCAGGCTGAATGTGGCTCTGGACAGACCCTGCCCGTGGCAGGGAGGTTGAAACTAGATGATCTCTGAGGTCCTTTTCAACCCAGCCCATTCTACGATTCTATGAAGTTAAGCTAGTAAATTCAAGGACAAAAAAAGTGGCAAAGACATAGGACTTCGGAATACTTCAGGACAGTTCTGGAAAGCAAATTTATTTAGCTGAAAACGTTATTCAAAGTTTCAGTCTCAGAGGATTAATAAAAATTTTTTTACAAGTCATTTATTTGCACAGATACTAACATCGCTGGAAAAATAAATAAATTCCAAGGCTAAAGGATCTATCATCTGAATAAAGAGGCTAAAAGCATGCAGACTTTTTACTAGAAGCCTGCTGCTGATCAGGCAGGAGCTGGTCTTGATTAATTCTCCACCTCACTTTTTCATTGCACAAATTTATTTTTAGGGTGTGAGCACTTCTTTCTACATAATTCCCCGACAACCATTTTTGAGTGCCTTAACTGAGTTCTGGAGGGAGTAAAGATGTCTACAAACCACAGTGCTGCTTCCACTTGTACCTTCCCATGGAATGAAAACAGCTAGGAAAAGTAGAAGGCCACAGAACCTTCTGCCTCCCACCCACGTCACACTGAAAGAATCAGTGAACGGCTTAGGATGGAGGGGACCTACAAGATCATTTAGCTTCAACCCCTCTGCTTTAGGCAAAGTTGCCACCCACCAGATCAGGCTGCCCAGGACTCCATCCAATCACTCTGAATGCCTCCAGTCATGGGGCAGCCACGGCCTCTCCAGGCAGCCTGTGCCAGCACCTCACCACCCTCTGAGAAAAGAATTTCTTCCTAACATCTAACCTGTCTCCCCTCTTTTAGTTTTCCCTTGTTCTAACACTGTCAGACCATCGGTTCCCTTCCTGCAAAAGAAGGTGCATCTATCCCTATCATAAGGATCTTCTCCACAGCTGATGCCCTCCAGAGAATTAAGCTGCTGGCATTGCTTCCCTTCATTTTAACCAACACAGCCCTAACCTCTGCAAATTAGGGCCTTATCCCTGAAGAAGTAAAGCCCTTATATACACTTCAGTGCAGTGGTGGTTGGCTGTGTCTAAGTCCATATTTGCTTTGCTCCAATAACACGCAGACTTTTGATCAGAACAATTTGGGAAACAAAAAATTAAAATAATCTAGATTTCATTGAAATCCCTTTTCATTCTTTGGCAAGCAACAGATAAGCTCTGAATTATTCTTCTCCAAAGGAATATTGAGGCATTGGATCCAGCTGCCCGGAGAGATGATGGAGTCACTGTCCCTGGAGGTGATCAAGAACCATGGAGGTGTGGTACTTCAGCAGGGAAATACTGGACTAGGTTTTCCTAGTTGGACTAGGCAATCTTTGAGGTCTTTTAGAACCTCAGTGAGCCTGATTCCCACCCTTATCCAGATGGCCACAAATGTAACAATGAGTCCCAATCACAAGTCCCTGAGCTACGCTTGCCATGAGTGCTCAAGTCTCCATGCAGAGGACTCACAGCGTGTCCCACACGCATGCCATTAGGATCGTGCACAGGGAGGAATATTCTCCCTACTGTCCTGCCTCCCTGTCTCAGCACAGGCTACTCAGATCCTTGCCCAGGTTTGCAGTTTGGTCTCCCATGCTCATATGACCCCAAGGCTCTGCTGAGGCTGCAGACAAGTCATGAAGGCTCTGGTGGAGTGAATACATTTGTCCACAGGGAACCAAAAGGAATTAAATCACATTATGCACGCTGTACCAGGCTGACGAAGGTCACAGATCTGAACAGGGGCAGCCAAACCTTCAGTGCAGATGTTAACTTTACAAGGAAACACCCTGAAAAGGGATGAGACTATTTTCAGCAGCAGATTTATTTTTTTGCTTTTTGCAGAGGTTTTATTTTATCATGGAAAACGGATGGGATAAGAGAAAAATAAAACTCAAATGTAGTTATTTAAAGTAAAACCTCATTTCTTAGCTGTCACTCTTGCATTTTGCATACCATGCCTTAGCATTAACTGCTGCCAAATGCAAGACGTCAGGTCCATCTGGCAGATGTACGCTTCCCTGGCTGCCAAGTGTTTCCTTATGATGCACGGGCTTTACTATTAAGTGCATTTGCAAATTCCAGCCTCCTAAATGAGCACGGCTTCCAAACAGCAGCCTCTGCTCTGAAGAAGCCCTGCAAGGAGGTTATTTGAGGTACCCACACCCCAATCACCCAGAGTAGCTGTTGCACTTGTTTGGTCTGTGGGTACAGGTATTGGTTTCCTGGTAACCAATAGCTATACAAGCTGTTGGAGAGCTTTAGAGCCCCTTTTGCTTCAGGTTATCCCTAAGTACAATTAGAGATTACTTAGGAAGTCGAGGGGAAACCCAACTACCCAAGCTGACACCATTACTTATTTACATATAAATACAGCCAGGAAATAAGCATATGTATTTATATATAAACAAAAAAAAGCTATCTATACGATGTTTTATACACTGCTTTTTCATCCAATATTTACTACTTTACTTATCACTTAAGAATTAACTTTCTCCCCAAGAAATTGGTGATAAAATGCCCTCTGGTGGGCGTGACTGCAGACCTCTACAGCAACAACCACCTCCTAAGTAGTTCAGAGACTTCAATATATTCATGGGGTTACTATTTTTAAACAGAGTGAGACAAAGCACATACTTGCTTTCCAGAAGAAACAGATACACCCCTGGCTGGAAAGCACATGTTATGCTGCTAAGTATCTAGCTGAAAAGTATTTCTGGTTTCTAATCCAAAGTCAAAAATAATAAAAATAATAGTAAGTCCTATTTAAGCGTTCCATAACCACCCAAAATTACTTTTTAATGTTCACTTTGCCTTTTTAGGATGCTTTCTCCTCTCCAAAGAGAAGGAGTTACACAGAACTGAAAAAGAAAGTTGCATTCTCTTTGCCAGCATAAAAGAATCTTCCTAGATTGGAACAGAGGAAAGAGGGGTGGAGAAGAGCAGTGTTTTCATAGTTGAGAGTTGTTGGTCCTGTTGGAGCACGAGACTCAGCTAGAAAGGAGGCCCTCATTGCACAGCAAACAAGCATCAGTCCTCGTCCCCGAAGATTTTAGTGACTCAGAGGAGGCAAGGATAGAAAAATCCTCAGAAATAAACTGAAATTACCAGGATGCATTTCATCCTGAAGATGCTCCATAATTATGGGTGGTGCTTTCATTAATCTGAAGTGAAATAAATCGAAAGAAGAAACCTGGAAGCTTAAGATACAGTGAGTGAAGAGGTAACGCAGCAACCAGGGTTCAGACTGCTACTGCAGCTACTTTGAGGATATATATAAAGGAAAAGAAGAGAAGCTCTTTGATAACAGCCAACATGGAGAAGGAAAGCTATCAGGCAAGACCCAACTACATAAGCCTGACCACTGTAACATGGCCATCAGAAGCCGCAGTTACACACAGAACTAAAGCTGACCCCATGTGTTTTCTATGGACTCTATTTTCTCCTCCTCCCCAAACAAAAAAAGCTCCAGGGTCACAACTAAATAAGGATAAGCAGCATAAAACATTCCCATCCTATGAAGGAAAACGCCACTGCTTGCTCTGAGTTCCTTTGTGCTTCCATTCCATATAGGATACAGCGCTTTCTCTACTCACCCAGACGGTTCAGAATTTGATTCCTGCTTCCACAATCCAACTGGCAATTAATGGTTGTTTTACAACATTATTTATCATATTCCTAAAATATATACATATAAAAACTACACATACTTACATACATCGCATATATGGGAAACATACGGGGTATGAAGCACTTTGTTCCTTTCAGAGAAACTTCTAGGCAACAGTGCTTTGCAAGTTGTTCGAGGCATAAACAACGGTGAGATTTAGTATTTACCCTCCCCTTTTCTATCCTCTAAAAGGGGAACAACAGTGACGAAAAAACACTCATTTATCTGAAAATTGCCCTTTACAGCAATAACACACCCCTGCTCTGTGCAGAGCTCCGTCCCTCTCTAGTGGCAGCCAGGTCACATCTCAGCAATAAGCCTGCTCCAGGCTCGGCTAACAGATCGTTTTTAGCTCAGACATCAGAAACTTCGTGTGTAAGATCCAAAGATCCCCTGTTTATTCTTCTTTGCCAACAGCCCACCAAGAGGTTCAGAGCTACATTTGCAATTGGCTTTGAAGACAGAAGCTGAGGGTTTCACAGACCAACGCTGTCACTTGGTGCTGTACTGTACTGATTTACGATCATCACTCTTGCAGACATCTCTAGACACTGTGTTGATTGCAGCTACAGTGAAGCTTATTTATTAGATGTAACAAGCCAAGATACTGTATTTGTGCATGTGGTAGTTATATATGCATGATGTCTGTGCTCTTAGATTTTGCCTTAAGTTAAAACTAACAGATTTTCTAGACATAGATTAGTACTGACGTTTCTTGGATCTTATCCTGATAGTAAGTCTTTTTCTCAATAAGCTTTGAAGTTAAATTAGCAAGTCCAGGTATAAGAAACTATTTCTATCAATCCCTGACCCTTAGAACACATGTGCACATACATAATATCACACTATTATTAAATATTGCATATTTTTAATATACAATACATGCTACTATGCCTGTCAAGCACAGAGGAAAGCCACCATTTATTCCCTTGTCTCTTTCAATTTTCTAATTAAAAAGATAGCCCAAAGCTGCACAGCTCTGACTGCTTATAAGTTTAACAGCAATCTTTACATAGAAAAACAGATTTTACCCTTTAAAAAAAACCTATCACCTCCATACAACCAAAGACTGGTATGTTCTTCACTTTGCAAGGCAATGCCTAGACAGCAGGAAGGCTTGTGATATGCAGTGTCATTTCAGTAAGCACCTATAGGAAATCGGAGCCCATTCGTGTTTTCCTGAGGGTGATTAACTGCCTGATAAATGCTGTGCCTGAAAATAAGAGGAAGAAAGAGTTAACCATGACTTTGTTACATGCAGCAGGAGCCTAAGCAATCTACTAACTTCTTCAGATCAGAACAGGGTACCCAACGCCTCAATTAAATCACCACCTCAAGCAGCAGGCGCCTCTGCTGAAGCTATACCTTTGTTTCCATCAGGAATTAGTCTCAGCCTCCCAGCTTCACTCAACTGGCTACCAGCCTTGGTCTCTGCCCAGACCGCCTTCATCATGCCATCAGAAAACTGCCTGAACTACTTCAAACAAAGCAGCCGCCACAGCACAGAGGTGGGGTTTTGCTTGTTTTACTTACATTATCCTTGCAATACAATACTTCAATAACTTAGCTGCTGCAGCCGCAAGATTTGTCTAAGAACAGCTTTTAGAAGGCTTGAAGGATGGTGCTGTGAACTGTTCAAGTGTGATATTGAAACAGTGAGTTTAAGGAAAACTTGCTGCAATTTCTCTCTTAGTGAGAGTGCTCCTTCCCCTCTCCATACACAAACACTTTCAGAATTTTCTATGTGAGATGAGGGAAAAAAAAAACAAACCAAAATAAAGGGTATAACAGCAGCAAGCGAACCACAATTCCCCTCTCCGCCTGTGACTGCTTTTCCGTATTGAAGCACAATTTTTTGAGCCTGCCCTGTATTTTACAGACTTCAGGCAAAGCTTTTTTGCTTCCTTACTTCCTATGCCATTTCTGTGCTCTGTTTTTTCCTCCTACAAATAACTCCAATATCAGCCACAACTTCCCATCTCCCATTTAGTTCAGAGAGAGATAAGGTTGTGATGCCGCAGAGCTACAACTGCTCACAAGTTTAATCATAAAATTACACATTTCTCTTCCAACCAAAAAAAAAAAATAAAAATCAAGAGAGAAATGCACTAGAAAAATAAGCTTTACTTCAGGGATTTGATAATCTGAAAGAACTGGCAGAACATTTATCTAAGATTTTCAAGGTACCAGACTGTAACCTCATTGACTTCAACTGATTTGGGCCAAGGACAAGTTTGGCCCATTTTATAATACAAAACAGAGGAAAGAAAGAAGGAAAGAAAGATGTATTAAAGTACCTGGGCCTCACAAAGCAAAGAGCAAAGAGACCAGAAAAACATGCCCGCTCTGCTACAGCTCATCCCCTCTTTAGCAGCTGCTGTCATCCACAGAGATTTGCAGACTCTTCCCTTGACCTTAGGACCTTCACAGTTGAATTTCACAAGTGATTTGTTCCTCAGGGTACAGAAGCGCTGCACAAGATCAGATACATATTGGAACATGTCAGCTCCACAAGTGTTAACTAGTTCAGGGTTTGGTCCACAGTTCAGCAGCTCTTGTGACAATTCACACATCAAGATCAATCAGGAGGCTCCCTAGAAGGTCCCACACAGCTATCTTCCAGCTCATGCATGCTATAGGCAGCTTTTAATCCAACCTCATTACATTTGTTTACAGTCTCGAGGCTTAACAAAAATCAAGAGGGGTGGTCATTACTCTCAGGGTAGCACAGAGCCATAATAAACCAAATTCTCATGGCTTCCAAGCTGTAGATAGGGCATGCAGTCCAGCCCACCAAAAATCCAAACGAGCATCAGTGTAAGTGCAATAAGAGTTAACTCACAAAAAGATCAAACCCAACTCATTTATGTCTATGCAACATTGATTTCTATGAACTACATGTGTGTAACCAAGAGCAACATTTGATCTGAAGCCTAATACCTTGATGTCCAGCTATTATAAAACAGAAGCAAAAAAGTAGCTACAAACATTTGACTGATGTTGCCTGCAAGCAGGGCATTGCAAAAAGGCTGTACCAGAAATCCATATTGACAGTATTCAAATGGGACATGGCAAGCCTTGCTATTAGAAGTAATTGTACAAATATTTGGAGGGTTTTGTTTTTGTTTACAAAAAAACATGACATGGGAGAAAAGCAATACAAAGCCACAGACCAAGAAATAAATTACGACATGCAAATACATGTAAGCTTCTCCCAAGTTAATTCTCCTTGTAATTGACTATTGATTGGTATATGCAACGTTTAGAAACATGAAATATTGGGGTAGAGGGGAAAAAGAACCACATTTAGTACATGGTATTTTGCTTCAACCTATACTTTCCTCCTATGATGAGCCATAAATATTATAATAGGACAGTGGAGTATATATAACATTTTGCCTTGCGCTGTATTAGCAATTCCATCAGAGATGACCTGGAAATGTTAACCACACATTTTCTTCACCTTAAGAAGCATTTTTCATAGCCTCTCATCACACTGTATCCTTGCTATATTTGGTATTTCTTGGCTCCCAACAGGGTACGCTGAAAAGTACTCCTGGTATTATCTAGGTTTTTCAGATGTAATATATCAAGCTGTTTATGAAGTGGAGCAGGTCAGGGGGGAGTGGGAATAGTGCTGGGCAGGTGTCCCTAAGTTAAGTAAATCATTTGAAAAAAGGAAGAGGTAAAAGCAACATTCCAAGATCTGTTTTCTGATTTTAAAACTTTGGGTACAATTGAGGACTGTGCACATCCCTACTCTGAAGCAGAGACAGTAAGGCATCATCTCCCAGGCCTACTGCATCCAGCAAGGTGCAACAAACCCTTGAACTGCCCTCCTGGAATTTAAGGGGATTACATGAACTTCAGTGCAAAATTTCCTATCATCAGTGACTAGCCTGGAAGGAAGAAGAGCACTGCACATCCATGATGGAGAACATCCGTATGGGCTTGGTTGCAACTATGCCTATTCCCAAGGGAGGAAGGGAGAAAGATGAATTAGTTGCAGCTTTGAAGTAGTTATCACTTGCATAAATATCCATTTTTCTGAATCAGAATCCTTAAAATATAACCAGCATCATATAATCAGGAAGCAGCTTATTCCCACCCTCTAGAAATCACTGTCTATACCAGGACCTCACGCTTCTTGCACAATTTTAATGTAAGAATTTCCTTTAAGCCTTTTTCTTCTGTCCCTCACAACATCCTTCTGATATATCCCTTATACCCTCCAACACATCGCATTAAACAAGCCGTTCAGAAAATAGCAGAAGACCAAAAAAAACATGGAAAAAACAAAAGCCATGAAACAAGAAAAAGAAGAACCAACTTTCACCGCTAATACCACTGCTAGCTTTAACAGTCCAAGCAACAACACCAAAATATTAAGGATATAGTTTAGAATATAAATGAAAGGGCTGTTTCATAGTGGATAGGTTGAGACAAGTGATAGCTACTCTATTTTACTTACATATGTACTTTGCATTTTAGAATGAGGGGCAGAGCATTGAAGTTCCATCCAGAATTCACAACTTCTCCCCATCCCATTCCCAAATATCATGAAAGGAGAAGGAGTAAGCTCAGTAAAATACTGCTTAAGGTCATGGTTATTCTACAGCATTTCACATAGTTTCAAATGCACTTTCCAGACATTTATATACCTGACAACATTTTGTAGCATGAAGTGTTCCAACTTGGCACTTTTTCCCCCACTCTTGGCAAGCAAGAGAATAAAATGGAGAGAAAGTCAAAAAAATGAAGTTTTTGAAAGACTCAATATGTTAGGAATCATTTAATGAATTCAGGTGCTCAACAAGCAACCAGTCAACAGAAATTTACAAGACATATATATTTCAAAGCACAGGTAAACACAGCTGCATCCACTTTAAAGTTATTTCTTGTTGTATAATGATGAGAGAATGATCTTTCTGAACTCCTTGCCCTCTTTTGGTCTGTGGTTTACCTGTGGTTGGAAGAACCAGAGGCATTTAAATCCTCTCTCCATTCATAAGGAGAAGAGCATGTTTGAGTCTCAGCCTGAGAAAGGAAACTTTTCTTTGAGCAGCTACAGCGTGCTGTGATCTGCAAACCCACCGCTCAGCACTCACAGACCAAAAACCAAAATCCTCAAACAGGCCTGACAAAGCTTATCTCAAAGCAGAATTATCTGATTTAAGTATTATTACTCTTCAGCGCGGACTTGGACAAGTATCTGGAGTAAAAAGCTCTTAAATCACACTTTAAATCCTGGATTTCTACTGTCCACGTTGTCATGCAAATCGTGGATTTGTTTTTCTGGGTTTTATTCTGTTTAAAAAAAAAAAGTCAAGGCAGATAAAGTGCCTCTTCTCAAGGTTCAAAAATATCAATAGACGGATGATTAAAGTCCAGCTCAACTGCTCAGGGCACGTGCTGAGGCTGAGCCCTGCAGCAGCAGCAGCAGCGCTGCCACTGACACTACGTGAATCTCAGGGATTCATCCCAGAGTATCTCAATGACACACATAGGCCAAGAAAACTTCCACAACACGCAAGTCTGGCAGTTCCTAGTTAACAGCAACACTGCAAAGGAATCACATCAGCGGCAGCTTTTCTAGCAAACTGCTGCGCTGAATTAGTTCCAAAAGATAATCCCTAGAAATAATCTCTTATTTTTTACCCCAATTAAATTTAATTTCACCTATATTTATGTAGAGTTTAGCCCTGGAATATGAGGTAAATCCAGGAATTGTGCATTTGCGTGTTCCAGTAAGCCAAGCCTGTTCAGGTTCTGTTTAAAGTCCCAGCACTTGATATCACTTTCGTACGTTTTTTTTTGCATGACAAGGAATTAATCAAAAGCAAAACAAAACTACACTGAAAAAGCAACGTTGAATTCATGATAAAAAGTCTCTGTCCGCAGTTTGAGCAGACTGCTTCAGCGAATCAGTATGACTTCCATAAGCCATCATAAGCTACCTGAAGTTTAAGGCTACCAAAAACCTATATATTTTTCTGATATTGATGCCAACAGCAGCAGAAATCCAAGTTCAGGCTATCTGAAAACCTAAGCATCACAGGTTAAAAAAAAATGAGCAGCACATAAAAATTAAGGGAAACAGTCCCATGTTCCTGATATTCTAATCCACGACATAAAATTATTTATGGAAGAGTGTGACTAGGAATTCAGTTACCGTCATTTATCAGATGGTCAAGACAGCCCGGAGGTAACCGGCTGCATATCAACTGCACGGGGAAGGCTTCTCAGGGCACCTCTGGTATAAATTCTCTTCAATCCCGTTTTAACCATAATAGGTAAACAGCGCATATTCAAAACCCGCAAAGCGTTGAGTTTTAAAAACCTGACAGAGAGGCGTTCCTGTAGAGATTTCTAATCTATTTCCTTTTAATCTCCTCCTAGCCGAGGAAGAGTTCTTTGTACTTTGGGCAACAAAGGGAATGTAGAAGTGACAGAAGCATGTCAAAGCTGTTTACATCTCACACAGTTCCATACACCGTGCTGCTGTTGGCGGGGCAGTGGGAGAAGGCCGCGCTCAGCCCTCGTGCGGAGCCTCAGCTTCCTATGGGGAACTCCATAGGAGAGCGATCAATGTAGAGGAGAGCTAAACCCCTTCCCTCCCTGTGCAGAAAGGAAGTTAAAAAATATCAATGCAACAAAGGGTTAACACCAAGCTTTCAAGGACCCTACAGTATACTAAGGCAAACTTAGTAGGTTACAAATCAGGTAAGTGTGTAACCTGTTGATACAGTATTGCTTCTGGGGAGAGATAAGTGCTTAAGAAAGTTATTAGATACACAAATAAATCACAGAAACTGTATCACGTTTAAGGTTACTGAATCAGCACGACATAAGGCCGAATGTTTCCAAACCAAGCAGCTGAAACGGGGAGGAAGGGGAAAAAAAAAAAAAAAGAAAAAAGGCTGTAGGACCAAATAATTTGCCAAGCCAAGCTGAGATTTTAGCCAGCTGAAAGCCTTGATTATGGCACAAAGAATTAATGATCTGAAAACAATGCAGACCTCTGTGGTACATTATGAAGCTGATGTTCTGCAAAGAGGAGCTTCGAGATCAGAGCTTCGGGTTCCTTGGCCCCCTGGCTCTGCAGCCGGCACCAGTAAATCCAGGTGAATCAGCGCAAGTTAGTGGGCAGGGCACTGCGAGAGCCCTTGTAACATACTCAGTATGATGTTAACAAGGGATGCTAGAAAAAAATTAAAGATTAACATAATAACTCCAAAAACTTAAAAAAA
>JACDJE010000115.1:1487376-1505280 GCA_016647715.1 Pavo muticus
AAAAAAAAAAAAAAAAAAAAAAAAGAAAACCTAAAAACTGATTTTAAGATAAAAGAAAAAGAAATCCCACAATAGGGATGCAATGGATGGGGCAGAGGTTAAACAAGGCAGGGCAGATGGGAACCTCTCTTTACAACTACGTATCCAGGGGTACTTCTCCCACGAAGCCATGTGTGAGCTTCCACCACAAAACAGAGGCTCTATGTGCAGAAGAAGGAAAGGAAAAAAAGGATACACAAAAATATAGGTGTATTTTTCTGTGCTTCAAAAGAATTGGGTCCATTGGTTTTCAAAGTAAATTAAAAGCTCAGGCAAGCAAGAAGGCACGGACAAGAACTGCAGATGAGCACAGAGAAGCAGCAGTGGGATGGGTGCCAATGCCTGAGAATAGTTATGGGCCCGGTCCGGGTCACGGTTCGAGGAGTGCTGAACTGGAACGGCTCCAATGGGAACGATGGGCTGGGAGCAGGGAGAGGAGCAGCGCCGGCAGCAAGTGAGGTGAGCACAGCGAGCCTGGGGTAATGAATCCTTCTCAAAAGCAGGCATTGCTTTAGAGTGCTATCCAGGAGTGATAGCACCAGGTATGGCTCACAGCAAACCCCCAAAATCTTATCTCATTGCTGGACGAGTTACTACCAGTGTGTACTTTCATTTAGAAGATTTCCAGTCCCCTCGCACGCTATATACTTTTTATTATTGTTTGAGGAATAAGAGCAGTAACCCTGACAGAACATGAACCCAGAAGAAGGATAAAGCAGAAGAGGCGGCCACTTTCGTATTTCAAGATTTCTGCCTCTAAAAAAGAACAGATGAACAAGAAAGGCTCCGCTCCTGCACACAGCCACTTTTTGTTTCAGCAAGACTTTGACAAAACCTAATTCGCTCAGCTGTGTATCTCGTCTATCGGGTACCTGAAGTATGACCATCACTCATTAGAAATGTAATTAAAAAAGTGACAAAACTGGATTTCCCCCTCCCCAGCATGCAGATGAAAACCAGTAACCCTGCCTCTATTTGTAACCATGACAACTATAGAATATTTTATTTCAGTAATATAATTCACACCGAACATTTGCTCATAGGTTTTGTTGTTAAGGGAAAGGTTGACACACTGTGCACACATTTCATAAGCTGCCAGAGACAACAAATACAGAGAAGTCGGGCAGTGCTCAGGATGGAGAACCCTGTATGCATTGCAGCACTCATTTCAGACCCTCTGCAGGAAGCTAAGGGAGCATGAACAAAAATTCATCCAAATTAAGCATTAATGACCACTTACTTGCAAGACAACTACTTGGTGTAACCGGATGTTGTCTGACTTCCACATAAACAGCAACGATGCTCCCATGTTTTAGAAGAGGCAATAACTCAAAATCCTGAACTGTAATTTTTAATTATAATATAGCACGCATTATTCACTTTCTATTAGGAAATACCGACACAGATGTTATGGGAAGAGATATCTATGTGAAATGAGGCAATGAAAGATGCAGCTTACAGACGCTGGCTGAGTCTTATCCTGGATAGGTCACTAAATTATTTGCATAGCTCCCATATTTCGTCTTAAATCGAAGACAACTTCCATAAATACACACAATGAAGACAAGTTACAGGAACAAAAAAACCCCTGTATGTTATTCAGAGATGATTAAACAACCTACTGAGCAGAACTAAAGTTTGACACAGATAAATGCCGGCGTAAAATATGGTTGGACTTTGTTTCTCCTCCAAAAAAAAGGAGGAACTCAAACCCATTAGCAGTTTAAATCAGAATATAACAATAACAGAAGGCACTGTTGCTTTGTTATGGAGGAAAAGAAATCTGAAGGAATAAAGCTTGCAGGAACACTATACCTTCCCTCACTCGGATCATAACATCTAACAGGGAGGATTTAAAGTTTCAGCAGATTGCTAATTATAAGAGACAGTCTTATTATTATCTGCAGTCACCTTAAAGCTGCAGGAGTTTGATTTATAACTATCACAGAACTGACCTCAGAAGGATACCCCAATAGATGCGTAAATCACTGCAAGACACACACATGCCCTGCACACACTGCCTCTGTTGTGGCAAGGAAACAAACAGGGAAGAAAGTTTTCCCATTTATTAGAAACCTGCTATACGCAATATTCCATTAGAACAGATAACGAGCCTGCAGCAAACAGGCAGGCTGTTTTGCTTCATTGATGGAAAAGTGATCAAATCCCCTTTAACGCAGTTCCCAGAACGCTACCTTTTGCTGAACAGTTTTCACATGCAACAAACAAAAGGTGAGGTGCCAACTCCAGCACCAGGAGGGCATGAATCTGGGGGATGTTGGTGGGGAGATAAATCCATCTTTGTCATTTTAGGAGTATATCCAGCTTTGTGAATGAAGCATGGAGGGGAAAAGAGAAAATCCCAGCCTGGGAGCAGCCCCTGTTTACGAAGTGTATGAAAGCCAGCACCATCCAGCCCCACTACTCCCTTCATTTGGACCTTTCTCAGCCCTCTTGGGGAGGTGAAGGGACCTGAACCCGACAGCCCGGCACAGCCTCTCCATGTCAAATAACAAAACCCTATGAAAGTACCCAGGGGGATGCAGCCCTGCGGACCAGAGCCAGGCAGCAATCGGGCTAAGCCACAAGTTATAAAAAAAACAACTAAAAAAAAAGAAAGGAAAAAATAAATTAGGAAAAATAAATAAATAAATGAACGGCATCAATAGGAAACCCAGCAGCAGCCAAACAAACCCTCACACCGGCGAGGAACGCCACACGGCAAAGCACCGAGTAGCAGAAACGTGGAAGAAGCGCTTTTTTAAGGTATCTATTTCAGCAGGATTTCGGCGAGAAGTTCCTGCTACAAATCACGCGTAGGGATGGGGAGAGGGAGGGGGAATAGAAATAGATCCAGGCGCAGCGAGACGCGGTTGGGGACGGGATTGGGGACGGCCGGTGCCCCGGGGCCGCGCCGATCCGAAAGCGGCGGAGCTCGGGGTGACCCCCGGCGGAGAGAACGGTGCGGACGGGCGGCCCCGGGGATGGGGGGAGGCAGGGACAGGGTGGCCACGGCTCGGCGAGAAGCCAGAAGTTGTGGGTGAGCGGCTGGGCTTGCGGCGAGGAGCCCCTTTAAAAAAAAAATAAATTAAACAGAAATCGGGAGGGAAAAAAAAAATTAGAAAATAAGAAGACGGCAATCACGATTCTAACGCTGACAGCCCCGCACGGCACCCCCCAGGCGGCAGGAGGCACGCAGGAAGTTTTTAATGCGGGCAGCGAGCGCAGGCGCAGGGCAGCCCGGCGCTGCGAGGAGCACCGCGCCGCTTACCTCCCTCCGCGGGGCGCGGGCGGCCCTGGGCCGGCAGCGCGGGGCCTCAGGCGGCGGGGGGATGCGCGGAGGCGGCGGGCGGAGGTTTGCGCATCGCAGCCTCCGCGCCGCTAACGCAGAGCCCCGCGCGGCTGCGGACGGCGGGAGCCGCGCTGGAGGCCGGGCAGGGAGGCGCGGCGCGGCGGAGGCGGCTGCTGCTGGTGCTGGTAGTGCTGCTGCTGCGGAGCCGCGACCATGCTCCCGTCTGGCCGCCTTCCCCTCACCTACTGCCCGCTTTAGCCGGGGAGGGAGGCGACCTGGACGCCGGGGCGAGGGGCGGGCCGGGCCAATCGTGGCGGCGGCGGGAGGCGGTGGAGCCCGGCCCGGCTCCGCCTCCCCCCGGCCTCCCTCCCTCCCTCCTGCCTCCTTGCCTCCCTCCTGCCTCCCCCGCGGGAGGCTGCCCCGGCCCCGGCGCCGCCGCCGCCGCCGCCGCCGCCTCCTCTCCATCCCCGACCCCGACCCCGCGGGGCTGCGGGTGCGGAGCCCCGCGGCTCGGAGCCTCCATCCTCCCTCCTTCCATCCGTCCGTCCGTCCATCCCCGGCGAGGACGTTCATGCGGGAGAGCGTGTTTCCTAAAAGGTCATCAGTCTCCTATAGCTGTCTTCAAAAAGTAGCGTGTAGTTGAAAAGAAATATTACCCCCGCTTTATTAAATCATCGCTCTCCGGGGGCGTGATCCAAAGCCTCTTGAAGTCCACGGGAGCCTTTGAATAGGTCGGTGCGATTCTCTCCCGACAGTGCTTTTTCTTTTCTTCCCCCTTCTTGTTTTAAATATCCGTCGCGCTTGGAGTCACTACAGATTTTACGGGTGGAAATCTGCATCTGGCTCTATTCTGCGTAATCTTGTATCTGGGTGCGCTGCTTTGTAGTGATCGCTCTGATGTGCACACAATCTGCATATGCTGTGGGTTTAAACACAGAACACTTTGTCTTGGAGATTTCCTGTAAGCATATTAAAAAAAAAAAAAAAAAAAAAAAAAGAAGCTCTGTCGAATTCTTTTCTCCTTATTTTTCCTGTTGAAAAAAATGCATCGTGGGGACATATAGGCTGTAATGTGTCGAGAGTGAGACGGCTGTGCCAAATGACGGCCGAGCAATGTGAGGGAAGGGATGGGAGCGCACAACCCGTTGTGATGGGTAAAGAGGGATTTGATGGAGAAGGGGGATGCGGAGAAAGTGGGGTGCAGCAGCAGAAGGGCAGCTTCATCTCTTCTCTCCCCAGCTGTACAAACAAGTGACAGAATGTTGTTGTTGTAGGGGCCTGAAACGTTTCTAAAACCAACCATCGTCATTAGGAGTAGAATGCTTTTAGCAGAACATGGCCTCGCTTTGAAGCAGGGAGGCTCTGTACCTTTTTGTCCTTAATCCACCGTGTATTAACATTGAAACTTCCAGTCCTGTACATCACAGCGAAGTGTGAGGGTCACAAGTTCAGAACAGTTGAAATCTGAATTATTTAGCAAGCACACACATGACACGCTCTTCCGACGTCTATTTTTTTTTTCCCCCTTAGTTTTCCTCCTTCCCAACACGGCAGTGCATTATTTGCCCTGGCACTCTGCTATTTGCCCAGCACACCCAGCTGACCCAGGGTCCAAGCAGGAGAAGTCTCGGTGGGACTGCTGACCTACCCATAAGCATGTCGCTCTCCCGGTGGCATTTGGATGTTCTGGCAGTGAACGCTCCGAGACCGGAGAGAGCAGAAAGCAGAGATTCTTTGGAATCCTTAATTAGACACAGTGATTTTGGAGGGCTGGTTCCTTCAGTGCCTCGTACTCTCTTTGGTGACCTTGGGGTTAAGGATACCAACCGGCCCTGTTTATTTTTAATAAAATCTTACAGTTATATGAGACAGTTCTGGGTTTTATTTATTTTTAGCATAAGTGCTTCCATCTTATCTGCCTTGCAGGTTTATAGTAAGGATTTAGCTAATATTTGGACAGCACTTTTGAGCCATGAAGTTCCATAGGTCTATTATACTGACCGTTTTCCAGGCTTGTCATTTTAGGAGTGTGCTTTCGTACCCTTTCACTTGAGGAAGATAGAGCTCACAACTTGACCTCAGTTTCCCCCTCAAATTTTATTAAATGCCTCATTTACAAATGCTGACATAGGGTCAGATTCTGATTTCGCTTCTAGGTATAAACTTCAACAAATTTCCTCATCCTCAGTGGCTTTATTCCTGATCTCAACCAATTTAACTCAGAAATCGAGCCACAATTGTCATGAAGAATAAGCATATAATTACATTAAATACAGTATTCTACATTCATTTTCTTGACTCAATTTTCTTATTTTAGCAACTTCATTAATTTCAGAAGAAAGTGCTTCATTTTATTCCTTTTTTTTTTTTTATATTGTTATTTCCTTCTTTTTCTACATCGGGGACTCTGCAGAGAGGGGTGGGTGGAAGCAGTGTACCCCACTGATGGTTCATGGGGACGTGATGGAGTCCCATGTGCAAGAAGCTGTTTAAAATGAGGCTGATAGCTGAGTGTGGAGAAGTCCCCCTGAGCTCCACGTTGCCAAAAGAGATGAAATGATGAAATGAAAATTAGATTTACAGGGGAAAAAAAAAACAACCAACCTGCACAAAATAATTCACAAATGCTCTGCGGTGCTGGTTTTACTTGGGTGGGTGTTTTATTTTATTTTATTTTATTTTCCTTAATAGAATGAGAAGCAGAGTTGTACATGACAGACTGAGGATTGTTTGTGAGAATCCTGATTTTGGATTAGGCAGGTGATAGCCTGCAAGACTTGCTGGTTAAGCTTCCTCCACTGAAAGAACAGATTTCCTCTTTTAGTAATAGATCATGACGTTACGAGGCATGTATTAGAATGAAATAATACAACCTCCCCCGACTTTGCTGATTGTATCAAAACTAATGGCATCTTGAATTGTCAGAGCATCAAGTCCATCTTCTGATAAAATATTAGGAGACACACAGATCTATTCATCTTATTGGAGATTTCATTTTAGTCTGCAAAATATTGGATGGCAGTGCTATTAGATTAGCTGCGGGCACATTGCAGGAACCGACGTGGTAATCCGGCACTAGGATTTCACAAAGGGGTTCCCATAAACCTTTCCCACTTGCTTTATGGTAAACCTTGTCTGGATGTGGTTCAGGGAGTGAAATTCTTGCTTATTTTAAGGGCTTTAAGATATAGTTCGTTATATTCTTACTAAAAATTTCTTGTTTTTTGATGCAGGTTGAGCCATCTCAAAGAGAAATACAATTCCTCTCCAAAATTTTCTTAAGCCACAGCCAAAGATGAATATCTGCTATCCAAACTTCAGCCACGAGATCTGACTCCTGTTTTCAGCTAATGAAGATCTCTTTAATTACAGGTTTACAGCTTGGATGGGAATGCCGATGGTTTAATCTGCTGCTGCCTGAAATGCTGGTAACGCGTATTTAGTCCATTTCCAGGGAAGTGTTTAAGGGTTCTGAGAAAGGAAACGGAGATCAGGAAGATATTTTTATTTTACTTTTTCCATCGTGTATTTTTGTTTCTTTGCAGGGTAAGGACTATTAGCTGGTACTTCTAACATTCATCCATACACATCCGTTACAATTAGCCCTAACATTAAGCAGAAAAGTAATTCCCCAAAGAAAACAGGAAGTGACATTTAGAGCAATTTTTAGGTGTACAGCTTGAGTTAATTGCCAAAATATAAAGCTAAGATTGCAAAAACTGCTAAGAACTGCTAACCCGTGGAATTCAGTGAGAAACATCACTGACTTCTGTGGATGCACCATGTTTAACGAAACAATTCCCTCTCTTCTCCCTACTGCTGAGTAACCCAAGCGGTGCCAGGGGTGGACCTGGACCTGGTTAAGAAGGTTTTGTTGACTGCCCTTATCCCAGCCCACACACACCTCCACATCCTCTGTGGGGCAGCAGTCGCTGCAGGCAACTCTTGCTTTGAATTAATCAATCTTCAGAAACGATTTCCTTCTCTTTGGGCACTGTTCACAGCCCCAATTTTGGATCGTTAACTCGTCTGACTGAGGCAAAGTTGAGGAAAATATGTGATCCTCTCATGAATATTGGACCATTCTTTTCAGATTTTTCACAAAAATATTTTCTTAAGTGTACCCGATCTTCTCAGACATTCCACTTTTTAACCACAAACTATTTTCGGACGCATGCTCAGAACTGATGAAATCAAGATTTGTGTGGTTTTAGGTGTGTGAGCTGAAACTTCTTTGTCCCTGACTTGCCAAGGGAGTGAGAAGAGTCTGGTCCTATAAGAGCAAGCAGTATATTGAGTTGATTTCTCTTAGACATGACAGAACCATTTGCTAAAACTTCCCCCAGAAGACTAAAGTGGGTTCTGCTAGAGCTATGATTTTGATTTCTGGTGGGCAGTAATAAAAGTTAAATCTATTTTACTATATTGGCAGAGTCTAGAGCTCTGTCTTGAATTATGTGAAAATCTCTATTGGTTGAGGGTAGCGGAGAAGTCAGGCTTTTGTTGGGACTTTTTGAAAGCTTATGAAGATTCTGTTTAACAACTTTATTTCCAAGTCACCTCTGGTCCCACTCAATCCCACAGAGAGGCATTTTCATTGCTGCTGAGCAGTTTCTTGAGTTTTGTTGAAATAACTCTTCTGTGCTGGTTTATGAGCTGGGGCTGGAGGAGGAATTGGACTTTCAGGGTGATTTTGGAGTGAGCTGGGTTTGATTTGTTTGTCTAAAATGGTAAAAATATGTTCCCACCTATTCCTCGTAATTGTATGGAGAAAAGTAAAGCGCATGTCATTTTGAACTGAATGTCTGTATTAAATTAGTTTGACTCCTATTTTCTGCCATCTGTGGCATAACTAGAACAGAGAATGAGAACAAAAAATATAAATGACTCAGCCGCATTTCCTTTAGGAGACACATCATGCCCCCCATTCTTGTCAAATAATTAATTTCAGTGTTGTGACACCCTGGGCATGGAGAAGAGATGCTGCCATTCTGTCATTTAATAGAGGGATGCAAGTTTGGGCTGTAATAGTTTGATTAATCAGCCACGCATTGTTTTTCTGTATATTTAGATGGGCTCAGAACAATCTGAGCACAATGCAGAGATGTAATTTAACTTAATTAAATATGAGTTTTCCTGTAAATGTTAAGTACCTCATGAGACAGGCTGTGGAAAGAACCAGAACTAGCTTCACAGGGGGGAAATGAGGAGAAGTGGGGGCCACTGAAGGCTTCCAGGAGATGAAATTGCCACCTGGGTTATTTGCCACTGACTCTGTCAGGGACCATACACAGGCTCTGGAGCAAGATGGAAACAGCACTACATCCCTTTGCTTTTCTGTTACCCAGATGAGCAGTTCAGGTCCCTTCAGACCCATTGAAACCTTGACAGAGGGAGGTCGATGATTCCTAGAGCTTAACTGGGATGGATCTGAGATGGAGCATGCACACGTGCCTCAGAGCCTGGATGCACTCTGAGGGCTCACATACCCATAGATACCTATCTTTGAAGGGCTGATTTACTCCAAAGCTTATCTGTGAGGTAGGTATAAGACAAACTCTGTCCCTTTAGTATCTGGCAGGTGTCAGGGCGTTCATCATCACAACACCCTGCTCCAACGGTAACAAATTTCCTTCTATCTAGTTGATGCCTGGCAAAAGTCAGGTTGAACAAGGTGGTGGTGCTCCCATTTTTGTTTTGGTTCATGTTTTTCACTAAAACTCTTTTTTTTTTTTTAATGGTTTCATCTAGGAATCAGGTTTTGTCTAAAGGCCAAATGTTCTTATCACTGATCGAGGAAATGATACAGAATCGGGTTTACACATGGCACAGGTTAATGGTGAACAAATGGAAGAGTAATGGAGGAAGGGGCAAGTTATTTTTGCTGAGTGACCTGAATTGCTTAATGAAGAGGTCAAGATAATAAAAGTAAAAAGATGGAATATTAGCTAGGTGCAAGGCAAGGTAATAAAGACAAGAGGCTACACAGAGCAGGAGGCTCTCTGGAAAACAAGGACTTTGAGAGAGATTTAGGATTCTTTTTGGATAATGAAATCTCACTGTAGCTCTGTGGCTAAAATGCCAGTGCAATCCTGAGATGTAAAAAAGAGTAATATCAAGGAGATAAGAGGATTTGATCCTGCCTGCGTGCACGACAGAGGTAACACCACTGTTAGCAACTGTGTCCAGTTCTGGTATTCTCAGTTCAAAAGCTGTGTGGAAGTATGAAGGTAAGTTCAAAGGAAAGGTATGGAAAAGGATTCAGAAAACAAGCGTGACAACATGAGGCGTAAGCAGCTCAACTTATTTAGCTCATCAGGGAAGAAGCTGAGAAGTGCCTTGGTCACCGCAGGTCTGCAGCCACCTGTGGGAATGGTACCCAGGAGCGAGCAGCAAGTTTATCTTCCTGACAAGGGCATTATGGGATACAGCAGCTGCGAGTTTAAGTTAGACAAATTCACCCTCTAAGGAATACAAAGAGCCCTAAATAATAAAACAGTTTATCCTGTGAATACTGTCATAGGTGAGGATGTTTAAGAGGAAGTTAAATATGTATTTTTGAATGCGTGCTTTCATCTGTTTTGTGGAAAAATCTGTGCATATCTTTCTGTGCATGTGTGAGTGGGAGCTTTGTGAGATGGGTGGTGGTTCCCATCTCTCCATCTGAGAACCTGCTGTCCCTCCAAGGCTCCGGCAACCAGCACGGCCTCTGCTGCTCTCAACACCTCCCAACATCCTCCCTAACGCTGGTGCTTTCAAAAGAGAATAATTATTATCAAATAATCTTCAGACAGGTCCTGCAGTCTGTCAGGAAGGATTTATTTTTTCTCTCGGATGAAATTGGCCACATGTATCTCGGTTGTTTGGGTGTTATTTCATTTTTTTGTACATTCCCTCGGAGCGCTGGAGATGAACGGATGGCTGGAGATGAGTCCTTGGATGGCTGTTTGCCAGCGTTCTGCTCTGGTGCAACTCACCCCTCCCAACCATGGATACTGTAGTTTGCTTTCCTGCCTGTAGTTGAACTATTTCCACTCACTGAATTGGTTGGGACTTCTACCTTGTGCCAGATTGGCAGGAATCTTGAAGGTTATAGAGCTTCCCCAGTACATACTGGCATCATCTGAATGTTTCTCATTTATTCCATTTGCTTTTCTGCAGAGGACATTACTGAAAGGTTCATTTCACCATATACACAAATCTACACTTCTGAGGACTTAACTGCTGCTATTACATGTGGGGGTTTTAAAATAGGGATAAAACATGTTGCTTTGAGATATATAGGAGATCAGACTCTTAGTTCTGTTTTTAAATTCTGTGAAACTTGCTATAAATGGTTTGTGTAGTCAATAAGGATATGATTAACAATATTGTGATGAATATTCTGAACAAAATTGTGGCATTTAGAAATGCATAGGCTTTTGTATCCAAAAGGAGTGTTGCAAGAATCTATCTGCCTCTTTCACTGAGCAGTATAGAATTTCCCCTGGTAATTCCTGCGTGGAAAATAAATCTTACAGATGAGCTAATGAGAACATTTACAAACAAAAAATTGCAAACACGCAAATCTTGATTCATTTGTAATATTTCCTAGAGAATGTAATACATTCCTTTCTTGGTTATTTGAAGTAATCATTATCCAGGCTGATTTTCATAATGTTCTCTAGGACTAAGCAAAGCCCCGTGAGCATCGACTAAAATCCTAGTGCTGGGCGAGCTGTTTGAGGGTTTGGTTATGAATAACCCCATTCAGTTTTAACCTTTGTGCAGCCACTGGGGTTAGTAAGCTGTGGTATGCACACAGCTCCACACGTGTAAATAGTGAGAACTGTTTCAGGGAAGGAGAATTCCTCAGTATTTAGGACAGAAATACATTAGCAAAGGGAGTGTTTTCCTGCCTGTCCCTTTTGAAGCTTTGTTTCACGGTAGCCAGAGGGAGAAAAAACACATTATATGAGTAAATTGGCTGGAGAATGTAACCAGGGCCCCAGTAAACACTAAGAATGAAAACCAATACGAATGTGTATTCAAGCAAGTATGCACAAAGACAGTGTTTTCTGCAAGCGTTTTCTTGGATGAAAATGGTGTCCTGGAGCTGTAAATAACTGGGAAGAGGTGGGGGTTTGGCT
Organism: Pavo muticus; assembly: GCA_016647715.1. Classification (NCBI taxonomy): domain Eukaryota; kingdom Metazoa; phylum Chordata; class Aves; order Galliformes; family Phasianidae; genus Pavo; species Pavo muticus. Next base: position 1,498,837 of record JACDJE010000115.1, read on the forward strand.
GAACTGCCTTATGCTTCGATTTTCAGTGAGGTTCCCTGATTTCCCCCATTTGAACCCCTTCCCCTCTGCCCCACCATCACTGGTGAGGCTGCATTCGGTACTTAGCTCTCTGAATAATTCAGCTGCAATCTGAGATCCCTGATGACCAACACCAATTTTCAAATGATCAGTTGCAGACTGTATGATTTCAGAATGATAGAGTTGGGATATTTTAAATTCTCTTCTGCCAAGCTATGATTAGGACATTAATTTGGGCCATATTAGTACATCTCCCCTGTGCTAATGGGAGGATAGACCCCCTTTCATGTTTAATCTAAAGAGGGATTAATGACTTGCGAGGTTGTCTCACATAGGGAAGCCTGCCACCGAAATAAATGATGAGCTCAGTGAGGGAAAATGTTTAGGCTGCACTCTCTAAAAGTGGATTCCTTCCGTGCCGAAGGCAATGAAAGCCCTTAGGTGGTGGCTGTATAGATTTTTTCTCATCGAGGGCAAAAATATGAGGGTTTTTTTATTTTATTATTATTTGTTAGCCCAAGGCTTCCTTCTTGAAGTTGCTGCTGATTGTTGATGTTGATTTCACGTTTCATAAACAGCCAAGTCATGTTCAAGAAGCAGAAGCCTGACCTCAGAGATGACATCGCCACTGGAGGAGGAGGAAAACGGCAGGATCACCCCTGGCTGGCGATGAAAGGAAAGGGCACCTTTCCTTGGAGTTTGCCAGCAACTTCTACTTGATGTGTGAGTTTAGTACTTCTGTGTTAGAAGAAGAGTAAAGTGCCTTTGAATAGGAACAGACTAGAAAAGTTGCCTAATATGCTTTTTCTTACTCTATTACTTTTAACCTGCTACTGCACAATTCCTCCCACCTGTAACAAGTAATTTCATTTGGGGAGGCAAATAAAGGCTCATTAGCTGATGCACTACTACATACCAAGTGAGCAGGTTTTATGCCTAGGGACAGACATTTGCAACTATTTTGAAATGAAACAGCGCAGGGCAATAGATCCCACAGCTTTTTCAGAGAGGATGAGGTGAATACCCTCCTTCCACTGCTTTAGTGCTAGTTTTCTTCATCCAAACACCCTTTGTATTTGATTACTGGGGAAGCTGATGTACTCGAGCGGGCCAGATTACACATAAATAAGTTCAGCATTTGAGAGTTCCCAAAAACTAATCATACCTGTTGTGTTCTCCATTACATTCCTTGTGTATTGTGGCTGGACAGGGTCACCATGTCTTGGAGTTCTCTATCATGCTCCTTAAAGAAGAGGCTGTACTATTCCTGCACAGTGTATTTGTATTTTGTGCTATGCCGAGGTACTATGGGAGATATTAACTTTCCTTCTTTTTCCAAAGGATGGTTTGTTACTAGTCTCACTGTTTCAGAGAGATTTTTTAATATAGAACTGTCTTTTCATGTTTGTAATAATACATGATTTTCTACAAGGACTGTGGCTTTTATATTGCTTAATGATTTTCAGAAATCACTTGTGAATGCTTGCCTTAATTTCAAGCAGTTTGTGCATGTAAAACCAAGGCAGAGAGCCCTCCACATCAATCGGTAACCACGGTCGGGGCTTTTAGCATCTTAGCCTCAGGCCTGTGTTTATTATAACAAAAAGTTTTCAGTGCTCAAATGATAGACCTGGAAGGAATTCAGAGGCTTAGAAATCATACTAGTGTCTTCTAGAAGTTGCCTTAAATTTAAGTTTTGATTTAGTAACACATAAGATATTCAAGCTACAATGTCTGTTCAGCCTGGGGAAAAGAAGACTGAGAGGGATGTGATAAATAGAAATATCTAAAGGGAGGTGGGAGGCAAACAGGTGAGGCCAGGCTCTTCTCAGTGGTGCACTGTGATAGAACAAGGAGTAATGGCCTAAAAGTTGGACATAGGAAGATCCATAGTAACATGTGGAAGAACTTTATGGTAAGGGTGATGGAGCACTGGAACAGGTTGCCCAGAGAGGTTGTGGAGTCTCCTTCTATGGAGATATTTAAGACCCATCTGGACACTGACCTTGTAGAGTACCTGCTTTAGCAAGGGGTGTTGGACTCGATGATCTCTTGAGGTCCCTTCCAATCCCTGCGATTCTGTGATTCTGTGATTAGCTGAAATAACTGCAGTTTCCATTTCCAGCAGTTTTATGGTTACGCCAGGACCATGTCAGCACAGCAGATTTATGATTTGTGAACCAAGTGTGAGCACGGAGCACATCCGTCACTCAATGCTGTTTGGAATACATTTTCTCCCAGTTGGAAAAATGAACTGTGGGGTGACTCTACTCACAAGTGTTGTCCCTTTGGCTTGAATGGAGAGTTTTGTATGGGAGCAGGTGTTTGCTGGCTGGAGCCCAAAGAGGAACCTCTGGGAAATCTTTATTTCGTGTAGTAACAGGGCTGTAGGTTTGCAGTCCCTCACTCAGTATTAAGAAATAACCATAATAAACTCTCGTATTCCTGGAAACTGTATTTGGCTGCTCTGTCAAGCCTTGTGATTGGCAGGGCTTCCAGGCATCTGACAGCATCACCTCTGCACTGAGGGTCAACACAGGCAAGCAGCAGGTGCCAACTTCACAAGCGCCTGAGGGAATTGTTCTCTGTGCAATTTGTACTGTGCAGCTCCCTTCTATGGGACACTCAGAAAACAGAGTGCTCTGAATACCGAGAGTTTGTGTGAGTTCAGAAAGGGCTTGGATGAATTCCTGAAGGAAAAATATCCACAGAGACACTGGTAGTTGCATGAGAAATCCCTTTGCTGTAATAAGCTGGGGTGAGGAAACCCCTGCTAGCAAGGTTTCACCTCATAATCCCCTCATTTTATGTTTTTCCATAGACATCCTCCATGGACCCATTCCAGGGAGGATGCAGGGCTCATTGGACCTTTGGTTTCAACTGAATTGTATGCAATGCTGTGCTAGTTGGATTCTGTTGGGGAAAACGTGACTGCACGTCCTCTCCACCAGCACCTCCCAAGAACAGGCAGGAGATGAAGCAGATCTGTGCTGCAGATGTGTAGAACCCAGGCCCTGCAGAAAGAGATTTCAAGGAGTCTGGAGCTGGCTGTGTTATCTGCACCAGTGCTTGACAGAAAAAGTTTTGTAGAGCCAACTTTTTTTCTGGGTGAGGACTACCATCGCCCCTAAACACATCTTAATAATTCATAGGATCATAGGATTGTTTGAGCTGGAAGGGACCCTTAAAGGAGATCTGGTCCAACTCCCTATAATGAACAGGGACACCTGCAGCTCCATCAGATGCTCAGAGCCCTGTACAGCCTGACCTTGTGTCTCTGCAGGGACGGAGCACCCACCACCTCTCTGGGCAACCTGTACCAGTGCCTCACCACCTGTACTGTAAAAAACTTCTTCCTTATATCCAATCTAAATCTCCCCTCTTTTAGTATGAAACCATTTCCCCCCATCCTATTGCAACAGATCCTGCTAAAGCGTCTGTTGATAGGAGAGGTGGCCCCCAGAAAAGAGGCATTGAAATGATCTTCCAGATCACCTTTTGTTCCACCTTGTGGAGGAAATTTTCTATAGGTTTTGAAGTTTAAGAAACAGCGGTGGGATTCCTCCTGTAGAACTCTGTCAAACTTTCTTCCAGAAAAACCATCAGGGCACACATTGAGTCTTCTCCTTGCTTTGAGGTTAATCCTTCACTGTGCTTTTTTTAACTGTGAAAATTTTTCCTTCAGTTTATTTCCCTTTCTGTAGGAAACTCAGCATATGAGTAACACGCTGAAACTACTGTGTAAATGCAGCCAAGGACATGCTAGAATAACTGCTTTGAATGTGATTTGATCAGAGATACACAGTGATCTCAATTTAGAAGGACAACCTTAGCAAAGTTGGCTGGGGGAAAGAAATATATTCATCTGTTTTGATATTTATCCTATGTTAAAATCTTATTTCAATTCTCTTCTGCCCCTCCTGGGCTTTCTCCCTTGCACCTTCCTTGCACAGTTACCAGATAATTCCTTCCGCATTCAAAAACTGTTCCAAAACTGGAATGCCCAACTCACTATTGAACTGTGGGCTCACAATTTGAGGCCGAATCTGCAGGCCTTAATGGAGATAAAATTCATATTGACCCTGGTCTCTTTGATGGCACATGGCAAATGTCACCTGAGTTATTAACAGCAAAACAGAACAATGGGCTCCGTTCAGTATTTGAGTAAACCTATACCGATGAATTGGAGGAGATTTCTTCCTAATCCCAGATGCTGATTAGTTTATATTCTGATCCACACAGTTTGCTAACCTTTATGATTTTTATACTAGCTGCAATGACTGCAGAAGCTGTTATTCATCCTGTAAATGGCTAATCTTTTTAGAAATTTAAGATTAGAAATGTACATTAAGAATGTTGAATTTAAATGTAATCCTCTGTTCACTCACCAGTGCAGACTGTTTCAGGATATTTGTTATTACACTGAAAACATTTTCGTCTCTCTTGGAAATGGCATTTATATTTCCTATTCCTCTGCACCAATGACTGTTTTAAAGAGCAATATCTCATTAGGCACAAGGGATAAAAACTAATCCTTGTGTCCTGGGGAGCTGGGACTGCTTCATGTCAGAAACCCTCTGCCACAGGGTACTTCACAGAATCACAGCATGGCTGAGGCTGGTGAGGACCTCTGGGTCCAGCTGGGGCACCAGAGCAAGGTGCCCAGCACCACATCCAGGTGGATTTTGGACATCTCCAAGGAGGAGACCCCACAGCCTCTCTGGGCAGCCTGTGCCAGTGCACCATCACCTGCACAGCACAGTAGTGCAACCTGCGATGTCTCACTTAGTGCCCGTTGTTTCCTGTGCTGGTACTGGGCACCAGTGGAAAGAGCCTGGCTTTGTTTTCATTGCGTTCTCCCTTCAGGTACGGACAAGGATGAGACCCCCTTTGAGCCTCTTCATCTTTAGGCTGAAAGGTCCCAGCTCTCTGAGTCTTTCCTCACAGGAGAGGTGCTCCTGTTGCTTTGCCATTTTGAGAGCTCTCTGTTATACTCTTTCCCATATCTCTGTATTTCTCATAACTCACGCTAGTGTTTTGGTAGATACCAATCAAAATATTTTCAAATCATTGCATTTCTGCGCAGAATATTCCAGTAGATTTTGGATTTTTATCCACCTTGTGCACACATGGGGAGGAGAGTGAGGTCATCTGTAACACGTGTTCAGTTACAGCTTTGCCAGGGAATCACACAGAATCATAGAATCATTTGAGTTGGAAGAGACCCTTAAAGGCCATCTAGTTCAACTCCCAGCCTGACCTTGTGTGTCTTCCGGAACAGGACTTCCACCATCCCTCTGGCAACTTGTTACAGTGCTTCACCACCCTTATCATGAAATTTTTTTTCTTATATCCCATCTAAATCTCCCCTGATTAATTTGAAACCTTTTCCCCTTGCCCTATTACCACAGACCCTTCTAAAGAGTCCCCTTCAGCTCTCTGGATGTGCTCCAACAGGTCCATGTCTCTCCTGTACTGAGGACTCCACATCTGGACGCAGTACTCAAGGTGAGGCCTCAGCAGCACAGAGCAGAGGAGCAGGATCACCTCTCTTGCCCTGCTGGCTGCGCTGCTTTTGGTGCAGCCCAGGATACGATTGGCTTTCTGGGCTGCGGGGGCACATTGCTGGCTCATGTCCAGCTTCCCATCTACCAGTACCCTCAGGTCCTTTTCAGCAGGGCTGTTTTCTATCCTTTCATCCCTCAGCTTCTATTGGTAGTGGGGCTTTCCACAACCCAGGTGCTTTCCAATTTGAGAAAGGGCTGTTGTGGGGTACCATGTCAAAGGCATGTCATCCAGATAGAGGACATCGGTGGCTCTTCCCTTGTCCACTGGTGTGGTTACACCATTATAGAAGGCCACTACGTTGGTCAGGCAGAGCTTGCTCTTGCTGAAGCCATGCTGGTTGTCCCATATCAGCTTCCTCTCATCCATGTGCCTTAGCATAGCTTCCAGAAGGATCTGCTCTGTGATCATCCCCGGCACAGAGGTGAGGCTGACAGGTCAGTAGTTCCCTCCATCATCCTTTCTACCCTTCTTAAAAACAGATGTGACATTGCCTTTTTTCCAGTCACCTGGCACTTCGCCTGACCACTGTGAGTTTTCAAATATATTTGACAGTGGCACAGACCTTCCTCGGGTCCCTGATCTCTATGTGGTCTTCTGAGCACAGGCTGTATGGTGGCAATTGCAAGGAAAGGAACAATTTTTCTGTCACAAATGTATGTAAGCACCATCAGTGTTGGCTGTGTGGGTGAGAATTGCATAATTATAGAATCATTTTGGGTTGGATAAGACTTTCAAGATCAAGTCCAGCTGTCAACCTGACCTACTAAGTCCCATCGCTAAACCATGTAGCTTAGTGCCACTAGAAGATGAAGGAGAGCAAAAATCCGCAAGTTCTCTTGGAGCGGATCTTCTTCACAA
>JACDJE010000115.1:1506552-1668738 GCA_016647715.1 Pavo muticus
CTTCCCTGTTCCTGCTGGTCACACTATTTCTGATACAAGCCAGGATGCCATTGGCCTTCTTGGCCACCTGGGCACACTGCTGGCTCATGTTCAGTCTAGCATCAATCAACACCCCCAGGTCCATTTCCTCTACACAGTCTTCCAGCCACTCTGCCCCAAGCCTGTAGCATTGCCTGGGGTTATTGTGGCCGAAGTGCAGGACCTGGCATTTGATATTGTTGAATCTCATCCCATTGGCATCCAGCCTATCCAGATCCCTCTGTAGGGCCTCGCTACCCTCAGGCAGATCGACACTTCCAGCCTACTTGGTGTCATCTGAAAACTTACTGAGGGTGCACTCAATGCCCTCATCCAGGTCATCAGTAAAGATATTAAACAGGACAGGCCCCAGTACCAACCCCTGGGGAACTCCACTCGTAACCGGTCGCCAGCTGGATTTAACTCCATTCACCACCACTCTCTGGGCCTGGCCCTCCAGCCAGTTCCTTACCCGGCCAAGAGTGCACCTGTCCAAGCCACGGACTGCCAGCTTCTGCAGGAGAATACTGTGGGGGACAGTGTCAAAGGCTTTACTGAAGTCTAGATAGACTAAATCAACAGCCTTTGCCTCATCCACCAGACGGGTCACTAGGTCATAGAAGGAGATCAGGTTGGTCAAGCAGGACCTGCCCTTCGTGAACCCATGCTGGCTAGGCCTGATCCTCCGGTTGTCCCGCACATGCCGCGTGATCTCCCTCAAGACAATCTGTTCCATAACCTTCCCTGGCACCGAGGTCAGGCTAACAGGCCTGTAGTTCCCCGGATCCTCCCTGCAGCCCTTCTTGTAGATGGGAGTCACAGTGGCAAGCCTCCAGTCTTCTGGGACCTCACCCATCAACAAGGAGCGCTGATAGATGATGGAAAGCGGCTCGGCTATCACCTCCGCCAGTTCCCTCAGCACTCTCAGGTGAATCTCATCAGGTCCCATGGACTTGTGGCAGTCCAGTTGGAGTAGCAGGTCTCTGACTGTTTCCTCCTGAATCGTGGGGGGTTTAGTCTGCTCCCCAGCCAAGACTGCCAGGTCAGAGAGTGGAGAAACCTGAGGATAACTGGTCTGACTTTTAAAGACAGATATAAAGAAGGCATTCAGAACCTCTGCCTTTTCCTTATCCTCAGTTAAAATAAATAATAAATTCCTCTTTTTCTCATGTGTGTTATCCCACCTTATACTTTACACAGAGTGCTGGCTCAGAGGCGGGCACTGGGGTCCTCCCTATGGGCACAGGCAATAGCAGCACCTAATATCCATCCCCTCTTTTTGTAGGGGTCCAAAGTCACAGAAATGTGGATCTGGAGGTCTGGTGGCTGACAGGTAAGTGGGCAGAAAGGATGTATGCATCTCAAAGGACTGTTTTAAAATAATTTCATGGCTCTATTTGTAGTTCAGATTTTTAAATAATCAGAGATTTGCTGCTGAAAACAGTTTTTGTTGGAAAAAATACTTTTTAGAATAAATGAGAAAATGTCCGCCTTTGTTAAAAACTTCCATTTTTTGCAGTTTTCAACACTGACTTGCTTGGAAAAATTTCCAATCTCCCTTTCTCTCAGAACACTGCTATGATGAAGACTATAAAAATCGAAAGTATACACTAAAAGGCAGAGATTTTCTCTTCCTTTGGTATTTTTCATCTACCTCAATAGATGGTATACCTTGATTCCTTTGAAGTCAATAGGAGCCTTTTCATTGATTTAATGGCAGCCGGATCAGACCTTTAGTGAAAAGCAACATACAAAGGCACCGTGATAACTTCAGACTAGAAACAAATCCTTTTAGGCGGGGAGCACCTGATGGCAGCTGGGGCTTTGCGGAGGGATGCTGCTGCCTGGTGTCTCTCTATTTGTTTCCCATCTCAGTGCTGGGCTATATGAAACCGACCTTTTGCTGCCTAGACCCTGCCTATTTGGGATGGAAGATAGAAAAGGCTATTTTTTAGAGCAACTTGAGAGTGAGTCTTGAAATGAAGTAGATGCAGCAGACCGGTAGGGTTACGGCAAGGGCTGCTGTGTGGGGAGAGGCTGCCTATAATTGAGAAAGCTTTACCACGTTTGATTCCGGGAAGGGTGTTCTTTCAATGTGGTGTGTTTTGATAAGCGGTATGAGAATTTTTAAAGTCAATAACTTGGTTTATAAACTTCAGCTCAGCTGGACTTAATCCTGCAGCTAGCAAATCCATGGACCAAGTAGCCCAGCTGTGTCCTCATTTGTTAAGATCTTAAACCCAAGGAGACGTCTGGGATGCTGAATTTTATTTTAATTTTTTCCTTCACATTTTTAAAAATCCTAATAAAGGCAGATAGGAATAAGATGTGCAGTAAACCCGGCTCTTTCAGTAGAGGAAAGAGAGAGAGGGAAGAGATACATTTAAATTAGCCTTGGACCGGCCCAAATTTGGGACCTATGTCTGTAAGCCTTATCTCTGCCTCGGGGAAAATACTTACAGCAATCAGGCTGATTCAAGGAAGCACATAAGCACACGCCTAAGGCTGCTTGTCTTCAGTATGTTTTCCTAAACAGAGGTACTTTACTGATTTGAAGCCTCTGCCATACCATCAAATTTTGTATAATGAGAGCCTCATTCTGTCACTCCTGAGCAAAAATGTTTGGGGATAAATCTTGGAGGTTGTATGGTTCCCTGTTAAATGAAACAGCACAAATCTGGGCATGCACACAGCCTGTAACAGGGCAGGGGTTGCAGTGAAGAAATCTTTCTCCTTGCAGGAGTGAAAAACAATCAATAATTTAAAATATTGTATATTGTTATCTATACCGTTAATGAATATTATAGATTATTTTATACATGGTATTATTAAACAGAATATGCACTAAACACAAGAAAGATCATCCACACAGGCATGTTTAAGAAAGTCATATGCAGTGCAGCCATAACTTTTTAAAAAAGCCATCCATTATTTGTAACACCTTTTAAATCTGTTTATTGCTTTATATTTAGCAATTGCTGGTATTTCCTCCTCTCCTTCTGTTTCCAGCTGAGCTTGATTTTAATATGGCTTTTTTTGTTTACTTCAGCACAGATGGTGAGATGTATAAGGAGGGCTTATATATAGAGCCTACTCTTGTTCTGTGTGAAATCCATATGCATTTTGGCCACTGACTACAATGACTGCAGAAGTAGTCCTGGCATAAGAGATTGCAGTGTTGGTTTGTTTTGCTTGTAAGAGGAAGACTGAATGCAGATATTTACGATTACAGAGAACATAAATTAAACCAGAGCACCTATTTCTCTTTTTTTTCTCCTTTATTTTTTTTTCCCCAAGGGGTAGAGGCAATTAGTGTGCTTCACTGAAGTTGGCTGCACATAAATTTTATGTCAATAGCAGGAAATATTTCCTCACACTGCATTGTAGATAATCTGCTGAGATCACTCCTGGAGTTGGTCATAACAGTTTTCCAAAGTGTTCGGTAATTTTGAGTCTCACAAAAACAAATAGTGAGATCTCAGACTGAAAAGTACTAAAAAATTCTTGTGGCAGAATCTTTCTTCACACTCAGGAAGGACATTGCACACTTCTTTATGAACCTAGGTTGAAAGCTGGCTCCCAGGCAGGACAGAAATTCCCAACCTCTCTATGGGATAACAGTTTGATGCCTAGAAGTTGTGAGTGTGAGTCAGAGCACTACCAGCATAGAAGGACTGTAAACCAGGCAGTTGCAGCAGCACCACAGTGATGACTTGGCCAATGTGCCTATGTTTGATTTAGGATTTCTTTCTGAAGCTCTAAAGATGACCCCATGAACCTCCACAGTAGATAGGCAATTAGCTATTTGCTAAATAAATATACCTTCCCCAGTCTAGGGTAATAATTATTAAGCATTAACAATTGCAGGTGTAGATGAAATTGTGTTGAGCTGAAGCTCTCTCCAAAGCAGATTGGAACTAGATGATCTTCAAGATCCCTTACAACCCAAGTCACTCTATGAGTCTTTTACAAAAACTGCAGTTCCACTAACAGTCTGCTGCTGGAGTGGGACAACAGGAGTCAAGAAGAGCCTTGGTGGAAAGTACTTTGGCCAACTTGTCCAAGAATCTCTTTTTGGCCAACTCAGCCAGTTTGGCCAAAAGATCTTGGTTGATTGGTTGAATAAGCTTAGCTAGGCACTCTTTGCTCATCTCTTCCAGCTCATGCAAAGTATGGTGGGTTGGAGAGTGTCTACATGAAGGATGAGGCAAGCAGAGCTGCCTAGATAGGACTGCTGGAGGGTTGTGAATCAAGCTGTAGATATCAGCCCCCTCAGGAGGAACAATGGTGTTGGAAGAGGACATTTGAATTACACTGGAGGATCCTGTGCAAATCCCTGTAGAAATTATGTGCTGCTTCAAGCCCTTCAAATCCCAGGCTTTGAACATGGAGCATAAGCATGGCTGGCTCTCCTAGAAATCACACTTTGTATGATCTGTGTGTGGAGAACTGCTAACAACAAAATAATTTGAGGTGAGCGTTGGGGCCAACTGCTTTCTTAAATTTGGGTGCAGAAAGAGAGGGAGAGGGGCAGAGTGAATGTGCGTAGGGAGCATTGGTCAGTGCAGTTAGCCATTTTAAACATCCCAACGAAAAGCCAGTGGGTTTATTAGAGAGAGAGAGAAACGGAGATTACAGCACACTGTTGGTCAGATTATATTTACTCAAGTAGGTCAAATTTTGTGACTTATCTACTTATCAGCGTCTCTCAAAAAATCAAGCATAGCTTTAGTAGTGACAGCATTTATACTAATGCAAAAGTCAGGAGAAGATCACTGGCTTTTATTTCACCACCTCACAGAAATGACCATCTCCACAAAACACTGCTGTCTGTACCAGTCCGCCCAGTATCTTGTTACCCCCTTCTCCATGCTGCCACAAGTGATACTCAGCTCCCTGGGGAACCTGTGCTGAAAACCATATTTGCACAGGAGCCCGCACACAAGGAGCTCATTGTAGGGCTGGGGTCTGGAGCCTCATTATATTTAAAAAATCCAAGGTGTTACGCTCTCAAATATCACCAGAATGAGACTCAGCTGTATTTCCCAGGATAAATGAGCACATTTGCTTTAATATTGCAGTGCTCACATTTAGATTTTCTTTCTGCAGTTTATTCACTTATTTTCTAATTCAGAAAATGCACTAATTTGCAGGTCTGCCTGTTACTGGTATGAATTAGGGTGCTTTTACTGTATAGTAAAATTAAAAACCACAGACTAGCAATAATATCTGTACTGCAAAACACCCTCCTTAATTAAGCAATAGGACATGAAAGGCTGTATATTTCTGAGTGATTATAGCACACCTCATGTTGTTTTATAAGGCATGAAATCTAATGCAGAGTGACCACCCGAGAATTGTAGTAATTGCCCTAAAAACACTGCCTGAAGTGCCTGGTTGCTATTGTTAAATGCAATCAAGAAGTAAAAATAAGGATTAGAGAGATCTGTGCATGGAAAAAGTGCTCTGAGATGCTCTTGCCCTCAGTGATATCCTCTCATTCTAAACATGTATTGTGTAAAGTTTTAGGGAATGTAACTGAACGGTGAAAATGCAATTAAAGATTTGTAAACTCATTGTAAGCAGCACATTCTTGACATAAAACTGTTTAAGGGAATTAAAGCCCCATATAGACAGGATCTCACATGCTTGCCTGGATTCTTCAGGTTTATGTTTAGCTCTTTACAGACCCCACTTGTTTTCAAGTTTTAACCAGGATTATTATTATTATTTTTTTTTGGCATTTAGTTAATCACTTCTACATAAACAATGATTAAATGGCCATCACCTTAGAGACCGGCTGCAACATAAATCTTAAACTCAAATAAAGGGTCTGTTACAGCCAACAAAACAATTAGCTCAATTTGTTCAGTCCTTTAATACAAAAGATAAAACATGGGGAAAAAAAAAAACAAACATAGTAGGGGGAAGCATAAGCCACATTTTGCAAGCAGTTGTGTTCTCTCCTAACCAGAGAATGCTCGGGTTTTGCATGTTGAATGTGCTGAAGTACTCAGTAAGAAACCTGTTTAGCTGTGCCGTTCAGTTTGGTAAGGATACACGGAGTTGTGGTTGTTGTAAGGGTCTTTTTAACCAGTCTAGACTTGGGACAAATAGTTCATAGAATCATAGAATCATTCAGACATTAAGGTTGGAAGAGACTGCTGTGATCATCTAGTCCAGCCATTGACCCACCACTAACCATACCCACTAAACCGTGTCCCCCAGTGCCACATCTTCACGTTTCTGAACATCTCCAGGGATGGTGATTCTACCACCTCCCTGGGCAGCCTGTGCCAGTGCCGAACCACTCCTTCTGAGAAGAAATATTTCCTAATGGTGCAGCTTGAAGCCATTCCCTCTCATCATATCGCACTTACCTGGGAGCAGAGGCTGACCCCCACCTCACCACAACCTCCTTTCTGGGAGTTGTAGAGAGCAGTGAGCCTCCCCTGAGCTTCCTCTTCTCCAGACTGAACCATCCCAGTTCCCTCACACTTGTGTTCCAGACCCTTCATATCTCCGTTTCCCTTCTTTGGATGCACTCTAGTGCTTCAATGTCTTTCTTGTAGTGAGGAGCTCAAAACTGAACACAGTATTCGAGTTATTACTGCCTGCTACAGGCTGAGTGACAACATTTAATGCATCCTAGTGGCATCCAGTGGTGATGCAGCCAAAACTGAATACAGGTAAATACAGTCATCCCCCATCTATTCTGGGCAAGACTGAGTTTATACAAAATGGGTAAGGATATCCGTTTTTAATTTATTACTACACCACTGGAATGATGCCATTTGTGTTTCTTCCAAGAACTCTGCACAGTATGTCTGTTTAAATGAAGACTTTAAAAAAACCTTTTGTGGGAGAGCAGGAAAAAAGAAAGAGTGACAGACAGCCACAAATACTTTTGCTAAAAACATTCAACCCAACCTTTTTTACAATTATTTTTTATTTTTTGTTTGGGATTTTCTTTTCTTGAAAACTCTGTGGCAATTCCAGCTTTTATTGGACGTTGAAATGCTGATAGAACTTCTCTAGAATGGTGGTCTGTGTAGCAAGCCTATACAATAATATCCTGGTGCAATATCACAGTAGGTAACTGGGGAATGTAATCGATTTCCAAAGGAAGGGGAATGACCCTCCTCCGCAGGCATGCACTGCTGGGAAACTCCACTGAATCCAGCTCAGATTAGTTATGGTTCACTTCCTACCTTAAGAGGAGGATGTTTAATCTCATCAAGAGCCAGGATGAAGGTATTTTCCCCCTATTGCTTTAAGCAGTGTGAGCACCTTTGTTGTGTTGTCACCTCTATTTACCTGTCACACTTTGCCCGTATGCCTTTGTTAGGGTGTATTCATGTAAAGTTGTAAGCGCCTAAACTGATATTGCATGCTTGCACGCTTAATGAGGACAGTCATGGTCTAACACTGGATGCTGTCAGCTGAATGGGGTGGTTAGAGCAGGTACCAAAAAGAGGAATGATTCAGTTTAAGAAAATCCTCGGTTTATTTTTGTACTGGTTGGGAGACCTGTATTCCACTGGGAAAATGAAATTACGCATTAACAGATAACCTTATGAGATGTACACAGCAGCTATGAGATTATTTTGCTTTTTTTCACCACATTTGAATTTTTAAGAACTGCAGGAGATGTGTGTAGATACAGTCCTGAAATTCTTCTGCGTATACGTCTGTGCGCAGGATGAGGATCTAAGTAAAGTTAAAGGGCAATGCTTTTATTGTTTTTTTGATTTCTTGATCTCTCCACATCCTATAAAGTTCTTCCAAAGGGTAGCACAACACTGGACATGATGCTCAGAAAAACATCACCTTAAGATGTATTTTGAAATAGTTCCTATTTGAATTATAGGAGGCATTGCAAAATATTGTAGCACTGTCCACTTTCTTGCCTCATAAATACTCCTGATTTTATAGCAGTTATAGCACCATCTCTCTTTAAATGAGAGATACCATTGTGAAGCCCTGTTCCTGATTTAGCAACGATTTTACGCACCTTTCTGTTTCATAAACATGACCTTCAGGTTTTGAATATTTCCCTTTATAGGCAGAAAGGCTATCAAGTTTCCTCTTACAAACAATTAAATGTATTTGCATTTCAGGAGGAAACTGTCAGAGCAGGATCTTTCCAAACTCTCTGCTTCTCATCCTTCTTTTGCAGCTTGCCTGTGTTGAACAATGTGTTTATGATCCCTGGTTTGTTTCATTTCCCTTGTTTGATGCCACAGCCACCACAGCTTGTCTCCAGCTCTGCCTGTCTGTACCCTCTGCTCCTTTCACTGATATTTAAATCGTGTGAGACAGAATCCGTTGTTGCTGTTGTAGTTTTTATTTAATAAAACCCAATTCAGTCAAAGTCTTCACATTCAAAAGCAAAAAAAAAACAAAAACAAAAAAAAAAACCCCAAACATTAAGTCATCAAAAGGAACGATGTTTGGCTTCGTTTAGCTGTATCAGGAAAGCCTTGTGGTCCTGCAGAATTACAAAACAAAAAAGATTAGGCGGTTATTACTATGATTTTTATTTGAAACGTCCCTTCGGAGGGTTTTTCACGCTGTTATTTCAGCTTAAAGCGACGCGGGTGAAGCGCAGCTCGAAGCCGGGCGGGCTCCCGCTGCCGGTGCGGCCCTCGGCCACCAGAGGGAGACCGCCTCGCTCGCAGCTCCCCGCCGCCCCAATAACCCATTCCTTATCATGAAAAACTTTTGCCTTGTATCCCATCTAAATCTCCCCTCTTTTAGTTTGAAACCGTTTCCCCTAGTCCTATCACCACAGACCTTGCTATGGAGTCTGTCCCCTTCCTTCTTGCAGCCCCTCTGTAGATACTGACAGGCTGCTCTCAGGTCACCTCGCAGCCTTCTCCTCTCCATGCTGCACAGTCCCAGCTCTCAGCCTGTCCTCGTAGGAGAGGTATTTTATCCCTTACATCATTTTTGTGGCCATCCTCTGGACGCACTCCAACGAATCCACATCTGTCCTGTACTGAGGACTCCACATCTGGACGCAGTTCTCCAGATGAGGACTCACAGCACACAGAGGGGCAGGATCACTTCCCTCGCCCAGGTGGCTAAGCCGCTTTTGGTGCAGCCCAGGATACGGGATTTTCCTGCATGTCTGCCTCTCTCACCTGCCTTGTCCAGGATATGAAAGGACAATTACATCAGTCTCCTCCTTTCTCCCCTGAAAATCCCAGGTTCTTCCAAAACAAAATGTTATGCTGCACACACAGTTCATCTTAATAGCAAAGAGAAGATAAATGATACCTGAGGGGTGTTTGTCATGTCACTGATGGAACTAGTGGTGAGAGAGATGCACTAAGAAGCTACTTTGGCTATAGCAGAATTAAAATGTGCAAATTTCCCAGTGTTTAGAGGACTGTTTTCTGCACAGGGGAGCTGCTGGGCAGTGCTTTAAGAATCCAGTTGCAAGCAACTGCTAAAATTGCAGCTATACTTTAATTCAGTCTTTGAATCTCCCATGATTCATGGGCCAGTTAATACATTTCTCTTCAGAATTAAAGCAAAATACTGAGGTTTTGCCATTCCTGCATAGGAAAGTCCCAGCCCTGCACCTTCCCCATTATACTGGAACACCCAGGGTTGCAGAGAGCTTGATGGATGTCGCCGTGCCACTCTTTGCCAATGATCTTTGTGCTATAAAACCAGGGCTTCATTTCCAAATGTTGCTATTGTCTGAATCTTCCTTTCTTTCCGCAGGTGGCCAATGCTCCCTTTTCTGGTTTTCTGTCTTCTCCATCCAGAGATGGCCTTGTGGGTATAGAGCCTGTGAAGCATTTTGGAAACGAATAGCATTATGCAAATTGTTGCTACAGGCAGAGCCCAGACTGCATGTTGTACATTTACACTGAACTCTCACTGAGGTCAACTGCAACTTTTTCAAAATAATGGCTAAATGGCATTAGGATGCTTTGGAGGGTCGGACAGGTATGCTGCATTTGTTTGTATAAGATTTTGGAGACCAAAAGGTGAATTTTGGCAAAACAAATTGTCAGCCATGTCAACAATGGCAGCTGAACCCTGTTCTGTGTGTCACAGAGAGTCTTGTTTGTTTGCTATGAGTGATCTCTTTTTAGCGTGCTCCGTCCCTCCATCTGACTTGAGTGCTGGGATGTGAAATGCTTATCTCTGGATAAGAAGAGCCTTGGCCTCCTTGGGTGGAAAGGACACAGGCATGCTCGACATTATGAAACTTAGCAGCCTCTGTCATCACGCGGCAAGAAAGCACCTGGAGGAATAAAGTTCTGAAACAAAGTAAAGTTAATAAAAGAAGTGTTTGAGGTAGGGCATACAAAAGGGTACAGGTTATACTAGTTAGAAGTGCCTGTAATCTTGTATCAGCACGCTCAGAGGACAGGACTGGCTTTCATATTTCTTCTGCTGAAGTAATCAAAAAGCAGAGCATCA
The DNA here is from genome assembly GCA_016647715.1 of Pavo muticus. Lineage (NCBI taxonomy): Eukaryota > Metazoa > Chordata > Aves > Galliformes > Phasianidae > Pavo > Pavo muticus. Next base: position 1,517,014 of record JACDJE010000115.1, read on the forward strand.
GTCAGCCTCGTACAGAGGCAGTATATCTTCAGTAGGATGGAAAACATACTTGTATCCTAAAGGTGCTGTTCAGTAACTTCTCGAGCACTGGCATTTTCTTAAACCAATGAAGAGAACACTATAGTTTGATAAATAAACCATATATTGTGCATCTGGCCTGATTCCTTTAAATCTTACCCCTTCTCTAAGTCATAATCTTTATTAACAGTCCAGATGCTAAATTCATCTGGATAGACAGAGCTGCCACTCAGCGACTGTTCAGCGTGCAGGATCTGTAACAGTAAAGGCCAGGGCTGCATTGGCCAGAGTTTCTGAAGCATGGATAGACATTGGGCTCGAATTTTCCAAAGCAATTAGTGCTTGCTAACCCAGCTCTAAAGCAGCTTATCAAAAGGCAGCTGCTGGATATTGCCTGCAATGCTCAGCGAAAACATTCAAGTCAGTTTTAGGATGTGGTGGCCTGCAGGACACCTTATGTGAGAGTGGAGCAGGTCTGCTTTTAGTGGATATATAGCCATTTACAGTAGTTGATACAGCTGATTACCATGGTTACCACACAGAAGTGTTATGCACCTTGTTTGTAATTTTGGTTGCATGCTTAGAGAAAGGGAAAGGGAGGGAAAAAAAACAAACATATTTAAGAAGTGTAGTCTGCACTTAGCTCACAGGGATCTTGTAAGGTTGAATTAACTAATCTTTCCACCTCGCTTTGGAGATGTAAAAACTACTTATGTTTTATTACTATTATATATATTTTTTTATTTGAACAAATCTTGCCAGGTTGGAGAAGGCACATTTCTTGAAAAGCTTAACCTTTTAGGGCCATACAGAGAAATTTATATTATGAGAAGACCTTTTCCCCTTGGGAAAAGAGAAGACAGATGATCCAGGAATTCAGGTGCTGAGGTGCGCTTTAAAAAATATCAGTTAAATTCCTGGCTGTGTGAAATCCTTTCTGTTTTAAGACACTTCATCTAACCAGGATTTGGCTTCTCCTGCAGTGAACAATGAAGAGTAATACTTGCCTTGATCATGTGGTCTGCTTAGTCTGTAAACTGAGAGGTAGAGACTGTTCTCAACTGCCTGTTTGTATCTAAAACAAGAAGCTGGTCCAATCTGTGGCTGGCTTTTCCTTGAATAACCATGTCAACCATGAACAATTTAAGGATAATAAATTTTGCTTGATCTGCTTGGGTGTTATCAGTGCACAATCAAAAAGAAGAATATCATTATACATTAGTTGCTTTTACAAACATTTGTAATCAATGTACTGCAGTTTGCTTACAGTGTCATGGGAGCTATTTTCATAGAATCATAGAATGATAGAATCATTTGAGTTGGAAAGGACCATTAAAGGCAATCTAGTCCAACTCCCCTGCAATGAGCAGGAACACCTACAGCTTGGTCAGGTTACTCAGAGCCCCGTCCAGCCTGACCTTGACTGCCTCCAGGGACAGGGCATCCACCTCTGGACAACTTGTGCCGGTACTTCTCTATCCTTATTGTAAAGAATATTTTCCTTATATCCTGACTTAATCTCCCATTTCAGTTTGAAGCCATTTCCCTCTGTATATCACATGCTTTAGATCATGCTAAAGAGTCTGTCTCCTTCCTCCTTACAGCCCCCCTTTAGATACTGAAATGCCACCATCAGGTCACCTTGCAGCCTTCTCTTCTCCAGGCTGAAGAGCCCCAGCTCTCAGCCTGTCCTTGTAGGATAGGTGTTTCATCCCTTAGATCATTTTTGTGGCTCTCCTCTGGACATGCTCCAACAGGTCCATGTCTCCACGTAGCATCTTTAAATTAAGTGTTAACTGTAATTGTATATCTAATCATTTATTTAGGCTTACTGAAGTGCCGTGAAGATGGGGAGGTCAGATCTTCTGACTTCAAATGCTGACGTGGCAATGGTGGCATCACTTTACACTTCAAAACCATAACTTCTTGTGAAGTGGAGAAGGGATGTCTCAATTGCTCTGATTCATCTTGAAGTTGAGAATCAGGAGATTAATGAAAGCGAGAGTAGATGTGAATGGGAAGATAGGTAGAGACATAAGCTTTTTTCCAATCCTTTTTGGGACAGGGTTATGTTAGAGGTCCACAACACATTAGCCTATCTTGGAGCTGCCAGGCAGGATTGATATGAAACATCAGGAATATATTTTCTGTCTAGATTCCAGGTGGCTTACTTATGCTGAGCTCTGAAAAAAGTAAGATACAGGCAGAATATGAGCCAGCAGCTCAGGGTGAAAATCTTAGCCACATGGAATAAATATTAGAGCATAAGAGCACTGCCATGCAGAATGGCTAAAAATATTGCAGAAATCTAAGCTGAATGCTGGAGGCCTTTTCTTCTTTTTCCTTCTAAGCAAATCTCTGGTAAAAATAATTTCTGTGCCACTGGAGAGATTCTGCAAGAATGTACTCTGTAGGCTAATGGGATTGATTAGTCGTATATGTTGTTTCCCGGAATGTTATTAAAAATATATTTTTATTTGGTTTTATTAAATTAGTCTGAAATAGGTGCTTCATGACTTTTTGGAACATAACGTTTCCTCTACAAAGAGGAGGACAGATTCTTCAGCAGGATCTGCTGTGAAAGGACAAGAGGAAGTGGTTTCAAACTATAATAGGGAGCTTTAGATCGGGTATAAGGAAAAAGTTTTTTACACTAAGGGTAGTGAATCCATGGCACAGACTGCCCAGAGAGGTGGTGGATGCCCCATCCCTGGAGGCACTCAGCATTGGGCTGGACGGGGCTCTGAGCACCTGATGGAGCTGTAGGTGTCCCTGCTCATTGCAGGGGAGTTGGACTAGATGGCCTTTAAGGGTCCCTTCCAACTCAGACAATTCTATGAGTCTATAAGTCTATGATTCTCTACACCGTGTTGACCAGATCTTCAAAACAAACAAGATGAATATTTCCATAGGGTCCCTGTGAAAAGCAATCTGAAGAAGAATTTTTTTCCCTCTTGTATTAGTAGATATAACATTATACACAACATTCCTAGTAAGTATTTTTGCATAAGAAAAGGAAAGAAAGGACTAATTAGGTCTAGGTCAAGAGTTATTTCAAAACATTTATCTTAGCACTGCATCACAAAAGAAATGTTCCCCCAGTTTTTATTTGTCAACAAACTAGACAACTAGATGAAAAAGAGTCACTTGCACAGAGTGCAGATGAGCTGGCTACCTTTCCCTACACACCTGCAATGAAATATCTTCTTTTCTCTCTGCTATAGATATATCTGTGTCTCAAGGAACAAGACTTTGTTTCATTTTTTTATGTACAATTAATTGCACTTAAAGAGTTTCATGGACATGAGGCAGAGTATATACTGCGAGCCCCATGAATGAAGACACCAAGAAAGTATTGCCTCTGTTTTAGTCCAGACTATTTCACAGTAAGGGCCCTCTTCTAAACACTGAATTAGGCAGAGTCTTTCAAAACTTCATGGGTGATAGCCCTGGAAGTAGAAAGTCTTCATGTCTCACTGGGTATTGTCTGTGAGGAATGATTGAAGTCATCTACTCGCAATCCCACTAATCCCCTGCCATGTCTCCGAGACGGGGCATCAGAATTCCTCCGACGACTGTATCAAATGCTGTGCTCAAGTCCTGCACGAGGAGTTATTTTTCAGAGTTCCGATAAAGGGAAATGTAGGTTATTATGAGAAATGGATATAAATTTAATAACAAGGTCTGATATAAGCAGAAAGGCTTTTTACATTGTCTGTTCTACTAAGATTACGGACAGCCTCTATAATGTGATGTGCCAGCAAAGCAGAAAAATGTTTTATGCTATTACAGCCTGGTGCTGGGAATGTGGATCTTCCCTTTTTGGTGATTCAAGTGCAGTGGAAAGAGAATTGTGTGCAAATCGCAGAAACAAACAAACAAACATAAATTCAGTAGCTGAGAAAATCTTGGGAGTACTATGACTGTTTTCCCACAAAAGCTAGTGAAGTGTGTCAAAGTGAACGCTCCGAAAATCTAACTGTCTTTTTAGAGTTAATTCAGGGATTTCACTGATTTAAATAGAAGGCTTTATAGGTATGCCATGACCTCTTAATATAGGGCTTGAACTGTTCGCTTCTTGATGCTTTGCAGCCATTTTAAGCCTTGAGGAAGTTATTCACAAGAGGAAGAGATGCTATTGATGAATTTGTACATTATGGTGTTTAGAGGAAAAACTACTGTTAAAATAAGAGGGGATGGCATTCCTTTTGTGAAAAAGCTGATTTACATTGAAGTCAGTAGCCACTGTGTTGCTGATTACTTCAGAGAATAGCTAGATGTAGTGGTTATGCTGAATATAGAATTAATTAGCAAAAGCTTTCAAGGTTATAAGACCGGTGTTTCTGCTTTGAATTCAATGGATTCTACAGCAGAACACAGCTGGGTTAAATGCAGGAATAAATCAACCCCAAGAACATCACAAAAAAATGACGACCAGGTTTCAGGCAGAGAGATCAGCTGGGAGACACTTGACAAATGTGTAGAGCTTCTTCCCTTGCTATTATACTGTGAATTGGTTTTTGTTACTATCTGAATGAAACAACGGCAGAACATTGTGCAGTTCCAGAACAAGGCAACAGACTAGCTCAAAAGAACATGAAGACAGCAAGGTGAAGTACCCACAGCTTGGCGCTGAGAAAGCTGTTTTTTCAGTTGGTTGTTTTTGATTATATCATACTCTCCTTCAGCAGGACCCATTTTTTGGAGTGTGCAAGAATGGGCTCAGCTCTATGAACAGAAAAGGAATCTGGTCTGCAGATTTATCCTCTGAGTTCAGGATAAGGTTCATGTCTCATTTCCTGAACACGAGTCAAGTCTTGTTTTGCACAGGTTGTTTTTTACCCTTTGTCTGGAGAGAGGTGCTGATCACCACAGTATCTGAGTGCCTGATGTGTGTTAACAAATTTACCCTTTGCATGTCCCAGTGAGCACAGAATGTGCTATTAAGAGCATTTCATGTACAAAAGACTCAAGACAAAGAGAAATGATTTATGGGAGTCTGTGCAGGAAACTGGAAAATCCATGCAACAAAGTTGGAAAAAATTCCACCATGGCTGTACTTACATCATCAAGTAGTCTGGCACTGCAGAAGGGGGCTGCAACATTGAGTGGAGAGAGCTGAAGACCTGGCATCAATGCTAAATTTATTTTGGAAGCTTTACGTCAGACTGAGTCTATTCTTATCCAGGGAAAAGAACTCCCATCGGCAGCTGGAGCTCATCAGAGATGCACCTGCAGCAGTGCATCCTTTGGTTTAATGTAGCCCCCAAAGAGTCCAGTTTGCCTGCATGGAGACCACTTGTGGTATGAGCCTACAGGTGAAGATTAGGAGATTTGCTTCCAGTGCACAAACATGATCAGAGCTAAAGCACCGCTGCAAAAACGCCCTCTGTTTCCTTCCACACTCAATCCCTCTACAGTATTTAAAGTGAATCTCAGGAGCCACTTCCTACAGCGGCTCTGGCATCACGTGTAAAACCAAGCAATTACTTGCAGATTATCGATACTGTCCTTGGCTCACTTTTCTCATTTAAAATCCTCCTCTCAGCGAACTCGCTGCCTCATCTGGCTTCAGCTATCTGCTTTACATCAATGACTTACAAATCTACCTGTTCTCTCCTGACCTCCCTGACTCCGTCAAGTTGGGCAGCTTGTCGTGTTTCTCTCTGAAATTTCCCTCTGAAAGTCTTGCCCTCCATTTAAACTTCACATAGCAAAAACATCATAGCTCAGTGAGCTGCTTGAAGACATTACACCAGGAGCCCAGACAGCCATTAAACATAATAAAATTTTGCATATGTCTTAGGTTAGTAGTAGAAAGAAAAATGTTTCAGGTAATTGAGCTAATTTTTTATTAGGTATTTTATTTCAGTGTTGTATTAAATAAGAGTACTTCAGTAACAGTACTTCAAGAGTTTTATAAATGATAGAGGAAATTTTATCTGATATAGTGTTTAGTTGAGCTTTTGAAATAAATTTCTCAGGCATCACAGAAGGCAAACATCCATTCTTATACTTGTGGCTCTCTCTGTCATGTTTGACATCATTGGCCACAAGCTACGTTTCCTTTTCTTAGGGAGGCTGTGAGCCCCAGGGTAATGAGCTTAAATGGTGTGAGACCTGTTTCAAGGCACAGCGGCAGCAGGCACTGATAGAAAACAGCAGTGCTGTCAGATCTCTCGCTGACACAATCCCACACAGATTCTCTCTCTATGGTTATTCAGCATATGAAAGTGAGTAGGATTTAGGTATCTCCCAACCTGGGTTGGCTAAATACTCATGCCACGTGATACAGGTTCCTCTTAGCCTAATCTGGTTGGCAAAATATCCCAGAGCCTCCTGTGTATTCCAGTGCTGAACTTCGTGCAGCTTACCCTCTTGAACCCCACATCACATTTATTCTGCTTCTGCAGGAGATGCTCTCACTGATTACCAAAGGCCAAACTCTACAAAAAGTCCTTGAGCCCACACCTGTATTTCCACTCTGCTGATTCTCATGTAAGGTGGCTCATTGGGAATATAAAGGTCACTGAGCACAGAAAGTGGCCCCCATTGGGTGGGGTGAACGCAAAAATGTTTTATTTTCTGCTATTATGACCAATGTTGTGCTGCCAGAAAAAGGCTGCTCAGACCTTTATGCCAGAGGGGAGGCAGGACCACTAAATGACTCAAAAACTGAATCCATAGAATCTCCTTGCCTCTATCTAAAAGTGAAGCAAGAAGTTCTAATATAAAGATCCTTTGTGAATAGAGTTGTTCTCCTGTAAGAAAATTATATAATAGCTTGAATGACCAGAAAGAGACATTTCTCTGTATGGATAGGGTCTGCTTAATGCAGCATGCCATAGGAAAATCCATCTGAGCCCTGTCTGATAATGCACAAACATGGGGTGCCCAGCATTTGAAATGCTGGAAAATCTTCTTATTATCTGTATTTCTCTTCTTATTCTGTTTTATTAAAAGAGTTGTCTTACAAACCACTTGTTGCTGGACCTTTCCTATGGAGATCCAGAAAGGATGGTGGTGATGGGATGATGGTTGAACTAGATGATCTTAGTGGTCTTTCCAACCTTAATGATTCTATGCTTCCATGAAACCTGTACCAGATGACAACCAGCATCACAGTGCTTGGTTGTACCTTGGCATAAATCCTGTTTCTTACCTTCAGACCATTGTAGATGTATCAAACAGTTAGAAAGCAATCTGCCCTACCCATCATCTCGATCATCTCAGAAGAGCTGGCTGTGAAAAACTGAGCTTTCACTCACTTTACACACTGTCAGGGGTGTCAGTTGGGGGTGATTTCTGCAATGAAAAATGTCAGGCCATGTTCCACAGATTCTGGACAAGGCATCCCTATACCCTCACAACATGACAAATTAAAGCTGAAATTGAGATTTCACTTCACCTTGTGAGGAAGGACAGAATGCTGCACTCCAGAGGTCCTCCGGGGAATTACCTTGCCCAACCAATCCTGGCAAATCCATATCTCAGCATACTGCTTTTTGTCAATCCCACAGCTTCCCGTCCTTCACCTCAGCAAGGGAATGTCTGCTTCAATTAGTAAGGAGAAGAGTGGAGAAATCTCTCTGATTTGGCAGAAGTCCCCCTTGATTGATTTCCTGATCACAAAAGATAACCAGCTGCCAAGGCTCGGGAACACTCCAAGTGTGCGTTCACATAAGCAGACACCACACATCTGACAGATGTTAGTCACACTGCTTAATGCTCCACTGGATATTACAGATGTGAGCATGATATAAGAACCTACAGAATGAAGAAGAGGGTATAAAAAAACACACCAAATGACAATTTCTCTCAAGAGATCATTTTCACACCTCCTTGTCTAGATTTTCAGTACAGGTTCTGTTGTATAATTAATAACATATCACCTTTATTCCCATTTCAGTCCTAAGCGTTACAGGCTGTCATGTGAAAACACAGGCATAGATTTTGTGCTGTGCCAGATTTCAGCTAGCAAAAGGTTATGGGAGAATGTTAGAGTCAGTTACAGAATTGTAATTCTTGATTATTAACCTATATCTATGTGAATAGGTTAAGTCAACCCATAGTGCTCTCTGACCTTTGCCTATTGGAGACATCCCAAGTACTTTCCTTAAGATATTTGTAGAAAGGTGAAGGAAGGCAGTGGCAGGATGTATACGTTTGGGTTAGCAGAGAAGGCCCAGCCAGAGGATGCAAATCTTTGCTGGCATCACATTTTGGGATTTATTTGAATCTGTACACCACAATTAATATTCCTGTATCCTAGAGTCACAAGGAATAACATTTTTTTCCTGAAATCAGCCTTCTCCTTTCTCTGGTTCTACTTGCTGTGCTTCAAAACTTGTGTGAGCTATGAACCCTATCATGCAGGATTGTGCTTCAGCTGTTGTTTTCTAGCCATCTCCTATATCCTTCCCTTACAAGTTCAGAACAAGGGCTATAACAGCGTAGCCAAAATGTCTGGAAGAAAGGATGGCTGATGTTGCACGCTCAGAAGATTAATAGGTCTGGGAACATAAGTTCCAGTTGTAAGGATATAGGTTGGGGCTGAATGTATCTCTAAATCTTTTTCCTCACACGGTCATTACAAAACACAGTGAAATCTCACTTTTAAATATGTTGTTCTGTTATCTGTGTTACAAAAGGCTCTGGAATAAAATCTGGAACAATTTAGCTTGCTTGATGTACAGAACAGTAAGCAGATACAGATTCAAAAGGAAAAGAAGAAAACAAATGCCCTCGAGAAAAGCATGAATGAGCCTGAAAAGGACAAATAAAACAGCAGAGACATTTATTTTGGCCTCTCCTACTGCTCTGAACAAAACAATTATGAGATAAGAGAGGCAAGAACAGGAGGAAATTCTTTCATTTTTCACATTGGAAGTCCAAAGGATCCAACAGTCTGTTTGTAAAGAAGAATAAAGAAGATACATAACTTGGTGAAGGTGCTGTTACAGATATATAGGCCCGGTTTGAAAGACCAGGACATTTTTTTGTGGGGGGGAGGGGGTCTATTTTTTTGTGTGTGTGTTTTTGTAGTTGTTATATAGAAATACAGGCTAAAAGTTTTTTGTTTGTTTGTGGTTATCTTGGACAAGAGAGTAAAAACTGGCAAGAATGTGTTGTTGCAACTAGCACAGAGGGCTAATGCTTTCACTTAGGGTTTGGAAATTGTATGAAGAAGAGGCAGATGGGAACCTGAATTAAATGGAGCTTAAATAAACAAATATAATATTGGCCAGCTTTTAAACAATGTTAAAAGAAACTGTTCCTTGTTCCTAATTTGGAGCTTTAAAAACCAGAATGAATTTGCCTGTTACAATGATGCTAAAAATGGTGGCTGAAGTTCATAAGGGAGATTTATCACTTTTTCTCTGTATTCTAGTCTGAAATGTTTGTTCTTTTGAAATGGTGCAGGGAAGCCCATCTTTACCAGTTAAGAGATGATGTTCAAAGCATTATGGTACATAAAAAACAATAAAATTAATGCGCATGTATTATTTTTCAGAATGCTCTTCTATATACATAAAATCAAACAAACAAGAAAAACCACACAAAATAATGTACTCCTATCTAGAAATGTGTTTTTTAACCAGTGTAGCAGTGACTGCAATATCTTGTGAAAGAAAATCCAGGCTTAGGAATAACTGTAAGATCTTGTTGGCCCCTCACATCAAGAATTTTTTTCTTACAAAATTATAGCAGTGAATGATGTGTATGCTACAATAATAGTGGTATATTACACATCATAATCAGACATCAAAAACTGTTTAGGCCAGAAATCTCTCCAAGTCAAGCAGTAACAAATTAGGCAATTCCATAATCTTTTAAAATTATCATTGGTGTAATAACTCCTCTGGGGATTAACTAGGGTAGCAAAGCCTGTGATTAAGATTGCTCAATCCTAATCATTGTTGACTTCCATTTTCATTGGTTTATAACTTTGCCAGACTGTAAAAATTTGGATTAAAACTTTCCCAGAATCTGACATGTGTGTGATTTTAGGTGAATATATTAGGAAGCTTTCAGGAGAAATGAATCAGCACTTTTCAAAACTGGGTCAGAGAAAATATGTTTTTCTGTCAATATTAAAAAAATATATATCTTAGAGTTGCTTTATTAACAAGTTTTTGCCTGCTCTGTTTTTAACTGTTATTTCAGACAAGGACTTGAAATTTGGCACATAGATTGTGTGTTTGTCAGGGAAGTGCTGTACTTGCAGACAGCTGCATTCATTTTGCCAGACTTCATCTCTGAAATATCTTTATGTCCTTTTTTTCTTTTTTTTGCCAGTGGAGACTTATTCGAGCTCCTGAAGGTTTCAAAGCCACTAAGCACCCTGAGGAGCTGAGAAGAGCTGGAGACTGCACCAACGTGAATGGCTGAGGCGTGAAACACAGCAGGAGGAAAATGGACTTGCAGTCACAGGCATGGGTTGATGGACTAGATGATCTTAGTGGTATTTTCAACCTTGATGATTCTATGATTTTATGATCATGTGGTTGGGGTCAGGAGCTCAGAAATGGGTCTGTGGTTTGGAGACGAAGAAGGAAAGTAGAAAAATACTTCTTGGAAGTGGGTGGAACATGTAGGGACAGTACCCAAAATCAGTAGAGGAGAACTGAAGCTTGTATTTGTACAGGGACGGACTGAAGCTACATTTATATTAGTGAGACAGTCTTATGCATCTGTGGTGTTATAGTTTATTTTATTACATTTGTTAGTGCAGGCTCTGGTACAGTTTTGGCCTGTGTCTGTGATCACAATCCCAGATGATACTTAACGTAATACCAATGTTAGCAATTACCAGGGATGATTTGCAGGATGCAGTTTGGCTGTAGGCTCCCTGTTTTAAGGTGTAAGGAAGGATAACTGTTTTGAAACAAACCATCTCATTCCAATTGTCTTTAGTTGTAAATCACTTTGGAAAAATAACCATTTATCTCCAACATCCACACTCAGAGGATGAGAAATGGTGGCTACTGTCAGCAGCTCTCTTATCTCCATCAGTAGTCCTCTCTACAGCAAGTCTAGAGGTTTCTGTCAGGCTGGTAGAGAAAACAGAAGGCAATGTGATGCTATATTATTTTACAGTTCTTTCAGAAGCTCAATTCTATAAATACTTTAGAAGTTACATATGATGAAAAAAACCCCTAGAGCAAAAGAATATTTGGTTGCAGAAGGGAAGCAATGTGGCATGACAGAAGGAAAGAGGCTGTGAGGTGACAGACGGTTTGTTATGACTCTGACTCTCTGACCTCTGCAGTTAAAGTCAGAGCTCCCCCATGACAGCAGAGTTAGGCCAATGTTCATATTTCTGCAAACTGCAAGCCTGGGGAGAGAGCCCATTAGGGAAAGTTGGCAACTTGTTCTTTGCTCTGTGCTTCCCTTGAGAGTAGATCTGGGCCTGGACAGGCTCCTAGGCTGAACACTTTTTGTCAGACCTAATGCCATGGGATTAAAGGCTCCTGACATGGATTAGGTCATACCATGAGTGAATGAACAACAAAATTTTTCAAGAAAAGGGTAGACGTCACATTGAATGACATGATTTATTGGTATGGTGGTGATGAGTCTATGGGGGACTAGATGATCTTAGCGGTCTTTCCAACCTAAATGATTCTATGACTCTATGATTCTGTGGTTCTGTGATTCTATGAAAATGGGTGACATGAATTGTGCCCAGTAAGTAAGAAAGTATGTTGGTGCTTGGGTACTAACTGACTAATCCTCTTCCTCTGCAAGGCTGTTTCTCACTCTTGACATAGATCTACAATTGGTTGTGTACATACATGTAAATAACATGGTGGGGAAATGAGTCAAGGGTTGCCAAGGGACTCCTGGCTCATGGTATTATTGAAATGACAGCTGTGAAAAGCCACACTGAATTTAAAATTCTGTGAGCAGCTCACATAAATTTTCATCTCATTTAAGGAGAACTAGCTTTAATTCCCAAATAGGTGATGACACGAGAGATGAAACAAGGAGGCTGGAGCAACGGGAGTCTTGACCTTACTTCTTGCAGTGGAACTGAAAGTTTGGACAGCAGGTTGAACCTGTTCAAGAAGAGAAACATTTGCATTTATAGGTGTCTGTGAGCTCAGATAACCTTCTTATGAATAAGACCAAATTAGAAACATCTGAAAGGAAATACTTTTATTTCCTGTGATGATTCTATGGAAGTTTCTTATTTCCAACAAGGTGGAAGAACATCAACACAGTGCTGCTAGAATTGCTTTGAGCAGATTATACATCTAGATGAGTTTTACCTCTCTGCCAAAGCAGTGACAACAATCTAATTCTCATCTGTTGTTTTATCTGTTTGGATTTTAATTATAAATGATTAAATCAGGTATTGACTGCAAAACGCACATGCACAAGTGCATGCATGTGTGAGTACATCTGACCATCTTTTGTATCAAATTAGAAATCAAAAAACTTCTGTACTATTGACAATTCAAGTACAGTAGAAGCATTTTTCAAAATATAGTTGTGCATAGAAAGGACTACAGAGCCAAAAGTGACAGCAGAAGAATTAATGCTTTCTCCAGGCCCTTTTTCTCTTAGAAAAGATTGACAAAGTAATTTTCTTCTTGTACTTTAATAAAAGTGTATATATTGTACACACCAATAAATCCTCACAGGGCCAATTACACATCATATAACTTATCTTGTCACAGCACTTAATATCCAAACAATAAATTAAAAGTTATTCTTTATATGCAGATTTGCATATGAGGATGTTTTCCAGTCCCAAGACTCAATTGTCTTATGAACATACACGAAAAAGAAACAAGCTGGCTAGGATTTGTGACTAATAAATCCTGGTGGGACAAACTACATCTGTATGACTTACAGTAGTGCACTATATAAGTAACATTTGTTTTACATATTGAAATTATATTGAGAGATGAAATACTGAACAAATATTGAAGCTTTTCTTTTCATGAAAGCTACTCTGCACACACACACAGGTATATTAACTATATATATGCGGCACAATATATTTGATTTCTATTCATACCACTTTGCAATGTAAAGAGACCTTACTATAAATGAGAATCTCACTTGTTTTTTGTTTCTAAGTGAGGAATTTAATGGTAGGTGGCAATTTCAAAATGGATATGCTGTAGGTGCCTATTGGGCTTTTGAAAAGCTTTGATTAGACCCGAATGTATGGTTTCTAAGAATGCTTCTGGTCTAAAGGTACAGGCATGGTTGTGGATTTTCCTCAGTGAGGGTTGTCAGCCTGGTTTGTCCTAAACTAGACTGTTTAATAGTATGGAAGCAAAAAGGAGAATGTTCATCTTCAATTCCACTGTCTTAAAGCACATTGATGTACAGTATTTACTGCAACCTATGCAGTTTTCCTCCCATTTTTTCATGCAGGGTAGCCCCTGCTTCATTGGAGGAGCAGTCTCCCTATGGAAATACAAAGGTGATGGATTAGGTCATGGTTCTGCACCTCCAGAAGACTAGGGTAGTGCAAGTGCCTGAAGGGAAACAAACTGCAAAATAGTGGAGCTGAGATGGTTGTGCTGGAGGGAAATGAGGAAAAGATTGTGGCCTCTGAAACACAGTCAGTTTCTCATTCTGCTCCTGGGCTGTGAGTCATTGTTCTTTCCCCTGCTCTGAACCCCTGGCAAAGCCACAGTTTAGCCCTCTGTGAGTCTATGAATAGCATTACCCACTTTGTTGCACTCTTCTTGGTCAGGATAGCTTGTCTGAAAATCAATAGATTGTTGGCTGTTTTTTCAGCATATGAGAGATATCATTCCAAAAGTATGTACACAATTGGTGTTGGAAAGCATCTAGACTTTGCTGAAGGACAGAAATTGCATAGCACTAAGAAACCCCTAACCCCATATATCAATAACCAACCCTAACCCCATATATCAATAACCAACCCAGAAGGTAGGCCAGCATAACTTAGGCTTCTTATTCTTGCCCCTTTCATTGATGTAGTCTACTAATTCAGGCTCAAGATATGCTTCAAGTTCTATTCCTTTAGATTGTATGACATGTAAGATATGTTCTTCTGGGTCTAAATACTTTATTAAAAATATTGCTTGCACAGAAACTACGTCAAGCTCTAAAGATTTCAGTGCAAAAGGACTGAGAAAAAATTAAAATTAATTGCTGTAGCCTGGGCTCTTAGCTGGCCAACGTTTTGCTGTTTCAGTGAAACAGCTCCAATAACCATGGGCTGACCCTACAAGTGACTTATATGAGACTTCACCTTTCATGGAGCATGGGCCAGCATTGCTTGAACTGCATTTTTCCAGTGCCAGCAAAGAGAAGTCTGGCCAGCTAAATATTACTGCTCTCTAGACTAGGGTAAGTGAAACAATCATAGAACCATAGAATCATACAATGGCTTAGGTTGGAGGGGACCTCAAAGCTGATCTAGTTCCAACCCTCCTGCCATATGCTGTGTTGCCAACCACCAGATCAGGCTGCCCAGGATTGCATCCAACCTGGCCTTAAATGCCTCCGGAGATGGGGCATCCACAACCCCCCTGGCCTGTTCCAGTGCCTCACCACCCTCTGAGTAAAAAATGTCTTCCTAACATATAACATAAATCTCCCCTCTTTTACTTTAAAGCCATTCCCCCTTGTCCTGTCACTATCAGACCATGTAAAATGTTGGTCCCCCTTCTGCTTGTAATCTCCCTCAAAGTACTGGAAGGCCACAATAAAGTCTCATCGGAGTCTTCTCTTCTCCAAGCTAAACAAGACCAGCTTCCTCAGTCTTTCTTCATAGAAGAGATGCCTCAGCCTTTTGATCATCTTCGTGGCCCTCCTCTGCACCCACTCCAATAGATCCGTATCCCTCTGGTACTGGAGGCCACAGGTCTGGATGCAGTACTCCAGACGGGGCCTTAAAAGGGCAGAGTAGAGGGAGGCAATCACCTCCCTCTCCCTGCTGGCCTCCCCTCCCTCTGTTGATGCAGCCCAGGATACCACTGGCCTTACAGGCTGCAAGAGCATACAATGATGCTAGCGTCCAGAGAAGAAAATGAAAAAAATGAGTTTTTGCTTAATGTGCTGTTAAAAAGCAGAAAAGGAACCGAAAAATCTTAATGAGAACCTGTCTTTTTTTAAAAAGTTATTTCAAATTTTAAGGGGTGGTGTTACTACTACCTGTCTTTACAAAGAAAATCTTGCCTTAGGAGACCAGTATCACAAACCTCTTTTGCTGATCAGTATAGAGTGAGTAAATTCTCTGGAGGATGTAATCACACTGGGTTTGAGATGCTCTTCGGAAGATATGGTCCTTCTCCAGAGTCTTGAGTGAGAAGAAAGGATGACTAGCCTTCTAGCTTTGGCATGTCCAGAAAAATGTCTAATTTTATACTGGGTGAATATCACCCAAGACTTCAAGTGTGTACAGATCAACTTAAGAGGAGCTATAAGCAATATCATAGAACAATAATCTGTGACAGATGATGCAGATGCTAATTTATGACATATTAGCTTTCAACACCTAATCCAGGACTGTGAGTAGAGTTAAGTGTGTTGCTTACACTGCTGTGTGTCACATTCTTATTGCACCATTGACTTCAACAAGCAGTCAGCACTTCATGGGCTGTTATGTGATGGTGAAATCTCATTCCATTGTACTTGACAAGGATAATATATTTTTGTTTATCATGGGAGCATTGTAGAATTTATGATGTCTTTTACTCTTCTTTTTCTTGCTTTTAAGGTTAGATATTTTTAGACAGGTTTTCTAAGGAAACAAAGCTTACGCAATCATACTGTCTATCAGCCCCTTCCTTATAACTTCCGAGCCTGGGGGGCAATTTCAGCTCTACTTGACAGAGGAGTAAAGGTTTCAAAGATATTACATTCCCACAAGTTCTGTGAAAATCAACGGCCTGGTAGATGAGAAAATACATCAGTGCTCCAGCTGAAGTTGTGTCAAGGAAAATTCAATCCTTACAAATTCTGTTTGGCAATGGCCAACCGACCTGTTCCTGTGCAGCAGAAGGTCAGCACTAAGCAGCAGTAACCACTACCCAGGCCATCTTTCACCCATCTGGAAGGCAAGGAAACTGGGGAAAAACAGTCTTGAAGTGGCTTTGGGAAGTCGAGAGGGATTTTATACCACTGGGAATGGTGATGAGTTAGAATCATAGAATCAAAGAATATCCCAATGGAAGGATCTCAAAAGGATCATCAAGCATAGCTCCTGGCTGCAACACAGGACCACCCAAAATTCAAACCCAATGTCTGAGAGCTTTGTCCAAACATGTCTTGAACGAGAGCAGGTTGGTGCTGTCACGACTACACCAGGGAGACTGTTCCAGTGGCCACCCTCTGGTAAAGGGCCTTTTCCTAACAACCAACTTGACTCAGCTCCATGCCATTCCCTGTCACTGTCACGAGAGAGCAGAGCTCAGTACTGCCCCTGTGCACACAAAGGGAGGAAGCTGTAGACCACCAGGAGGCTCCGCTCAGTCTCCTCTTTTCCAAGCTGAGCAAACCAAGGGACCTCAGCTGCTCCTCTTTTGTCTTGCCCTCCAGACTGTTCAAAATCATCAAAAACCTCCTTTGGATGTTCTCTAATAGTTCTATGTCCTTCTGATATTGTGGTGCCCAAAACTGCGCACAGTACTAGAGGTGAGTGGAATAGTGGCAGTAATATGATTGAGAGCATGTGGAGGAACTGTAGGTATTCTGATGTGATGGATTTTGGAAACTAGACACAGCAAAACTTCCCAAATAACTTTCCCTCTTCCTTCTATATTTTGATTTGTGTAGTTAAATGAAGACACAATAAATCTCCTGGTGACTTAAAAATGGGGGTAGGAAAGACAAACATGAGAACAGAATGATGTGCAAAATTCTAACACCCATGTGATGGTTAAAAAAATGTTTTTTAAGAGTGCATTGTGAACAATAATGCAATAAAATACAATTATCCAATGATCTACTGGTCTATCATCTTTTCATTAGCCAGAGATGGAATTAATTAGCAAATGATCCATACGGAAAACATTTCCCGTTAGGTTTTGCTTGTTCTTTAGCCTCCAGTAATGATCTTCAGTACGTTTTCTAACAATGACACATTTGTATCAGAGGAACAGCAGCAGAGAACATGTTAAATTATTAGTCTGTTCCAGTGTCTAGTTTCCAAGTGATCATGATGAGGTACATCTGGGGAGGATGCAACTAATCTTCTAATGAATAACTATAACAACCAGACCTTTGGAGAGATTTCTTCTTAACCCCAAACAGTCAGCAGTATGCTTGCACCCTGCAGCAAGAGCACTTATGTCCATAATGAATCTATATTTCAGTCATTTGGCAACAGACGGTCTTATTAATAATATAAATGTAATAACTCAATGTTGGAGTTAAAAAGAAAAGGAGAAGAAAATGTAGGAAAAAAAACTGTTACTGCTCTATGAGCCGGGGGATGGAAATCTTGGAGAATGCAGATGTAACAAAAACACCAGCGTCTAATAAAATTGCTTTTATTAGCTTAATTTGCCACATATAGAGCAAATATTTAACTTGAATGAGGCATGAATTAGTAAAAAAATATGCACTGTACCATTTAAAGTGCTATACTTGGATAAAATAATGTATATCTTTTCATATGTAGTCCTTGAAGTCATACTACATACATCTTTAATTTCTTCAATTAAGAAAAAAAAAAAGAACAAATGGAGTTAGATTTTAATTATTCATAGTTCATTTGAGAAAAATCTTTGCAAATGAGAGGAAGGAGAATTGTGCTATCTATCACAATGAGAAAAAGGATAGATAGAAAATCCACTCTATGAACTATTTGACAATACGTAAGCTTCTACCTTCATTAGGTACTGCAGCCTGATGTTTTAAAGAAAGATGCCTGCAGGAAGAGCTATTTGAGAGGCCATATAATGAAAACTGCACTCAAATAAACTGCACTGCTGCCAGTGCAGGGGTAATAGGCATCAAAGTGCACTTTGATACAACCCTATTGGAGAGTGTATCTACAGAGACTTTGAAACTTATATATAAATATCAGAATATAAAGAACTGTGATAGTCAATCAGACCTATTGTCTATTCATACATCTTTGTCTTTAGGAAGGGCCAAATGTAGATGAGTGAGAGAAAATGCCAAGGATGTTGTAGATGGCAAGCATGAGATAAAGCATCCAAGGAAGTCCTTAGACAGTAGAGATTGTCTTAAATCTTGGAATATTTATTACTTAGATCATGGTTTTTGCATTTTTGTTAAAAGACAGGATATTTTTATTGTCCCTCTTTAAGTTTTACTAGATTATTGATCTCAAGACTGCTTTGCTGCAGTAAGTTCCACAGCCTTACCACGTACTGGATAAAAAGTGATTACTTTTTATCAGCTTTGAATTGATTACCTTTCATTTTCATTGAATGTCTCCTTTGCAAAGGAGAGCCAGCATTTTGCATTTTTGAGGAATTCATTATTTTATACATTTTATGTAGGCTTTCTATGTCTTCTAATTTGCAAAGTCAACAATTCCAGTCTTTTCAGTCTGATTTTCTGTAAGTGACCTCCATGCTCTTACTGATTTCCAGCCTGTCTCTGAACATGAAGATATTAATAACTTTTCTGAAATGACAGGGTCTGATTTGAGTAGAATATTATAATGGCACATCATTATTTCATATACTAGCATTATGGTTTTCTTTTTCCTTCCCTTCCTTTTCCTTTTCCTTTTCCTTTTCCTTTTCCTTTGCCTTTTCCTTTTCCTTTGCCTTTTCCTTTTCCTTTGCCTTTGCCTTTTCTTCTCTCTTCTTTTTTTTGATATTAAATTGCATTTGCTTGTTTAATTGCAATTGCAGGCTTTCTTACGTGATCACAGTTCTAACCAAGCTCTTTCCTAAAAGTTTAAAGCGCTGTGTACCATACACATAGCAATTTGTAACAGTTTCTTTTGGTTTGTGTGTGCTATTTTCCTTTTTTTAATTTTTTTTTTCAGTGAACTTTATTTGCCTTGGTGTTCATTGAGTTAAGATCTGTGTAGGTTAAATTTCTTTTAAAATCCATGCCATCAGTTATATATCAGTTATGTAAATAATATATTGTCATCTGTAGATTGAGTTGCTTCACTGTTCATCTTCCTGTTCCAGGTGTTAATAGGTATGTTAAATAATGCCAGACACAATGCCAAATCTCAAGGCATCTGCTGTTAAATTTTTAACTTGGTCATTAATTCTTACTTTGTTTTTTTTTTCTTTTTTTTTCTCTTAACCATTTCTTAATTCACACCGACACTTTGCCTCTGTATGACTTTTCAAACTCAGTTATAAATGTTAGCAACCCTGTCAAAAACCTTAAGCAATCAAAGGAATCTTTTCTCCTTTACCTTCTAATTTATTGTCATACTCAAAGAATATTAATAGGATAGTGAGGCATGGTTTTGGTTTGCAAAAGTTAAGCTAATTAGACACTATCCTACCATGAGTTATCTTGTAGCCTGTTATTCTATATGTAATGATTATTTCAAACAATTTATCAGGTAAAGATATAACGGTTTCCAGTATGTAATTCTGCCCTTTTTAAAGTGTAAGCACAATGCCTGCAATCTCACAAAACTGTAATAGAGGAGCTGCCCTGGAAGAGAGATCATGTATTTTGCTATCAGCTCAGCTACTTTATTCTTAAAATCCTTTGGAAGACTTAAACCATAACCTCCTTTGTCCAGAAAGTCAATCAGTACAAAGATAGAATGTGTGAAAAAAGGAGTTTACAACACTTGTTCCCAAAAAGCACAGTGCTCCTGCTGTAAAGCTGAGGCCTTTGAGCAGAGCCCAGGATAATAAATTCTATTCCCAATGAGATAAATCTGATCAATTCTCTGATACGTCTTGTGCCTCAGCCACCTTAAGAAAGGGCTTTGTAGCATTGCCTGTGAGAGCGAATGGGAGTGAGAGCTCGTGTAAAATGCACACTTAGCACCCAACACCTCAAGCTGAGAGTGCATAATATGCATAATATTGCTGCCCTGCAGACTGCTGAGTTTGCTTACAAATTACCTCAGAGAATTTGGAAAGCTTTGGTAACAGCAGAGTGCTAACCAGTTTCCTTGGGAGAATATTTTATCCTCACCTTCTCTGAACTATGGAAGCCAAGGTTAGCATTTATGTTGCACATGGAATTCACCATCTGATGTGATGGAGCTCTGATCTCCTCTTTGGCTCCAATTTCTTCATCGGTTTGGCCTGCTGCTTTACTCTTGGTCCTGGAGAGGCCAAAGAGCAAATATGTACCTGCTTTGTATGATATTTTCGAGGAATGTTTTAAGATGATCTATTGGACTCAGATATTTGGTCTAATCAAAAAATTTTTTGTTGAATTACTTTTTAATCTTTCTTTCGGTACTTTAATTAATGTATATGGTGCCTAGAGCGAAGGAGGCCAGGCCCTTCCAATTAAATTGAAATTAATAGTAATAAAAAAATTACAGGAGAAGACAGGAAATAAATCAGAAGCATGAGTATCGAAATATATCACATTCTTCCTGGCTTTCTCTTGACATATGTAGGAGTGTTAAGTCCATGCCCAATTTAAAATATATTCTGGAACTCTGTCAATTTTCTACTAATGGAAAACTGCAGAACACCCCAACTCTGTAGTGGCCCCATGAGCACACTAGACTAGTTAATTATGACTTTCTCCAGCTGTGCTAGCCACTAGAAGGATGAATCTGCTGTGTTTTAAATTTGCCACATCGTGTTTATCTTCTTTGAGTTTTGCTTTGTTTCCCTGATGACTTTTTTTGGACACAAATTATGCCGCTTTCAATCCAAAGGGCACCCTCATGTGTCTGAGAAGAGCCTCTCTGACATGAGTGGATCATCTTATACCAAGAAGAACAACTATTGCAAACATTTATTTGTCACGCTGGATACTAAAATGCTATTGAAGCATCAGTTGTTCCTATTTTGAAGAGAGGAGACTTGAAGTAAAGCAGTGGGACAAAAGATTGTGTAAAAATAGAAAACCTTCTGGTGAAGTGTGTGTGTTGAGGGATTATTGCTCCCTTTTTCACAGACCTTTGCTTGCACAGACATGCAAACACACAAATGATCATGCACAGTGTCATGAGCTACCAGCTATGGGATGCTGGAAAGGGCTCTAACAAAAATTAGTAACATCACAAAAAAAAAAAAAGCCCAACATAAGGTTTTCAGAACAACATATTGTGAAAACTGTTTTTCTGGAATGTAAGTTGTGAGTCTCAAGTAAAAAGAAAATTTCATTTTTAAATCAATGCAATAAAAGTTTTGAATATATTAAGTAAAACATGACTTTGATAGCAGTTACAGAACTAACTTTTAAAAAATGTATATTCACATCTTACTCTCTGAAATGAACACACAAATCTGTTTTTAGGAACATAAGTGCAGCTTGTTTTTCAGATCTTCTGAAAATATAACACATTCAGAGAAGCATCTATGTGTTCCAAAATGGTACTTTAGATTTGAGTCCTGGAAGACAGTGTTCTGTGGTGAGGAATGTAAACCTGAAATGACTCTCTCCGAAAGCAGTGCTCATCCATATTGCTTCAGTGAGCCCTGCACATGGAAGCTGGGAATGCCTGGAGCAGAGGGAGATGGAGTAGGAGATGTTTGCAGGTTCTCCGCACACTTGCTCATATTGCAGCTATCAGTATTGGATTTTTCTAACTTTGTCACAGACTGGGAAAATATTATGCTAAGATTAAAAAATGATTTCATACATTATCTAGGCATTATGCCTCTAAATTTCTTCTTCTGTCTTTCTTACGCCCCCTTCAAAGGCTTCTTAAGCTCCTTTCCTGCTGTCTTAGCAATGCAAACATTAGATTTTCTGTCTCTGTAGCTCTTGTCATTTAGAGCATCCTTCCTATATCTCTTTGTCTTCTTGTTGCTTCATCTAATTGGAAAAACATATATTTCCTCCAGGCTCAGAAAAGCCTATTGTTCAGCCACCCAGGACAACTTAACAACCAGCCTGGACAAATGTAATTTAATTACTTCTTCCTCACTGGCTAAGGTGCTGACCTGCATTTAAAGATCTTGGGTGTTCTCCAACCTCATGCTGAAAAGAAAACTAGCTTCCACCTCAGTTTCTTTTAAGTGCTGCCTAACAGCAGGAAGAGAAAGGATGGCTTTGTTCAACCAACCATTTTCTCAGCTTCTACCTCTGTCTTATTCACCAAGAGTCTCTCCTTAGCAAAATAATGACAGTGATGACATATATTGCAAAAGAACCAGGAAAAATAATGACAATGATGACATATATTGCAAAAGAACCAGGAAAGATGCTTTTTTAATTTATTTTTTTTAATTTTTGCCAGGAAGCTTATTTTCTTTGGGAAAATCACCTGAAAACAGCATACTCAGCCTTCAGTTGATATTTAATTTCAAAATGCAGATTATTTTTGCAACTTCTATTTTCTCCATAATAGTTTTCAAAATATCAGTATCTTCTGGCCCTCTCTACCAGTTGGGGAGTACCCAGAGGCAGTCACCTTCCAATTCCTGGCTTCTCTACAACCAAGGTAACAGTTACAGTTATTTATTCCTCACCCATGAACTCAGATTGACAGTTGGTTGAGTAAAACCCGTTCCTGAACTGAGAAACCACCTTTTTCTGTGGTGATCACATCATTTTCAGACAACTGGGAGGAACAAGACAACATGTCTGATCCTTTATCTTCAAGAGAGGATGATGATATTTTGAAAATAGGATTCTGATTACCGACAGTGATACTGATACTCACACCCAGAATGGAAATTAAATCTGAAAGGAAAAATAGCTTACAGATTGCAGGGTATACCTTGGATTCTGTGGAAGAGAAATGGCATTCAGTTACAGTAATGTCCTCCATAGACTCGGTCAAGTCTTGGGCTTCCTTTGTGCCACAGTTCATGCAGACAACTGTACTCAAATTAGCACTAGTTACAGCTGTGATGACTAGCTGTCATTTTATGATCAGAGCTGTCTGTACTTTTAGAGCATGGATCTGTTTCTTGGCCTGGCTTCATAGGTGTACTTAAAATCAGAGATTTAAAATCATTTTTCAAAATCAGTGGCATTTAGACTTCCAAATGATTCTCTGTCTAGCTCCAGGCAATCAGAGAAATGCCCTCTGCAGCACTCTCTGCAGTCCTGAACTTTCACACCCTTGTGTTTGGGATCTTGGCACACTGTAGCCTCTGCCAGCCTCTGAGATGGGATTTTTTCTATGATGGGGACATGGTGGGAGAAGACCGTGAAGTTGGTGTACTGTGTGAGCTGCCAGGCTCCCCATTTCGTGCACAGGTTTCACTGACTGCTGTAAAAGGGGGATTCTAACACCACATTCTCAGTCTCACAGCTGTATGGGGAGGAAAAATCCATTAAAGTTTGTGATATGCTGATGTACTGTGGTTCTGGGAGCCACAGAAGTACCTAAGATAGACAGCTAATTGTTACAATTTTGGCAGCACATCCCTTGATGAGGCACACTGTGAGCTCTCTCAAAACCTTTTTTTTTTTTTTTTTTTTTAATAGATGATTTACTAAAGCTATTCAAAATATACAGCTTCATTGTTCATTGTGTTCCAGAAGCCTAGAGGCCCAAATTGAGAGTGAAGCCCTGTTGCACGTCATGCTATCCAAAGCGATATTAAAAGTACACACACTGCCCTCGTGAGTTAACTAAATAAGCTGAGAGCTGAGCAAGTTTTGTCATTGCAGTACTGTTGATGAGCTGAGACTCAGAAATACGTATTCTAACTCCCGAGGACACAGAACAATACTCAGCTAAGACCTGAATCCATTGCCATGCCAGATCCATGGTCAGGCACAGAACTATCCTCCCAGTACTATTAATTTTTTCAAGTGCAAATAAATAAATGCTGAATTCCAACTGCTCCCAGTCGTCGTCAAAACTATGCATAATTGAGTATTGTTTTTCACTGCATTTTACTGGTTCTTTTGCTTGTAGTGTCTGTGATGTGTGATGTGTTAACAGTCATTAGAAGAGCCTGTAGTCATGCCTTGGTGACTTCTTGAAGTCTGCATAGCAAACTTAATAGAACTACCGCCTTTGGCTCTGGGTATGGGAAGACTGTACTGGTTCTCTAAAACAGGATAGTTTCATCCATTAAGCCCACTGGGATAAACCATAGCCCATGCTGACTCCTGAACTGTGTCTGCAAGTTTTTTATTTGGAGGAGAACGCTGCTTAGCTCTTGGCAAAATTTGCCACACACTGTTCAAATCATTGAACAGAGCAGACATTTGAGTTCCAGGGCCTGGGCCCAGCACTGTTTAATTCAGATGCACAGATGTAGTACTAGAATTGAGTTTAAATATCTCAAATGTAGATTCTATTTGTCCTATGCATAAACCATCCTCATCTGGCTTCTGTTGGGTTTCTGTACTTCAGTTCAAGATAATGGCTGAAGGAGTCAATGCTGAAGTTCATCCATACTTTCCATGTGGCTTTCAAAAGACAACCCAATTCTTAGGACAAAAAACCAACCAACCAACCAACCAACCAACCAAAAAAAAGAAAAACAAAACCAACAATCTAAAGAGGAAGAATATGAGATAATTTTAGACCTTCTGCACTGTGGTTGCTTCAAGCAGTACAAAGTTGTAATGAAAAACTGTGTTCTCTTGCTCACACGCAGGCACAGCCACATGCAGAGAAAGTATGTAACTGATATAACAAGAAACCTAGTGCTAGCTGGTGAAAAATGTCACATTTCATACCTTTCACATAATAGCCATCTTTTTTGAAACTGAAATACAACATCTAAATGTCAGCCTACTATAGCTATCATCAAATCCCTTTCTGATTTTTTTTTTTAACATGATATTGTTCACTACATTACATTTTTCATTTCCACTTGCTGAGATATCACGGCATTCGATTTTGTTCTGGCCAAGAGGCCAAGAAACTCAGTTCAGTGCCTGATGTTTCATTGGTCTGTGGATTTGCCACTGAGACACCATGATGTAGTAAGCGTCCCACCTTGCATGCAATAGGAACATATAACCCCCACTATGAACTCATTCTCCACCTGGTTTGGAGCCAGGAGAACAAATCTGTTCTCCTGTTGGTGTCATCTGGCTCAGTGACCCAAAGCCTTAGTACATCATTTGTTTTTGCTTTTTTTTTTTTTTTTTTTTAACTTAAAAGTTTTGGTGTCGGGGGACGTTCTTTAATATACTTCTTTCACAGCCGAAAGAAATGAGTTCCTTATTTATTGTTATGACAATGCATGTAGCTTTTTCATCTTGAGGTTTTTAGCTGTGACTGGTATCTTTATATATAAAGCAGCACAGCACTCCCCTCCTACCTTTCTTAATGGAAAAGTAAATGCTTATTCTTTCCTTCTTCCTGATGCATGCCTTAAAAATGCTATAAAGATATGAACCCGATGGAGTTTCTAAATTATAAAGCAGGAGTTCTTTTATATTACCGTGAATAACAACTGGAAATCTAGTTCTTTATAATAAGTTATTTATTCTCCATGTTGAGGTTTATCCACACCCCAGGAGGTGGCCATGTATATTTCAACAGGTGCTGCATCAAGATTGTTATGATACTCTCAAACCATATTAGATTGTATCCAGTGGAAAGAAATGAATTTGAGAGCAAGACTTACAGGCAGATGAAAAACGAAAATCTTTTCTCTTGTTGAATGCAAAATTTTCTATTAGGTTCATAGCTGTTATCAGCGTCAGCCTCATGTAAATACATATTTATGATCTAGTACGCAGACTGGCAGTGTGTCTGGGAGAACAAGCATCTATGTAGTGTACTATGGACTGAAAATTTACAAAAGCATTCCAAACCTTCTGAAAAGCATAACAATAAAGTTCAAAAGGGGCTGAGGTAGTGGGCAGGAGGAGGCATGGCAGAGGGATCACTGTAAGACATGGTTATTTGCTTGCTCTATGGTAAAGTAAGCACACCTGTTTCTGATTCATGATAAGAAGTCAGGAGGGATGTAGGCATGGAAAACCAAAAGTATACGATCATAAGGGGAGGGTGGGCAAGTGATATTGGAGGAAAAAATTCTAGATTGAGTGGTTCCAGATTTCCAGCAAATGCAATCCTGCTGAACCATCATGCTGCATTAAGAGAGAAAATATGTTATTTGTAAATGGTTTCTAATGCATAAAAATTAAGTTTAATGCTTATTAAAGTTTCTGTGTGTGGCTCACCAAGCTTATCTCACCAAACAACACGAGCAATTAATATCTTCAATGTCCTTTTCCTCTCCAATTTAGGAAATGCACCTCTGTTGACAAAGAATGAGGCAAACAGCAAGCATACAGAGAAGGTGCTGTTTCCTCTGAGTGACTTCAGGTGGGCTTTCAGGTGCTTTCTTACCTTGTGTGCCTCATCTGTGCTCTTCTGTGAGGTCTAGGTACTTTTCTTCTCACTTTGTTGTCCCTTTCTTACATAGCCATATCATGAGTTGCAGAAGAGAATAATTTCTCAGAAAAAAAGTCTTTTTTTTTTCAAATAAAACTTTAGCCTCACTTAAAACTTTAAGTTTCCATCCAGAAATGACATAGCAAAGTCTACTTCTGATCCTGTTGGGACTGGACATATGCACAAAGAAATTCACTGTAGTAGAAGTCTGGAAAGAATTACTGTCAGATGAGATTGCTGGGACCTTTCCATCCTCCCAGCAATACAGAAAGAGTTTTGCCTGTTTCTGCTCTTATAGTTAGCTGCTTTTTGTACATAAATATATCCGCATACATATAAAATATGAAATATATAATTGAATTTTGATTTAATTTGGTACGTGCAGATGGCTCTGTTTCACAACAGTTAAGTTCACAAAAATGATAATAGCAAAAGCCTTATGTCTCTGTCTTTTTGACAGAGTACAATAACTATTTTTTCTAGGAATAGTTTTCTTCAGCTACCTACCTCTTTCTCAACAATTTCCTTTAACTGTATTGAGCTGGGGCAGATCTTAAGATTAAAGACTTGAATTTAGGCACCTGTACGGCAGATGCCTTCAGATGCTAAGCCCTTATGATCATTGTGGAGATAATTAATGCAGTCAGTGCAGCTTACAGAGCCATCCAGTTGGCCAGCATCTAGAAGAGTGATTCAGTTGCCCATAGTGTCATCCAGTGACCTCTGAAACACCCTAGAGTATTACACCTACATTAGAAGGCCATGAAACTTCTTTGGGCCATTTGGCAGCCCTATAAGAACATCTCATATAGATCAGATGCCAATATATATGTTTGCCAATATATATTTTTATTTGGCCTAATCATAAGTGGCCAGTGTCATCTAAGGTTGATGTGGAGTGCCCTGTGGTCCTGTTTCCAGTTACCAATCTTACTGTGTGAGGGTTCTGAGCAATTCAGATGAGGTCTCTATGGTTGCAAGGAGTTATCTGAGAAATTTCTGCTAAGGAACCTCCACTCCCCACCCTTCTCTTGGGAGCTGCATTTAAGTTGTCTCTGCCTGACCTATGTTCACATAGATGAGTGTAGGCAGCCATGCCTGTGCCTGACCATGTAATCTGTTGATTCAGTTCCTGCCTCTGTTCTGGAGCTATCTCATCACTGTGCTCTTGTCTGGCAAACTGACATCTTGGCTAAGCCTGTTTACCATCACTGGACCTACTACGCTAATCTTGCTGAGGTACCATAGTGTACCATAGGGTTGCACCCCTTACTGTGGGCAGGGTTGCCAGCCACTAGATCAGACTACCCAGGCACTCATCAAGCCTGGCCTTGAACGCCTCCAGGGATGGGGCGTCCACAGCTTCTCTGGGCAGCCTGTTCCAGCGCCTCACAACTCTCTGAGTGAAGAATTTCTTCCTAACATAATCCATTCCCCCTTGTCCTATGGGATTCTTCAGTCTGGAGAAGTGGAGGCTCGCAGGAGACCTTATTGCTCTCTATAACTACCTGAAGGGAGGTTGTAGTGAACTGGGGGTCGGCCTCTTCTCTCGTGTAACTAGTGATAGGACGAGAGGGAACAGCTTCAAGCTGTGCCAGGGGAGATTCAGGCTGGATGTTCAGAAATACTACTTCTCTGAAAGAGTGGTCAGGCACTGGAATGGGCTGCCCAGGGAGGTGGTGGAGTCACTGACCCTGGAGGTGTTCAAGGAACATTTGGACGTTATGTTGAGGGACATGGTTTAGTGAGAACTATTGGTGATAGGTTGTTATGGTTTTGTGATTTTTGGTTTTCAGTATTCCACATCATAACATCATGTAGTGCACTGGGAGTTAAAGTGTTAATACTCTATCCGGGTACCTGTCCCTACACATCACGGAGGGACGGTCTTACTGTCGTCTCTTCTTCCCAACCGGCGAAGAGGCAGGTGCTCCAATAACTCTCTCTCTCCTACTTTATTTGATTTATTCATCTTAATTTGAATTAGATTGTATTATATTACAGTTAGTAAAATAAGTTTACCTCCCTCGATGGTCTGTTCATTTTCTTTCCTTTCCCTTTCCCTTCCCGTTTTCGGGAGGGGGGCTTGGAAGGGGGGCCCTTGGGCCCACTGTCCCTGTCACGGGCATAGACTGGTCCAGATAACCCCGTGACACAGGTGGATGGTTGGACTGGATAATCTTGTAGGTCTTTTCCAACCTTGGTGATTCTGTGATTCTGTGATCATTATCTACCTGTGAATTTGGTTGTCCTGAAGATGCAGCTGGAGGCATTAAATCCTAGGGCATCCCAAATGGGAAAGTAAATTAGTTTGGGGTGACTGACAGAGCCTACAGTGTCAAATGTCCAAGAAAGGCTGAAGTTATTCCAAGCTGTCTCTGAAAGTGGGCAGGGAAAATCAGATATAGGGACAGACTAAAAGGTGGCAAACAACAGAAGCTTAGAAGCTCACTTTATAGGAGATAAATTGAGTGAACATTTTTGAGAGGCCCTTTAAATTAATTACAATCTTTTTCTTTTTCTCTTTCTTTTTCTTTTTTTTTTTTTCTTATTTTTCTCTCACAACATATCTAGGAGATATGCTGAAACTTTACTTCAGCAGAATTAATTCTTTCTTTGGGTCAAATAATCTTTTTCTGTACTATCTGAAATGTGCAAGATAATAAAATATAGGATTAATGTGTCTTAATGAAACTTCAGACATACATATTTATGCGTAGGCTTTAGCATAATGATATACAAAAGAAAATTTCCAATGAAATTTAAAAAAAGCCAGCTAATCTTTGCATTGTTTTTCTTTCCATTTCTCTTTTCATTCCTCCTCCTTTTCTTCTATAACTTGGGGCACTTGTCCAGCAATTATTTAAGCCTCATGCCTACTAATGTCACTGGGGCTACTCATATGAATAAAATTAAATGAATACCTAAGTGCTCTTCAGGACTGAGGCTTCTATTAGCCAGAAACCCAATATGCATGAACATTTATTTGAATTCTGAGCATCTGCTCTGCTTGGCCGCAGTGTCTCTGATAGTATTGTTGGAAAGAGATTTCATTTGCTAAAACACTTGAGGATAAGCAATACTACTTGAAGGGCTGAGAATCCATCTTCGTTTCTATGTCCAACCAGGTTTCCCAAATATCCCTTGGATGGCCATACACATGGAGCTTGCCTGGTTAAGAACAATTAACTTAGTTGTGCTTAAAGCTTGGGGTGACCATGTTTGAGGAAGTCATGTAGATCTACTTCTCCATACATTGTAGTCCACTCAAATATCACTCCAAAGGAGATTGGTGGGAAGGTATAACATATGCCTGAAGGGTCCTGATTGCAAGCTCATAAGAAAATGGCAAGGTGATACCGTGGAAATCCCACCATTCTTCATACAGTCTGGAGCCCATCACTACTCTCTTCCTTTATCCTGCTCGGAATTCTGGAAACCTCCAAATTGCTGTTCAGTTACAGGTCCTAGAGGTCTTGTCCTACTTTAAAGCCCTCTATGATAGATCCTGTTGGAGGCTTTATAAACCCTTCTATGCCTTTCTGGATGCTAGAGAAGAAGAAGCCACAAAAATGGCCCGCAGTGGAATGTGCATAAAAGCACCAAAACCAAGAAGGATCACCAAAGAGCATTACACAGACCCAATTTATAGCTAAGTCTGGTAAAGCAACAAATGGAGAAGGAATGAAACAGAGAATATGAAGTGAAGGTGGGCATTGTAATGAATACTACAGTGGACAGGTTAAAATCAAGGCCTGGCAATTCCTCATTCTTCCTTTATGTAAAAGATCCACGTGCAAAGAAAGATAATCATATAGAAAGATATCTGTCATTCACCAGTGGTCATTTTTGTTGGCCTAATTAAATTTTTAAAAAGTTGAAGTCATCCAGCTAGGAAACAGTGTCAAGTGACATCAGTGCCCTTCAAATCCTGTGAGAAAAGAATTGCAAATAATAAAGAACTTAAATCAGTTTTCCTCATCTTGGGGAATATTTTTCACAGAGATGACTTAGAGAATATTTGTCAGTAACAGACATGTTTTTAGGAACCAGGGCTTATTTGCCGGCTACCAAGTATGAGCCTTGTGAATCACAACAGTCACTAAATTGTAAGGGTACTGTTCTCAGATTGTGGGGAAAGCTGTCTCCTCTGTACTCTGCAAGGACATAAAACTGCAAAAGACTCTTCATGTCTTATCTGACCTCCTTAACATAAGACAGACCATTGCGTTATATTCAGCAACTTCTGCTTTTAGTCTATAACTTCACAGGTAAGTATAGCAGCCTTTTGTTAGTTTTAGAATGACCAGAGAGGTCAGTGATCTGCCTGAGTCTGAGGGAAATCTACCCAGGAGGAACCAGGTAGAAGTATGGATTAAATGCATCTGGTCCCCTTTACAGAAAGGTAATGATTAATCTGAGAGTTGTCCCAGCCGACGGTTTCTTTATTATAGAGACATGGTTATAATTTAATCTAGAGTCATATGTTGAATCTTAACATTTCATTTCAAAACCATGAATGGGACCAAGTCATTGCTTGGATTCCATCTATTTTAGTGTTAGATTGATTTTTTGAGTATCAAATCTTCATGAACTATTTCTGATGTGACCTAAGAAGAGAAGACATTGGACAACAAGGGAAGAAAGGCAATGGTATGTAACAAGTAGCTGGAGTTTATCCAAAATAGGGCATGTCTGTGAGGATGAGAACACTCTAGCTGAGCGTTACTTGGGTGGGCACTAGGGCAGGCTGCGCAGAGAAGTGGTGGAAGCCCTGTCGCTTGAGACACTCAAGGTCAGGCTGGGCAGGGCTCTGCGTGCCTGACTGAGCTGTAGGTGTCCCTGTTCAGTGCAGGGAAGTTGGACTAAATGGCCTTTAAGGATCCCTTCCAATTCAAACTACAATTCTATGATTCTGTGACAAGCCGGTGCACATAGGAGGTAGAGCTATACCTTTAGGTTCAACTCAGTGCTACAACAACAAAATTGGGTACAGAGCTTCCGTAGGGTGAAGACTTCTAAGCCATAGGGCCAAATTCTGTTTTGTAAAGCTCCTTTAGCTCCAGGTATTTAATTGATGTTACTGCTTCAGAATTACAGTGCTGGAATTTAATCTAAACTAAACATCTGACCAAAAGTCCATGTTTAGTGATACTATGTATCTAACATGGAATTTGTCTTTGTCTGGACCAATCTATTTGACTGTGCAAAGTGTCCTCCAAAAATGTTAGCAATTATACATGAATTTCAGTTATTAGCACTGTGAAGTTAGGGTAGGTTTTAAAAAAACAAGTATAGTTTTTTTCTGCTTGTTCTCCATAGTTCACAGGTATCTCCTGATACATAAGAAAGTGTATCTTGAAGTTAATAATGATGAGGTAATCGTGACCTGAGCTTTGCATCTTATCCAAAGCTCTTTTCACAAGGCAGGAAAGTGCAGTGATAGACTCAACTGTGCTGTTACACTAAGGCTGTCAGGGTTTAAGCATCACTATAATGTATCATGAGGAACACTGTACTGCTTGCACTGGAAATGTGTCAAAGCTCTTTCTTTCTTCACCCCCTCTCCCCCTTTTTTTTTCTTCTCTTGAGCTGCAAAAGACAGGAGCATTTGTAAGCCATGAAGCATAAAAGACAAAACAAAAGCATTTTTATTACTATAATTGAGAATTTGGAAGAGAGGGGTTAAATACTTGTATATAATTGTATGGCAATTGCCCTGTTTAATCCAGCAACAGGCTTCTTTCAAACCCTGTCACTATACCAATGTGGAAGAATCTCATTTGAACAGTAATGAAAAACTTGTCATTTTGGATTTTAAACACAATAACGCTCCTTATTTCCACTGCCTCATTTTTTTCCATACATTTGAGATGATCAGAAAGAAAAAGACAGGCCCTGCACAGTGTGGCCTCATTAAATGAGACTGCCAATAATGAATGGGACTCGGTGCTTCCGGTATTTACAAACAAGTAAGACATATGAGTTATTAGTATCTGATTGCTTACCTTACGTACATTGTTCCTATGTTCCTTGCTAGTGTTGTAAGCAAGATTTTAATCATCTTTAATGTATTTCTCCTCTCAAAGTCCAGGCAGTGTGAGGTGCTGTTATCCCTGTTGTTTAAATGTAGAAACAAATTTCAGAAAGGATATGACTGGCCTGCTGAGGATATTACCTCTAATTTAAACTGGTATGAATGAGATGCCCATGTTACTCTAATTATCTGAGCAACTTGCCCGAGGTCATGTGTAAACTCATCAGGGCGGTGAGCTCCAGCCTGAGTCCCAAGCGAGTCCTTTAATGACTGATCTGATCCTTATAGGTATCACTTAAACATACTCTGGTTTGTTTTCACTTTCTGCCTGAACAACACAGCCTTACCTACTCCCTTTTGTAGTACATCTATTTAGGAATACCTAGTAAAATCTATCCTATCATCCCTTGCTTCTGCATGTGAAGAACATAGGCATGTCCACGTTACATGGTTCCCTTGATACCCTAATCTTGTGTGAACACCCTTCTCTCCTGTGCTGTGTGACATCCTCACTCACCTCTTGACAGCTGCTATGAAGGATTCTGGGATACTTTGCTGCCCATATCATGATGCAGGCTGCTGTCAGTCTCCTTTTATTTCTAATGGTTCAAATTGTTCTAATGTCTCAAGATCATGGTGTACATAGGATTTTCTGCTACACCACTTGAGTGGTTTAAACCTTTCCTGTGCCCGTGCTCACTTTTTTCTTGTTAGATAATGTTCTGCTTGATCCTGATGAGATAAACTGTGGTGTTCCTTAGTACTCCATGCTGGCTCCTACCGTCTTTAGTATTTATGTACTGGGATTCCACTTCCCTCTGTAATAAAAATTTGATATAACCTAAGTGCTCCTCCCAGCTCAGAATGCAGTTAGGTCCTTTCTGTTTTTGCTATGCTAGCATATCCAAGCAGTGTCATCTTTACACCTCTTCAATATATGCTGGACATTCAAGGCTACACATTTAAAATCTGGCTCAAGCTCAGCTTCCATAAAATGAAGATTCTGCTAACTGATAAACAGACAAACTCCCAGTTTGCTAGTTATTTCTTCATTCTAATGCTGTCTGTTAATCACTTTAATGATAATATAATACCTTGCATTTTTATAATGTCTTGTATCCCCAAAGGATATTGAAGTACTTTGCAAATTCAATCTAATCTCTCTCTTTCCCCAGTGTTTAACACCAGATTCCTATGGGGTAGAAGAGTGGCTGAGAACACAGAACAACATTACTAAGGAATTTTGGATAGAAACTGTATTCCAGCAAACAGAGTTGCAATGTACCCCTTGCTATCTTTTGATGAAAGTGGGGTGCAAAGGCAGGTGATATTTTGTCATGATTATTGCTGACAACATGGGGTAAAAAATAAGATGGAGAAGCCCTGAAGGTGGAGAGGAGACAGCAAGGCATAGCTGTTATCCTCAAGCAATGAGTGGCATCCTGTGAGGTGCCAAATATTGCCAGTTTTCTGAAGCAATGCTTGGTTACAGTAAGATGCAAATGATAGAATGATTGTGAATAATTAATTGGGACTTTTATTCTAGAGCTAACAAAGAAAGTTGATTTTTGTTCAAATAGTAATTTCACTCTTTCCTTGGGGAAATGTAAACTGCTGTCATTATGTCTTCTTTTCTCTGATCTTTTGCAGTGCCACACACTAACTGTACTCATCCTGTATGTGCCTAAACTCACTTCTCTCAATATGATTTATTTTTATAAAGAAAATTCTTATTTGAGAATTTGGGTGAGCGAAGATCTCGTATTCCCAGTTGAATGATAAAAGCACAACATGGTTAGACTGAATTTCACACTGTGATTTGCAAGCAGTTTCTTTTCCATTGCTGTTCCTTGGAGCTCAAGTAAGTTGATTATTGCTCTTTAGCTCTTAATATCCATGGCTTTTTCCTACTGTATAAGAGGGACTAATGCATCAGTGAATGATGATCCAAACAAATGTTTAGATTGTCATTTAATGTAGCTATAGTTACATGACCAAGAAAATATCAGTGAACAAGACAGATAATCACTAGTCATCTTAATTATTGTAATAGCACATCCGATATTCAGGAATAATCTAACTACACTGTCCTGTATTTATTTTATTATTGACAGTGACACAGATCTTCAAAGCTGTGTGATTAATTAATGCTTTTACCAATAGCTTCAGTATGTCTTCTGCTGGGAAAAGAAGTTACTACACTGAGGTTTCAGTCACTTTTAGCTTCTTGTATATTTTCATTTGCCTTTTCCCTAGAAACTCCTTGGCAACATTTAGTAATTTGTAAAATGGACAATGAGAAATTCTAGTGTAGAAGCAAGAGGTGCCAAAGCTTCTCTCCTTCTCAACTAAGGTCTATGGTCTATGAACATGTGGGTATGCTAAAGAGGTCACAAGGAGCCCTGGATCATCTATGCAGTCATGGGACTATTTTAGATTGCACTTGAGATCATTCATCTCCTCGTTGAACTCCCTTTGCTCCAGGTGCTATAAATACAGCAAGATAGCTTTTCATTTTCTTTCTTTCATCAGGTAACATAACATGTAGTCCACAGGTCTGCTATCTACCCTACATCTCCAGTATTCTTAAGTGGAAATGATGTAATTCAGCCTTTTCAGAGACATGCTCCTTTAACATTTTCTGTTGGCTGCATATGTTGGTAAATGTCCTCAGCACTGTTTTCTGACCTGGAAGCCAGGTAGCGCAGAACAGATCATGGTTGCACTATCAAACTCTGTAATAACCCAAAATAAAATTACTATATACAAACAGCCTGCTAGGAGTTGTTCCTGGCTCATGCTGATGCTTCTAGCGTGCCTTGGAGTTATTTGAGCTTGTTAGTCCAAGCCAAAAGCATGCCAAGAACTACTGTAGCAATTGAGTAGTATAGATTTAGTAGCATAAGTAATTGTTGTAGACATAGTCATTAAGTACATAAAGACAACGATCAAGATTTATTAGTATAAATCACTCAATTGCCCTGAAAATGGTTTGTAACAAGGAACTAGGATCAGAGTCATCTCCTTGGTATTGCCAAGGAGAAAAGGTACAGAAGATTCTGGGAAGTGTCAAGAGGCATGTGGCCATTTCTCTTGCCATCCAAGAAAGAGTATGGGAAAATAAATTTCCAGTCCAGAGTGAGCCAAACTGAAGGGATTATCCATGAAATTCATTTTTGGAAAGAGGGGTTATTATGTACTGAAGTCTTGTTTTGTCAAAAATGCTGAGCTTTATGAAATGGGATGGGTAAATGCTCACAGTCTGGACACGTCCTTCAATGCTGGTTGATAGCTCCACAGGAGGAGAAAGTAAAGTATCAATGCAAAACAGAAAATGACACTCATTAGTTTGTAATTAATGACAAGTTAGATAGGATAGCACATGGAAGTGTGAGAGTGCTCATGGGAATACTTCTACGGCTCTTTTAAAAATATAATCTACATCTTTATGTTTCTTAGTTATAGTGGAGCACTTGTATTGGTTAAATCACCAAATTTACCATTATGTTGATTATTCATTATTGGCCATGTTAAAAGAGTAACCAGGAATCTCAATTAAAATTAATTCCCTGTGTACTTGGCCTTACGTGTTGCAAAAGACAAAGTCAAAAAAAGGGAAGAGAAAACATTTATTTCCCAATTTTACAGATACACACAGGGACTAATGTGGTTTTTCCAAGGTTGGGCTGAAAATCTATGACAGAGTTTGAGAGAAACTCTCTCTCTCTGGGGACTAATTCAATCCCTTATGCGTAAGACCATCCTTCTTTCCTACACTAACAGTTGAATACCATAACCTGCATTTTCAGTGTCACAGAAACACTGACCCAGTTAAGTGAAAAAAAGAGGTGCCTCAGAATGATTGAAACTGAGCATTATCTTTGTCTTGATCAAGGACGAAATGTAAATCTTCACTGAAGGTGTGAATTCATAGCAACAAACACTCACAGTGAGAAAAGCATTCAGGAGATAAATGGAATTTACCTGACAACGTAAGTTCAAACCAAAATCTAAAGTAACGCAGTGAACAATGTTTAACAAGATTTCAGTGACTCCTGGTGCCTTTATAATCTGCCTAGTCTTTTGAAAATATTTCCTATATAAATGTTTATCCCAGCTATCTAGTGAGATTAAGAGCTTTTCTCCTTGAGTGCCATGTTCACCGACAGTCTGGGATTTATCTGCATTGGCAGTTCCTCTGGCATCAAAGGTGTGGTCATTGCTCCAAGCCATTGTCTTCAAGGGGTCATCCAGCTACTTCCCATGGAAACAGCCATGTCTTATCTCTTCATTTTTGGAGAGCTAAATCTTGAGTGAGCATTTGGTCAGTGGTCAGTGGCCATATTCAGGCTTGTTGCCCTGTGGAGTTGGTTTACACACTGTAATCCTGACCTGTAGAGCAGGATTCTGTTGCCTTGCTAGTGGTGTCGCATGCCATCTGAGATGCCCTACAGCACTTGCCGCTGCAGCACAGGCTGGTAAATGTGATGCAATCTAAAAATAAGAATTGTTCTTGCTTCTTAAATCCACAAATCAGAACTAACTCTTGACTGGATGGATCTATTTCTAAAATATATATTTGGCTCAGGCATGAGTTATTAGTTTGGGAGCAGGACTTGCAGGTCAAAGTACTTTAGAATATCTTAAATGGCACGTGAGACTAGATTTTGCAATCATCTGCTCTAAATTTGACAGTTCTTCAAGGGTAGAACTGATGCAAATGCAAGTTTTATTTTAGCATTGCAAGTAGAAGGCTGCCATGTAAATGCAAAATTAATTCATCAGCATTTTAATTACATGCTTATGTGAACAGAGACACTGTTAAATATTAAGGATACCAAGGTGGACTGGAAGACTACATGTAAGTATCATAGTAAGATTGAACATTAACTTCTAACAATTAAAGAATGACTTTATGACAGTACCAACATTGTAGTAACCTGGAATAAATCAAATTATAATGCACACAAGAATTCACTGGAGCAGGTTTTCCCATCACAGCAGATACAAAATTTCTAATCCTTCATCTGAAGGAAGTGGGTCTGTATTGCAAGTGGAGACCTCTGACTAAGTCAGTAGAGCAGATCTTCTATTCAAGATGGAGAGATTGTCCTTAGGCTTTAGGGAGAATTCACTCCTGTGTCTGTGCAATGATTAAGTTGAAACAATACATTTTCTGTGTTATGAAGTATAAATTGACTAGTATCTTCAAAAAGAGGTCACTGTTGCATTAATCACTCCTACCTTGACAAAGGTATTTACAGGGTTAATGTTTTCTGAATACTCCACTTGGTAAATTACTGCTCCTACACTCAGTTCAAACTGAATTTCATTCCTTCAAGGTTTCAGTAATCATATCGCTAGGCAATAGCTGAGCTGAAGTTTCCTTTGAATCTGAAATTGTATAATTGAACTTTTGAACTGAAGTCCACCCATCACTTTCTGCCATAATCCTTGGTGACAGAGATATTTTTCTTTAGTTTGATGATACCTGATTACTAAATCCTTGTTTGTTTTTTTTTTCCTTTACTTTTAATGCACCACACTGTATATTTATTCGTGACTTTCTCTCAATCAAAAAAATCTATTATCATTGGTACTACTCTTTACATTTATAACCCACCTTTCACTGCAGGCTTTCTAAGCACTTCAGAAGCATTAAGCTCCATAAGAGGGCTATAATGAAGATAAACAATTTTAAGCTCTGGGGCAGAGACTGTAATTTTCCATATCTTACCAAAGCACAATGGGATGCTGAGGTGGTTGGCCTCTAGGCACTATTGCTACATAAAAAACAATAATGTGCCAACACTTTACAGATGAGGAAACTGAGGTACTGAGACCCACCATAAATATTTACAAAATCTGAACCTTCACAAATCCTGAAGATTGAATACAACGCATATAAAGAGAAATGGTATTTGATATATATATGTAAACATTTTTTAGTTCAGTAGTAGAGCGTGTTAAAAAGTGACTTTATTTAGGTGGGACGTTATCCTACTTCAAAAAATCTCTGCAATATTTTTGTGTCTGTTATCTCATGTTTATTTAAATTCATTCGCGTCCCTTGCCCTTCATTAGAAATATTAGAAAACCTTGGAAGTTGAATAATGTTTTTAATATGTACATTAAAGCCTAGCAACATCTCTTTCTTTGGTTTGGAAGAGGTGCTCTACCATCTAGATAAGCCAGATGAAGAGATCTATTTATACATGCAGGCTCAGACTCTAAGGTTGGAAGCAGAGGGAAGGTTACCTGACACTGTCCAGTGCCCAGCCCTGGTCTGGGCAATTACTCTCACAAACCAATATTGGAGAAGCTTCCTCATTCTGCTTTGCAAATGCATTTCATTCTTACGGTAGAAGGAACAAACAGATAATCCAGGCTGGATGTGGCTCTGTGCATCCTGGTCTAGTGGTTGGCAACCCTGCCCACGGCAGGGGGGTTGAGACTAGATGATCTTTGAGGTCCTTTTCAACCCAGGCCATTCTATGATTCTATGATTCTGTGATTCTATGGTAATTGGGATTTTGGTGCAACGATTTGGGTGTAGTCTCTGGCTGAGGTTACTAATAAATAATGGGTGTTTTTTCTTGGTTACAACAATCTTTTGAGCTTACTTATTTCAAAGACATTTCAAAAGAAATCTTCAAGATATCACATGTTTTTTGTCCCCTGGGTTATACCTGGGGTAGCGCACTGGTCACAAAATTCAGCTGATGCTTTCAGCTGCTGCTCATGGTGTTTTTTGACACTGAGTACTGTACATTCAAAAATTGTTCTTTACAACATAGAGCAATCATTAAAATACCTCATCAACAAAGGTTTTACATATACATAAGGGGGCATGGTCATATTCAGCAGGTCACTTGTGAAGTTAAGGAAGCTATTACAATTACAGGACAGATAGACGACTGTGGAAGTGACCCCCTTATGTTTGTAATTGTATTCACAATGTTCTTAGCTGCAAATAGGCAGTAATGGAACATCAGGGTGAAGGAAGTCACAGGTCACTGCAAATGGGAAAAGCATACCCTAGAGTAGGAAATACATTCAAAGCCAACAGCAAAAGCATTGGCTCATCAGCACCGTGCTGCACATTAAGCTAATAATTTGAGCTGGTTTATTACTTGGGCCTACAGCTGTCTTGACCGACTACCTATAGATGATACTATCATCCTAGACTATGCAGGGCTCAATGACAAGGGTGAGTTTTAGCCAGCCTCCTCTGAGTTAATCATTAGCTTGACAATGATGGTTCATAGATTGATGTTTTCTTTTGCTTCTTGAAATTTACTTGAGCCATATGGAAATTTGGAAAAGTGTGATTGAAGAGAACCTCTGATGTTTTCCCGTTTATGTTAGCTTTGAATGTCTGGTTTTCTGCCGGCTTTGGGGAACTGCAGGTGATAAGAGTTAACAAACAAGAAAGCAAACAAACTCTATATATAGGGAATTAAGCAAAGCAGATTTCATTAGCTTTTTAGGCCTCCGAATAATTTTCGAATACTGTAACGTTCCATTATAGGCTCCTAATTTGGCTGCTAAACTCATTCAACGTGTCTCCCAGGGCTTTCTCTATGGTCAACAGAGATAAGGAGACTGCAGAGTGAGACTGAATGTGTTTCCATTCTCTCCTGAGACCGTGCTTTGGGTCTTCATGCCTTTTGTTTCTATGTAGCACAGCAAAAGACAAGCCTTCTTCCACTTGAAGTTCTTACATCCTTCTCTAGGGGAATACCTAAAGCCAATGATCCAATGCAAACCATTTGTGTGCTCACTGTGGGTGTGCAAATAAACTGGGGTGTCTAACTAATGGTTTTGAAATGGTCTTGGCTGTCTGTACAGAGCTCAGGCTTTGGGAGATATCGCTCTGTTGGTGCATCATTCTGACATTCCAACAGCTTAAAAAAAATTCCTTCTTTCCTGTCTCATTATTATTAAATAGCACACTTTGCTCCCTTGATAAGGGAATAGCCCTCTACATCTGACTCCCTCACCTTTCCGACTTCTGCGCTATTGAAGGGCAGAACGGCAAGTTAACCATCTGTATTGGGAATTTTTCTTGCAATTCATTGTGTCCATATTCTGCTCTTTTATGAATATAAATGCCACAGAATATCTGGGTCAATGATATCTAAAGTTCTTTTTCTCGCATCTTTAATTGACTAAACTTAAAACAGAACCTTTTGTGAACTTCTTTGGGTTGTATTGACAGCAATTCCTTTTAAAGAAAATGTCAGGGATTCCTGTTTTCAGCAGTGAAATCACATATCTTACATGTTTCTTAAACCCCTTTACTGTAACGGGGCTTCAAGTGCACTCACACTGCTCAGTGCTTGAATGTTTGTCTCTGTACTTCATGTTTCTCCTTGTCTGTGTTTTTTAACTTTTGTAAGAACAATTTCATACCCTCTGTCTCTCTGGTGCCATTTGAATTCATTTATAGACTGTTAGGATCTCACACAGATTTACAATACTAATTAATTAACTCTCACATTTCCCTTGGGTTGTAGGTAAAGATTATTATCCCCATCTTACAGGGGTCATCAGTACTCTCCTCTTATTTAACCTCGTGTAAATCAGCCATACCTCCACTAAAATCAATAGTGTTATTCTGCAGTAGAATTGATACGAGTCAGAGAGGAATCTAGTCCAGGAAATGCATAGACTGAGCTTAACCACACTTAGATGTGCTTTTCTCTCCATGGGACTTTGAGAGATTAGGAGGTGTGAGGGTTCTGTGGGGAGATTGATTGGAGATGAGACCTACTGAAATCTGGTGGTGTCCATAGGTTTGGGGCCTGAGTGACAGCCAGCTCCTGGGGCATTCCTGCTGAATGAAGGCACACCCACAGGCATGCACAGGAGAGATACTCCAACGAACACTCTGAATATAGCTTTGGTTCTTGCAAGCCCTCAAAAAGAGATGGGAGCTGGGTTAGAGTCCCACGGGCTGCATGTGGAGACACAAACGCAAAGAGGGAGAGGGATTTTGTGAAAGCCTGGTTGCCTTCCAGAATTTCAGTGCTGTGTGTGTAGACGAGATCTGAGTGTGATCAGCTGGTGCCTGCCCACAGTGATGGTGTGATTCGCTGCCAGTGCAAATACAGCTTTGAGAATAGATGCTATCCTTACAATTGATAACAGAGTACTTTGGCAGGCTCTGCATTGGGAAGAGGAGCACCTTCTCCCTGCCTGCAAGAAACAACAAGGTTGGCAAGGCCCCTTTCTGAAGGCTTTGTTAATTCAGGAACAGATTGGCCAGTACTTTTCAGATCTGAGCCTAGAATAACTTCTTCAAGGTCAGACTGAGCAGCTAGCAGAACAAGAAATAAGTGCTGGCTCCTCTATGTCTGCTCTTACATTTGGATTCCTTCCCCAAGAATGTGTTTTGCTTATTGCACTCGATCTTGAAATGTGCATGGAGGTGGTTTGTTCTTCATCTGTTCATGGCAACTGTATTTATGGTGGCTTCACAGGCACCTCTTGATCTGTCTGTCTCAGTGGAATTGTCTATCAGCACTTTTTATGAGCTTCTTGATTTAGAATACGTATTACAAACTTTGGGAGCACTCTCTGGACAATGACTTGTTTATGGTGCTCACGTCATTCTTAGTTCAGGGTGTTTATTAGCCCAAGTCTCCCTGTCACTATATTACTTTGGTATAATATAGATCTCTATCTTCTGTGTCCTTTGATTTTTCTAGCCTTGCAGGAGACATAGCAACTCTCCAAGTTTTAACTATTTTGTCATTAAGATATTTCACACTTTTCTCCACTAAATCTGGCAAGTACAATAAAGCAATTCCTTCAATTTACATGCTGGACATGTATCTGGACACTTTATCTACTCCTTCTATTAAATTACTCTTGCTTTTGCCAGATTATATTGGTGCTATCTCCGACTGCTTGAAAGATAAGACTGGCAAATAAGATTAAAAATAAACACAATTATTTTTTAAAAGCCTTTTGTGCATACATAGTTTTTGAAATCTTTGTACAATTAAGCCCTCTTTATCCACAAATAATTCCATTTAGGGCATATTATCTTCACTGACCTTTACTGAGGTCTCTTTTTGCAATTGGTGGTCCCAGAATAACAGGTTCTGTGTGAAGAAGGGAGAAAAAGCATGCCGTGAGTAGACAGAGGATGTATTTTTATCCTTATTTTCAGACAGAAAATAGAAAGGGGGATGTTTCCCAAATTTCCTGGAGACTTGAGACGAGGTAGAATTAACTGTTTTCTCCTGAGTCCCAGTCTAATACCCCAGCCATTAGATTGCGCTTCCTCTGAAAAATGGTGTTTATGAAATCTCATCACAAACTGAACCTCATTGGCCAATTGAGCAATCATAGGACAATGGCTGCAGTGGGAAACGGGAGATGAGGCCTTTCATGGGCATCGTGCTTGCTACATCCTTGCTGTTGATGAGATTGATGCTGTCAGTGGC
Organism: Pavo muticus; assembly: GCA_016647715.1. Classification (NCBI taxonomy): domain Eukaryota; kingdom Metazoa; phylum Chordata; class Aves; order Galliformes; family Phasianidae; genus Pavo; species Pavo muticus. Next base: position 1,559,939 of record JACDJE010000115.1, read on the forward strand.
TTTATTGATGTATGTAATTTGGAGGAATGGGGGACTCGAGCAAACCACCATCACAAAGGAGAAAGGTGGTAAATAAAATTAACAAAAATTAGGACGGATGTAGGGATATTTTCTATTGCTTTCTGCTGATTGTCGCACCTTCCTCATAGTCTCCCCTTCAGCCTCTATCAGGAGCCTTGCTGGAGCTCTCCCTGTCACTGTGCCACTTGCATCCTGCAGCAGCAGCATGATGCACAATGGTTTGCTGGTGCACCTCTGTCAGGGTCTGTAGCCCCCTCAACAGTAACAGCAAAATTCAGCACAGCTCATTGCTTGAGCCCGCAGCTGGGAAGCAGAGTGCAAGTTGAGGAGGCACAGAGAGGCTGGAGAGGGGTGGAGAAGAGGAGGGCCCTATTACACATCCCACAGACTTTTTAAATGCAAGATTCTTGATGAAAATATCACCCTTCTCTCTGATATCTGTCTGCTTGTACAAACACGCCAGTCCCAGTGGTCTCAGTAACAGTGTGCAATATTCAGATACCAATTTGGTCAGTTCCTTTTTGCCTACCTGCGTGTCACTCACAGTTTGAACCATGGATTTTTTTTTCTGTTCTATTCCATCCTGATCTTCTCTATTCTATGGCAGCTATGCTCCAACTTGAAAAGAACTATCCATAAAAGTCCATATAATAATATCATATTGAACTAACATTAAATCAGTTATATGAAAATCCTTTTTTTTTTTTCTTTTGCATTTTTGTTCTGATTTTCTTGTAGTTCATTAATTAACCAAATGCCTTTTGATTACTTGTCCACACAGCCTGTGTGTGTCCTTGCAATCTTTTTTTATTCCTTTCTTGTGCGGAGATGCATCTTACAATCCTTGACCTGCTATTGCTTTGTGTCCCTGTTCTTCTGTACTACCATAGAATGGCCTGGGTTGAAAAGGACCGTAATGATCATCTAGTTTCAACCCCCCCTGCTATGTGCAGGGTTGCCAACCAGTAGACCAGGCTGCCTAGAGCCACATCCAGCCTGGCCTTGAATGCCATAAATATCTCTATGACCATTTCCTATTCAACACTCCCAGTGTCTTTGCTTATCACTTACTTTTCCATCTTTTTCAGAAGGCTCTGGTACTCGTTGACTTAATCTTGCCTTGCTTGCACCTCCTACTTTCTTCTGACCTTAGTATTTATTCTTTCAGCGCACAGTATCTGAGGTCACAAAACATTAGGGAAACACCATTCACCACTCTGAAGCCTGAGGAATTATAGAAGATATCATACCGAAGGTACCGTTCCATTGGGATAAGGCTGTTCTCAAGGTGGAAAGAACAATGGAGGCAACTGCTCCTCAGGGACAGTGACGCTACTTTTTCCATGAGCATAGCTAGATCTCTAGAATATACTGAGTATCCTATAGCTTTTCAGGGTGCTTTAAGGTCGTTTCTGATTGCATCTTTTATTACTGACTCCTCTTTTTTTAATTAACTCTCCAGTGTCTGTATCTCCCTTACTGCTCCCACTTATGCATGCCAATGAAGTTACTTTCCTGTAAGATAAAAACCTCAGGCAAGCCTGGAAGGTAGGCAGGAGAGCTGTTATTCTCTAAAATTCAGAGGTTTAAATGATGACTCCTCTGTGCTGGCCAAAATATTTTTGGGCAGTACCCAACACCACAGTGTCATGGTCTGTCATTTCTGGCTCCTGCACTAAAAGGCTGTGTTTCATTGCATTTAACTTTCAGTAACAAAAGCTGGCCAATGAATTCTGAAATAATCACCGTAGACATCCTTCAAAGCCAAAAGAGAAGGACGAGGCAAATCTTCTTGTCTGCTTTACAAACCTATTTCACCTTGGGATAAATCATGGTCTGGGTGTTTCCCATCTTCTTCTATTGATAGATATAGATTTGTGACTTCTTGGGTGGTTATCATTTAGAAGTGTGTAATGGGCAAGATAAGTCCTGCTTTAGGACAGCAACAATAAGAACAAAAAAAGATGATGCTCTGTAGGGATTGGGATAAATGTTTTGAAACTAGAGAGAAGGACCCTCCAGGATAAATAGCAAGCATCACTTCATAAAGCAATACCCTCAAAAAACAACATAAAAGCAGAATCAGTGGGGAACAGCTCAAATATTAGCAAGGTGTTTTACTGCAGAATCCAATTTAGTGTCAGTGGTAATGGCTTGACAGTGCTGTGCTCACCAGGGCCCTCCTAAGTGGTAAAAGGCATTGTTTTGGATAAATCATCCAGTTGATGAGGCAGCTGGGTGCATTATTAATGGCATGGTGCGCTATTAATGGCGTGCCCTGTGTGGTTCACAAAAAAAAATAGGATCAAATACAGACTGTGAGATAACAGAACTCTTATATAATTTAATTCTTTTAATGATATTTACAAAATATGGTAAAATCAAGAAAAGGTTTTACGGTGTGTATTAAGATGTCCAGTAGAAAGAGTGGCACTGCTGAAGCTGCACTTAAATTAGTTTCTATTTTGAAAAAAAGCAAGCAAAATGAGAAGACTGGAGGAAGCCAACCTCCCAGGAGGGTGCTTGTAAGATTGGCTTGTGCCAGCACTCACAGCTTCTCTCATTGAGAGCAAGGAAAAGCTCATGCCCAGTAAGAAAGTGTTGGCCATCAGAAACGTGTGCATTTCTTAGGGAAGTATGTAAAACTTCAAAGCTGTATTCTTATTAGATAGAAGCCAAGGAACCTGTCTGGAAATAGCAGAAAGAAAAGAGATGTAACTAGTGTTTCAAAAAGGAAAATGTAAAGGGAAATATGAGCAGAGATGCATCAAAATTGTGTTTATGATTCATTTCTTTGTCTAATCTTACTTCAAACTTTTCTAAGGGCTTTATATTCTGCTTTACAATAAGAATAATAAAGCACACATTAAACTATTTATCCAGAGCGTTCAGGCCCGCTCTCCTGAGACCTGATGGCAAAGTTTGGCCACATCCTTGCTGTTCTTGGTCTCTGGAAATTCTCTCATCCCCTGAATAGGAAGGCTGCATGAAGAGCCTGGCCTGCATTCACTGCTGAACATGCCTCTGATTTGTTTGGAGAGCAGTAACTGAGTGTCATAGAATTAACTAGATCGGTCTATGCCTGTGACAGGGGGGCAGTAGGCCCGTGGGCCCCCTGGCCCCCAAAAATGGGAAAGGAAAGGGAAAAGGGGTAGGGAGATGGGAACTGGGTTTAAGAAAAAAAAACAGAACAGCGGCAACGATCTAAGGAGGAAAACTAATTTTACTAACTATGATATCGGAATGCAAGATAACACAATATAATAAAATCTAATTGAAATTGAGACGAATAAGTCAAATAAAACAGGAGAGAGAGAGTTACCGAGCAAACCTGAAGCCCACACACCCTCCAACCGGCGGTAAGAGCGAGAGCCAGATCCCATGACCTCTGTGACGTACAGGGACAGGTACCCGGAACTGGAGCGTTAATACTTTAACTCCCAGTGCACTACATGATGTTATGATGCAGAATACCAAAAACCAAAAGTCACAAAACTATGACACTGAGCATGCAAAGGACATGAAGAGCAACTGAACAACACTGACAATGCCTTGTACACCTGAGTTGCAAGGTATAACTATAATGTTCCCACCAAAATGTTTGCTTTGTCCTGCAAAGAGAAATCCAGGTGGAGATGATTGTATTTGCTGAGGTATTAAATTCAAATACATGCAATTTTTTGAGCAAGTCTTGGAACATCTGAAGTCTTAGACAACTTTAGGTGTCACAAGAATGACTCCCATAATGCAGAAGGACCTGTGATGTCTTAGAATGGATTTTGTGTGCTAGACTTGGGGAAAAAAAAAACAAAAAACCCTCAAAATATGAGTGCATAAATGGCATGTGATTCTTCATCATTTTTTTCTCAAAGGATCAGTCCACACGCCCTGAAATGAGAACTGCACGGATAAAAAGTAATACTCTCAGTTCTCTTGATGCAAAACCTCGACAGAATCTGTTTCTTTCTGTTCCTGGCATGGTCAAAAGGAGAACTGAATGAAACAGTGTGCCGACAGATAGTTGTTCTACCCCAGGTCTTAACATTTATTTATTTGTTTGTTTGTTTTGCCAGGTCTAGAAGCACATAGTCTAAAATTTGCTTTTTACACCATCCTCACGATATATATGACTGCTGCAGTCCCTAAGCACTCCACTGAGTTTTTTAAAGGTGTGATCAAACCCTCCTCTCAGCAAAACCATCTGAGGAGATGCACAGCTGTGTGTTTGACACATGGCACTCCATGTACCTGACAAGCTGGGGCTGCTTCAATTCACATCTTCCTAATTTTGCCTAATGCCATCAGTCTGTGCCTCCTTGCAGATGCCATGGATGGGCCAGAGCTGAGCTGCTGGCGTGGTGAGATGTGCATACAGAAACCTCAGGAACTCCTCCCAGCTCTATCACCCAATGATAATTTTGGTCCGTTCCAAATATTTCCGAACCTATGAGGACTGAAAACTCAATTCATTAACTTCTGGTGTCATTTGCACTGCTGCATACTGAGCTCAGTATGGGTGGTAACTGCTATGTTTAGTCTCTTTAATCAAAATTTCACAGACGTAAATGAGCACACATGGGAGAAACCTGGCGGGTGGAAAATTGAGCCTGTGCACTGCATGTCGTAAAGCAGATTTAGTAATAATAATAAAAGAAGAAATGATCCACTTGTGTTGCAAGATTTGGTGGTTTATGTATGTGCAGAGGTTTAAGGATATAAATGTTGAACATTGTTGTTATTTAACAATGAATTCCAACCGGTTTAATAAAACATTTACTTGTCAGTTTATGACAAAAATTGCATTTAATAATGTGTGCTGTAAAGCCTTGCTTTTCAGGGCTATATGTGTATTTTAGTGTTGTTGCATTTGGAAACCTTAGCACATACTTGCTCTTAAATTCACTGCATTGCCAGTCTGGCCTCTGTTGTCAGTGGGAACAGGTGTCTTTGTCATGTTTGAAGAAATCCTGGGAGAAGAAATCACGAGGAAGGCTCAGGACAAGTAGAAGCTCCTAACAAGATGAACCAGCAGGACACATTACTTTACCTTTGCTTTCTGTTAGCACAGGTATATAAGAAAATGTGCTCACTTTTAGCTACATTCAATATGTAATAAAAACAAATCTGTTTTTCAGCTACCAGAATGAAAAATGCATCTTTCATTGTTAAACAACAAATAGTTTCCTATTGTAGCGTAACTCAAATATAATTCATCTACCTACAGACCTCCCCAGTATTTCACCCTTGTGCTTAGGTAAACCAATGAGAAAATACAGGAAGATAAAAGTAGTGGCCTACAGAAGATTAGCTTTATGGTTAAGACATTGGAATGAGAATTAAGAAATTTGTCTTCACTTCTGAGCTCGGCCACCTCAGGCAAGTGAATTATTCTCTCTTTGTCTCAGTTCCCCAACCTCGGGATCCTCCTTTGATCACTCCTTGGATATCTTTTCTATTTAGGCCGAGGCCAGGATATTTCTCTTTACTATACTTTTGTACATTTAGGAGTTTCAATAGTCTTCTGGGTGCTATTCTAACATACCTAAAAATTTAATAATTGTGACAACAGTACTAAAGGATGAATTCTACCACAAATATTTGTTCAGGACTGCCCTTAAGGCTATTGTTCACTTGGCAGAAGAGCCACGCTTCTGAAGGTAACTGGGAATTCACGAGTTTTGTTGATGTATTAAGGAAATTTACCACATGCTTCCGAAATGCGTGGCTTAAAACTTTTTTAGACCATGTGCATACCATTTTTGGAGACTCACGCTTTTGCTGGCCTCACAGAACTTTCAGCTCTGTACAGACTGCAGTGGAGTCAGCTGGGCTCTGTAATGAGCACTACACCTGCTTAAAAGGATGAAGAAACGGTGTGATCTATCTGACAGTTTTATTCTGGGAAGAGCTCCAAGAATGGATAGCATGACATTTTGGGATTTATTTTTCCTTTAACTCCCAAAGAGTATTAAGGAATAAAGACAACTGAGGAGAAAGGCTATATTTTATGTGCAGAATTCCCACCAATGAAAATAAGGCCCAGAGCTTTTACCTCAAGACTTTATCACTCTAAAATGATTTGACATTAGAATGGAAATAACATTTTTGGGTGAAAAAATCACCAAAAAACTGTTTTGATCTCATACTAGCTGTAGTTTTGGGACAAAAAGAAGTAACTTTTTAACTTTTCCACACCTCATCGTCCTCTATAAAAATTGATTCAATAAAAATTTGAGTAATTTTTTGAATATAAAAAGAAATGAACCAAGCGTGTTTTAATAAAGAATAAGTCTAGTCTTGAAACAAATGGCAAGATTTCGTTGACGTTGGTGAAATTGTACAAAATCATAATAGAATTTCTCAAATGTCTAATAGTTGTACGCAATGCATGTTTTATTGTTAGAAATGAGGCTTTAGGAAGATCCTAGATGAGGATCAAATATCTTTATTGTAAAAACTGTATGTTCACTTTCACATATAAAAATTGTGCTATCTTTAAAAATATTTCCACTAGATCCCCTTTGTCAAAGCAACCACAAGCTATCTGTCTCTGTTGCTCACGCTCATCTGTCTGTTATCTTTCTATTAACACAGTTATTTCTCATACCATTTTGAACTGCCCCTTTGTGCCAGTCTTCTTCATTTACTTGAGTTTTTCAAGTACATTTATGCCATCTCCTATTATCATCCTTATTGGAATGGAAGCTCCACAGAAACATGTCCAAAATAACTGCATTGCCTGATTTTAAATACTTTTTCTTTAAGAGAAAAAAAAAAATGTATATAGGTTTTCTGTAGTGCTCTCCTTAAAAGTGATGATGTATTGGCTATATTTTCACCAATGCCATTCTCTTTCATGTCTATTTTCTGCCTTATCATTTCCCCCATGTCCTTTCATCAGAATACACCATTTTTTGTCTCCTGTTTAAATTCTGATTATAACCTATTTTACATAGGAACCAGTTTTCTCATGTCTTTTAAATTATCTGGTACAATTTTATTCTTGTCTGTGGCTAAGACTCAAGTACTGTGAAAAGAAAATATAGTTATTAAGATAGCTTGAACTTAAAAATAAAATCTCTTGCAGTTAGGTAGGTGTCTATTTTGAGTGTATTTCAACTTTGAATTAGAATCAAATAGGTTATTATGTGTGAACTTACTGTGAGAACGTGGAAAAGACTCTAAAAACCTTTTATTTAGAAGAACTTCAGTCTGATAGAAAATTTTATGTAATGATGGTCTCCTTGCAAGCATGGGGCTGAGTCACCAACACTCCCAGAATAGTTGTCATTAATTCTTTCCTCTCCAGGATTTCTCTAATTCCATTCTTTAAATTGTAATTTGGAGAGCTTTTATTCCGTTCCACCCACCCACCTCTCTCAGATGATTTGATCACAGAGAAGTTGCCTAAATATAAATACTTAGTTCCATATAAGATGCTTGCTATATCAGTACTCATCTCCAGCTGATGGTCTGGAAGAATGCACATTTTCTGTAAATCTGATTTTGACAAACCCAAGTACCTCATGTGGCACTAAGTGTCACAGCAATTGAACCTTGATCTCAATGGCTTTATTAATGATTTGTGGCTGAGATTGTGTTTGTGTAGTCTTATGAAACATTAGTCTTTATACTCTTCTGGCAGAGTCTGCTATCTGTGTTAAAAAATGAAGAGATAAAAATCTTATTTTCATAATTATTTTTCAAGAGCTGAGACAGCTGCTCCCACCATTTCTGTTTCCTGAAGAGAAAACCTACTGACCTGCTTTTGGCTTTCTTTGTACATTTGTACACCCTGTGCCAGCAACAAACCTCCATCCACCAATTACATACACTGAAGCACCTACAAATGCCTCACATCTCTTCTATTCCTCTACAGTTTTGATTTTAAAAGCATTATATCCTCTTAGCCATGCTGTGTGAGAAGCTTCATCTTGAGCAGCTGTGATGGGCCCTCAGCTGGTTGTCATAAGCCAGTTGGTTCCAGCCACCTGGGGGAATTGCCATCAGAGTTCTTAAGAAAGTTTGTTTATTCCCTATATAAGAATTCTGCCTCCTATCTCTGAAACAAGTGTGTGCTTTTTTCTCATATCTTCAGAAACAGGTGTTTTATTTTCTCTGAAAATGTTTAGTCAGGGAACATTATTTCCTAAACACAGGAAGTTCAGTCCTTCTCTATTCCCTTTCTTTCTCTGCTAGCTTGGCAACATCTGCTTTTGCAAGATCTTGGTGTACAGTGAAATGCTTCCTTGTTAGCCTGCCTCATTTTTCACCAAGTGATGTCTATAATACCAGAAGAAGAAACCAAGACATCCGCAGTGTTTTGATTTATTTAGATGGATAGTAGTTGGTCGTTGCATTTTTTTTCCCCCATGAATTTTGAATTTCAGTAAGTAGTGGAGGTGAAACAGAACTCAGGTCTTTTTGAGAAGTTGGTTTTCTTGTCATATATCCTAATAACAGCTGTTATTCCTACAGCATCTATGAGTGATTGAGCTAGTAACTACTTTAGGAACACTAAGCCTCTTAGAAATCAGCTGGGATTATGTACTGTTTTATTTATAGGAAATGTGATAAAAATATAGGCAACTGAAAAGGAAATATGTGACAATTGTTGAAATCCTCTTTCATCATTTTTGGATTATGGTTTTTCTTTTCTTCCTTTCTTAATAGCTGTTTCTTGGCTCTTGGTCAGCATTGCTCCAGCATTTGATCCTCACAGGTGGAGTTTGAGAGGGTATTTAAGATTTAACCTTCAATCTAATTTGCTTACTTCCCATTTCAAATCTGTTTGATTCACAAACAATTAGACGTGTTGCATATAATGAAAGGAAGCACATAGTCTGTGGCATCTGCATGTAACCTGAGTATCTGAAACCTTAAAAAAGATATTTTTTTGGCTTGGGATTTATGCTCCTTATCATGGACTGTGTGATCTAAGCAACTGTCTCACAGCCTCCCTCTGAGGAAACTAGCAAAGTTCAACTATTTATAGACTGAAATAAAGCACACCTTTGCTGGCTCTCCTAAGCACAAGGATAAGAACAAGTTTCACTATGAAATAAATTTAGTTAATATCTTCAACATAAGTAATATCCTTGTAGAGATCTATATGCATTTCATTTGCATTATCAACATGGAGAAATTTCAGAGCTACACTCTATTCTTGTTTTTTTTCTTTGTCTGTTTTTATTTGCTGATTTCCCTGTGATTTTTTTGCAGTAATGAATGTGTGCTAGAAAAAGTCAAATACAAAATCCCATGAATGAACCTCAAAATTCCTAGACTCATTATGTGAATTTCTGTAATTCTTCTTTGTGGAGAAGAAAGTAGATAGAGCACCTGAGAAATCTGAACAGTGAAGCTTTGATTGCCTGGACTCAATTCTCCACTACTGAATTGTTTGATAATTTATAGCATTTCTAAGAGATTTCAAGGTGGGTGTGAAGTATTGACATTTTATTTAATCATCTTTTTGATCCAATTTAGTGTAATTTTATCTGGCCGTAAATGCTGAGAGAAAGATACAAGACAAAAAAGAATTAGAACCATTAAGATACATTTTTTTAAAAGCAGCTTAGTCACAGGATTTTCACATTCAAACAAAAATTTGTTTATTCTGTACCCCAAATTTGGCAACACCGTGGAAGAAAAATAATGCATCACTGACCTGAGAGCTGGCTTGAAAGAAGACCTAGGAACCAGATTGCATTAGAGCAATATAATTGAGAACTTACCAGCAGGGAGATACTGCTGGGAGCAGTTTGGTTGTGGCTAGGTTATGTTGCAACCACTAGACAGAGTGACCTTTTGTTACGGGTCTGCTTGACAATTTACAGCACTGAAATCAAAGTGGGGTGCAGGAAGGGTGAGGAGACCAGCTTTTAAACTACTAGGTAGAAGATGCTGAGACTGCAGAAAGAATAATACATCGGCACAAAATTCTCTGGGTTCAAACTGGAGGAGGTGACAGATACAAAACTGTGTACACATGCACTGGTCGGTGCAAATCTGAGTGTGCACGGTTGTGAGGTATTATCACTTTGAGGAAAAGGGCAATATTTTGTAGGCTTCAGTTCTGCTGGCACTTAATTCAATCTGAAATTGCCTTTTAGATGCACTTTTTGCCTGAGAGTTGAAATTTCCAATTTATCGTGTTTAGTTTATGTAAATTATGAACATTACTTTTAAGACGCATGCATTGATGTTTATGAGAGTGCCAAGATTTTTCTCTCATAAACCAGCCAAAAACATCTTACATAAATTCCGTGCTGTAGATTGGCTATTACAATTGCAAGATCAAAATTATTCTTGGAGGTGAATGCTAACACAGCAGCCAAAGACCTTTTTCTGTTCTGTTTTTTTTTTTCTAACCAATTATAATACTTAATAGAGGAAGTCAACATATTCCTACCACTGCAGAAAATAAATTACTGTAAAAATTCACAGCTTTGTTATGTTTAGGGACTTGAGCTTAGTTGTGTTTTTTTTCTTTGAGCTTTTAAAACAAAACAAACCTCTTCAAAATCATACAATACCATGTAATTGTAAAATAAAGTCTGATCCTTCAGAACATTTCAGATGGAATTTATTTCATCTGACTATAGCTGTCCAGTGAATCATCTACAGTCAAGAGAAACGAAGGTGGGTGATTCATCTCATATATAAGTGTCTAGGACAAACAAGATGGATTAGATTCTGGAGGTGCCCTGGGCTGTGTCTAACCTGCATAGGTTTCTCTCCAAGGGAAGACAGAAGATGGAGGAGGAAATTCTCAAGTTTTAGTGAATACATGATTATGGCTGGTACCTTCCCTGAGGCTGTGAAGAATTTGTGAGTCCTACAATTTAGGTACAGTTTCTGTCTCTTCATTATCTGTTGAGGTAATATAAAGAAAGTCCAAAATATTTTCCCAAAATATCCACTTGGAGGAGGCCAAATATCTACATCTTTGACAACGTGCACAGGAGAGTCTAAATAATTGAAATTGAATGGCCAGGAGCTTTGAGTAAGCCTGTAGGAAAATATAAGTTCTGTGTCTGGGATATAACCTTACTTTCAATATTTTCCGCCTCCCATAATTGTGCTTTCCTTCATAGCTGCCATGTTGTAATTTGACAGTCTCAGGACATTTGGAGATTAGACTGGCTGTTGGATTGCAGAGGAGACTGCAAGAGCTTTGGTAATAAAGCTGTATTAACCTCCTACCTATGCACACAGATTTACTACTACAAGACCTGGTACCTATGAGGCTATTAACAGCTACACCTATCAGGCTATTAAAGCCTTCTTTGGTCTTACCTTCATGACAGTATAGACAAAACAAGATTTACCTATACCTCAGCCTACTCAATCCTCATTCTTTCTCCTGATAAAACAGTCAAAAAGGCTTCAGCTTTTTTATTTTTTTTTTCAAGAGAGAAGGTCTCAGCATGCTTCTACCTAGTGCTCTAAGAGTTCCTTCAAACTGCCGTGAGGCCTTTCACAACATATGTTTGGGAAAAAATTAAATAACCTTGGGAGATGTTTTTTTTCATTCTTTTTTTCCTTCAAGTAGGTACAAGGCTAAGCTTGCTTTGTGTCTATGTCATTGCAAAGCAGTTTGTACTTCATAAAACTAATAGTTAATGCAGATGCTAGTAGTAGGAGACTGCTTTTGCAAACGCGACTTTCAAACAATGCATCCTGCTGAACATAGGCTTTAATAATAGAGTGCTTGGATGGCCAGCTGTCTGTCAAATCTCTCTCTGTAGGTTGTAATAAACTCGTTCTCTTTGGTGACAGGGCAGGGAAGTTAGTGTTATGCTCTGTACATGTGCTCAGTTCAATCTGCTGTGGGACAATCTCTTAAATAGTTCCTTTTTCTAAGTCTCAAGCTGTGTTAGAAGAAGTGTTTCTTAAAACCCCTGTGAAACTGAAAAGGTTGCCATACCTTTTTTTTTTCTTTTCTTTTTTTTTTTTTTTCTGAAGAGATTAGAGTTGCAGCTTTACACAGTCTTCTTGCAATTATTTTATTTTTATCTTTGGTCATGGCCCACTGGCCTGATTTTACTTGAACATCCCAGTCAGTAAACAGAATACTTGCAAAATTTGGCATTGAAGTGTGGGTTGGACGTTTTTTCCAGGGGTTCTTACTTTCAACAACTTGCCTGCAGTACAGTCATATGGACTCTCCCTGTTACTCAGTTCGAGGGGAAAAAAGACCCAGGAGTGTTTGCTTTTATTTCAGAATTCAGGGTTGTTTCATATGAATTTAGCAGCAGTTCAAAGCAGCTGCTTTACGTGGTGCACTGATAAAACCCAGATGTGTTTTCAGCTTTGTTACAATTTGCTTTAGAAAGCAATTGAAAGACATTTATAAATGCACACCTACTGTTATCAAAATGCATCCATAATCAGCACCCCAAGTAATCACTGAGTATGGAAAGCTAGAAGGAAAAAAGACAAACCCAATATGAACTTACTGAGATACGTGCTTGGATTCTCCCTTTTGAAAGGGGCAGATGGGCAGCAGCAGCAGGCAGTAACCCTGATCCAGCAGCTCTCAACTACATGCTCTGCTCTTGAGCTAATATAGAAGCTGCTCTTACTGCCACCTGGGAATTCATCACACTGACACACTTGCCAGTAAGCTGGCATTAAATTTGTTTTGCACTACTGGAGTTGCACAAGTTTCAAGAGCCTGGACAGTCAAAACCTTCCACCTGTAATGATGATGGCCAGCACACGGAGAATCCAGCATAGGGAGGATGCTGCTCTAGTAATCTCATTTTGGTAAACATTCAGCATAGGAAGATGCTGCAGCATATATTCTGCTTGAGCATCAACCTCAACACTGCTTAGAAGAAGCACCTGGCAAGGTGCCCTATGGTGTATTTTATGACCAGCACTGTAATGATACACAGTCTTTGCACCAATCAGACATTTTATACCAATGACCTTAGTAAACAACTGCTGTTCATATTGTGTCTCCCATAAATACATTTCTATAATTTTACCACAGACCTTCACACTTAAATGGTAAAACATTTTTTACAGTTAATCAGTGAACATAAACAACCAATGCAGTTTTGTGTACGTGTAATGAATACAAAGCTGTCTCAAGTGAAAAAATCTCCCCACACCCCAAAATTTATTAATTCAAAACTCCAAAGATATAATAATCAAAATGCTAGTTCTGTTCCTAGCTGCCACATCCCCAAGTGCTTCTCTTGCTACATTTCCTCAATATGTTGCATAGACATGACAGAAAATTGATCTAGGCAACCATTTATTGATTTACCTTCTGGTATGAAAAATTGTGTATTAACCTGAACTGAACTGGTTCTTCATTCCCTTCCTTCTTGCTCTTACATTCTACAGGGAGGAAAACTCTCTCTTGGGAAAAGAGATCCTTAAACTACCATGATACATCATTTATTTGTTGTTTTTTATTCTCATTTTCTACTGCATTTGTATGAGTGCCTAAGTGTGAGCATTCTCCCTAATTTCTGAACATGCTTACCTAGCACAAAGTATGTTTACAGAGCAGTTGGAATTTCAGAAAAGATATGACTTGATTAGAATCTTGTTCTGGTTTCAGCTAGAAAGGCTCTTGAGTGATTGCAGTGTAGACGCAAGAGAAGCCACATAAAAGAGCAATGTCTTCTATGTGAAATGAGGATGTGATCTGAGACAGCCAGTACAGCTTCACCAAGGGCAGGTTGTGCCTGACCAATTAATGGTCTTCTTCAGTGGAGTGACAGCATTGGTGGATAAAGGAAGGACATCTGATGTCATCTACCTGGACTTGTGCAAGGCCTTTGACGTGTACCCACATGACATCCTTATCTCCAAATCAGAAAAATATGGATCTGAAGGCTGGACTATTTAGTGGATAAAGAGTTGGTTGGATGTGAGTTGTGGCTGTGGACAATTGCTCTATATCCAGGTGAAGGCTGGTGATGAGCAGTATCCTCCAAGTGCCCATCTTGGGACCACTGCTCTTCAACATCTTTGTCAGTAACATAGACAATGGGATTGAATATGCCCTCAGCAAATTTGCTGATGACACCAAGCTGAGTGGTGCATTTGACACAATAGAAGGAAGGGATGCCATTCAAAGGTACTTGGAAAGGCTTGAAAAATAGGCCCATGTGAACAGAATGAGGTTCAACAAACCAAGTGCAAAGTGTTGCACAAAGTGGGAAGGAATTTACTGACAGCAGTCTTGCAGAGAAGGGCTTGGGGGTCCTGGTGGAGCTAGACACAAAGCCAGCAGTATGCTCGTGCAGCCCAGAAGGCTAACTGCTTCCTGAGCTGCATCAACAGAGGAGTGGCAGCAGGGAGAGGGAGGTGATTTTCCCCCTTTTACTCTGGCCTTGTGAAGCCCCATCTGGAGTTCTGCATCCAGACCTGAGGCCCCAACAAAAGAAAGATGTCAAGCTGCTGGAGCAGGTCCACAGAAGGGCCATGTAGATGATCAGAGAGAAGAAAGGTTGAGGGAGCAGGGCTTATTTAGCTAGGAGAAGAGAAGGCTCCAGGGAGACCTCATTGAGGTCTTCTAGTACTCGAAGGGAACTTGCAAGTAGGAGAGGCGCCAACTTTTTACACAGTCTGATAGTGATAGGACAAGTGAGAATGTCTTTAAACTAGAAGAAGGGAAAATTAGGTTAGATATTTAAAAGAAATTCTTTTCTCAGAGGGTGGTGAGGCAGTGGAACATGCCCAAGGAAGCTGTGGATGCCCCATCCCTGGAGGTGCTCAAGTCCAGGTTGGATGGGGCTCTGGGCAGCCTGACCTAGTGGTTAGCAGCCCTGCCCATGGCAGGCAGGTAGAACTAGACGATCTTTAAGGCCTTTTCCAACCTAAGCCATTCTATGACACAGGGAATCACCAAGTGTAGGTCACTTTATATCCTCATTGGAGAGATTTGTGCAAGATAAAGTACAGCACATAGTGATGTGCTTTCCTGCTCTGGACAGTGTCAGCAAAAAGAGCTTTCATGTTGCTTTTATCTGCTTTAATTGTCTGGAACCATTTCACTCTCAGCTGACCTTGGGTTATGGAGAAAGAAAGCAGTCAATGTTACCTATTTTTCCTGGAGCATAGGCAACTGCATCGTGCTCAAACCCACCTCACCCTTTGGTACTCTGCTGCTAAGTATACAAGATATGACCTCCTCTTTGTGGTTTGGTCTGAAGAATAATGAACTTCACAGATACGAATCCTTAATGGATGAGTCTTCCTGCTTTATCACTAGGGATGCTTAAAATAAATAGGTCTCTAAATGTTAGAGGAAAACAAAAGCTCACTCCTCATCTGAGGTAAATTGACTCGTTCCCGCGGAAATAATTGTAGCTCTGCCAGATTCTACCTAAGGACAATATTGTCTAAGCTCTATGTATATCCCAAACTGCTTTCAAATACACAAAGAAAGAGAAAAAGAACACTTATCTGTCCTTTGAAGGAAATATTATTCTAAAATATTAAAGGAACTCCATGAAACCAGGGGAATTGTAAATCTAGGTCAGTTTGTAACCACAAAATTTTAATTTTCTTAAAGTATTAGGAGTTTCTTACTGTAATGATAATTCTCTACGTAGAACATAATACAGTTATGTATATTACAGTAATTATTATTAGCTATTATGATGTACATAGCATTAGAATAACTTCCCAAAAGGAGAAACTTGCAAGTAATGGATCTAGAAACAGAGGCATTAAGCTGGCATATACATCCCAAGAACATGAAGTAGATCATTGACAGAGATGGGAGAAGAAAGTTGTTCTCTCTTTCCTAGTGATGCTTTGGTGTTGATATAGTAATAGTAAAGAGCCAAAAAAAAAGTGGGATACATGCCTTCAGATCTGAGAGAGGACTACTTTGGAAAGATGAAAATTAATACAGTAACTTTTTCAGGTGGTGAATGTATCTATTCAAGTCATTGTCAAGTGTATTTTAAGTTTAACAAAGCTCACATCGTATTTTATTTCCCTTTTACGTTCTGTTCACTAATTGTGTAAAGTGTGTGCTTTACTTTGGCAGCATTATTCAAACTTAATTTCAATGTTAAGAAGCAACCATAACTTGAAAGAAAATAGCTACACTGCTGTGGTGATCCACATGGCAAATCTGTTTTTAAAAAAACATTTTTATTTCATGAAGAAAATAAATTGTGTAGAAAGTTTTGGCTCCTGAAATCACATTTAAGATTAACTTTCAACAGGCTTCTTAAAGGATTGAAACAGCCACTTTGTCAAGGGATTTTAGATCTCTCTTTCTTTATACCCATCTTGTTATTCATCCCTATATATAACAGATGTTGTCCAGTCTTCAGGGGTATATTCTCTTATATGTAGGGCTGAATCCTAAGAAGGAAATGAAAGTATTGAAAATATTGTTACATAGCAATAGCAAGTAGTCCCTGGTGGATCAATATCTGCTATCTAGAATACATAGTAAAGAATATTCATTGAAAGTGCCATTTTGTGTCAACAAGTGAGAGATAAGGAGTTTTTACCCACATTATTTTTCATTTAATAAATTAATTGACTGTTTATGTCATTTTAGGAGTCTTCCTCCTTAGATTTCTAAAGCCTAGTAAAGGATAGATCTTATCATAGACTATTATAGACTCATATTTTTCAGAGTAGACATTAAAGGCAAGACCAAGACATGATTCGTGCTCCAGATTTGGAACTGAATTTTAGTCTTTTGTATCTTTGGTTCTTAAAATCAATGGAAAATCAGCAAACTTTTTTTTTATTTTATTTATTTTATTTTTTTGTGTGGGAATAAGAAGTTCCTCGTGATTTCAAAAGGCCGGTTATTTTCCAGCTATACTAAGGAATGCAGCTGGACACTGATGGCCAAAGGGAGGTTTAAGTCATGGAACCACCTACAATTTACAAACACTGACTGCACAGATCTCAGGTTCTTTGTTGTACCCATTAGATTGCCATCTGCAGGCATCACTTTAAATCTTTAGTAACACAAAGGCATAGACTGCTTCCTTAATAAGGTCTACATTGATAATTTTTGGCAATGAGATCCTGGTAGCGGTATATAGTTACTCGTATTCCCCCTTCACTTCATTTCGTTGGGCTCTAAGGTGCAGGAAGAGTATTCTGGGGTGAATACTCATCTTGTTCCTTACAATATTACATATGTGTAAGGAATGTGTTCAGCTGAATACAAACAAGCAGTGTGCTTTAAATTGGAGGGCCACATTATTGTGGTTTAACCCAGCAAGCAGCTAAAAAACATACAGCCTTTTGCTCACTCTCCCACCTCCTCTCAGTTGGTTGGTGGAAAGAATCATTAAAAAAAAAAAAAAAAGGTATAATTCATAGGTTGAAATAAAAACTATTTATTAGGACAGAAAAGAAAGAGGGAAATAACAGTAATGTTAGTCATTATATATATACATAGATATGTATACACAAAACAAGTGATGCACAAAACAGTTTCTTACCACTCTCTGACTAATGCCCAGCCAGGCCCTGAGCAGCACTCCTCGTCCTGGCCATCTACCATCAGTTTTATAGTTTTTTTCACATGATGCCATGTGGTATGGAACATCCCTTTGGAAGGTTTAGGCCAGCTGTCCTAGTTTTGTCCTCTCCTAGCTCCTTGTGCTCCCCAAGCCCCTCACTAGTAGGATAATATGAGAAGCTCGAAAACTGAAATGTCCTTGGCTCTGCACAACACTGCTCAGCAACAACTAAAACTTTAGTTTATTATCATCATTGCTTTTCTCCTAAAGCCAAAACATAGCATCATACCAGATGCTACGAGGAAAATCGGCTGTGTCCCAGCTGAACATAGGACAAGTTTAAGAAAATAGGAAGTGTTGAATCTTGAATTAATGTATCTGATATTAAGGGTCAAATATATTCATATCATTTCACATCTAGGATCAAGTTTCACTTTAGAGCTGTTCATATTCAATCTGACAGGGGATAGCTTTCTGCTTTGTATCTGCTTGTAAGTTATAGTTGCTCTCATATTCTTTGGAGAACGATGCCAATACGGAAATTGATCAAACTCCAGTTTAGGTCAGAGTCTTATATCTGCAAAAGGCCATAAAATTCACCTTTTGAGCTAGTCTGTGCCCATCTCCCATGGTTTTCTACCTGACTGTTTCTGTGAACAGACAAAAAATCTATAGTAGTGCATACACGCTACATTACATGCACTTTCTTGATATAATTAGTTGAGTCTCCTTTGGCTTGAGAGAACTTTTTCCCTTGAACAAAATTGATTTTTTAAGTTATCTGATTTGTATTTAATAGTGTATTCAAATCTCTTCCTCGGAATCCATAGACCATCCTTCCTGACCTACATCAGCAATGAATTTCTCAGAATACATTAATCAAATTCAGTTTCTATGAATTTTGTGCATTTTTCTCCTTCATTTAAAACACGAATGACATTTGGTCTATTTTTCCATTCAGCTGAAAGTCGGGTCCTCAATTTCTCTGTTAGTTTATAAGCTGAAAGTGTAACATAATAGCATTATATAGGGAGCAGTTTGATATGCATACTCTGATGTGTACTTTTAATGTGTGTGTGCATCATGACACCCGTATTGTCATAATTAGAACTGTAATCTAATTATGGTGGTAAAACAAACATAAAAGTGAAACCCATAGGTGTTTTCTTGAAGAACTGAAGGTCATTTGTATAACTTGGCAAAGAATCTTATATTCCAAAATCCGCATGGGATTCTCCACTGCCAGGATTTAGCAACCCCATGTTCCTGCTGACACTACAAAAAAATTCATTTGAAAGAAAAGTTAATGTTTTTACTTTTTTCCAAAAATAATATATATTTTTTTCCTACTAGTGCTCATGCAAAATGCATAGGACTCTGATTCTCAGCTGCTGCTGTCTGGAAACCCTGTGCCACTGGATTCAGAAGACATGGGCTTGTATATATCATTTGGAAATCTGTCTCCTTAATAATGGCAATTACCACAAAGGTTGCAGATGAGCTTCCCCTGTAGACTTTTGTTTTTGAGGTTCCCATGGTGTTCCCAAGTGTATCTGGGATTTCAGTAATTTGCACTCATTTGACTAGAGCCTAGGAGTTATATCTAAGTTGGTTCTCTAATTTATCCATGATGTCACCAAGGAGAGGCAGGGACCTTCCGAGTGTGGAGGACAAGTAGGCATTTGGCAGAGATGAGATGAACTGCTTTCTGGCATTGGTGGTACTTCTGCTGGCTGTAGAAGAACCTAGAGAAAATATTTGAAAGGGATCACCAAATCTTTAGGAAACCTAAGCTAGATGAACCTCATTTTCTGTGTCATCATCATTTACTATGTCATACTCTGTGTCATCTAGCATTTACTGATAAAATTTTAGCTGATAAAATGCATTTCCATGCAAAGAGGAGTCAATTAGGATTAAAAATCCATTTGTTGGCCTCACAAAAAACCAAAAGCTCTTTAGCATAGGAATACTTTTCCTATGTTCTCAAGACTTTATTCTTCTGATCCTCTCAAGTTATTTGTTCCAGGAACAAATTTATCACTTTCTTTCTTGTGTTTCTCTGATGGATCAAGAGTTTCCAGAGTCAAAATTGTTCTAAAGCATGTCAAAAATAAGCAGCAGAAAGCAAGAAAACCTTTAGCCACTGTACACATTCATATAAAACTCAGTACAAGTATTTTGAATTTCAGTAGCACTGTGTAATTTGTATGCTTGTGAACTGAATGTTGTCTGATTGGCCAAGATGTGCTGGTTTGACAATGATCTGCACTGAAGGTGATATAGACCTTTTGTGGAAGTACTATTGGAGAGATAATTCCAACAGAAGTTGAAGACTGCTTTCCATTTGGTCCCAACATGTTCTTCAGAATGACTTAAAGGAAGGTAATACTTCTTAACTGAATGAGACAGAGAGGGAATGAATGTGCTTAAACTTCTTCAAACAAAGAGATCATGGTGCTTTCATTCTTCACCCCTGAAGTACAAAGAAGGCACCAACCTGCCTGTATCCAACTTGCACTTCTGTGAAAGGGGACATAGAAAATGCCCTAGATCGTCTGCAGAGGAAAGCTAAGGCAAATAAATCTGACAACTTTATTCATTTAATATTCAAGGTAATTCAGCGGGTGTTGAATTCATTTGAATATATATAATGCAGTGCAGACACCTGCTGCAACTGCACCTTGTGTCCTTGGTACATGAGTGATTTCTCCCAGTGAGAGCCAAGAACATGCTTCAAAATCCTCTGCTTTGAAGTAGCAGTAATATGAGGCTCCAATATGCAGGTATTATTTGTTGAGGAAATATCTTAACATATATAAAATGCTTTGATGAGTAAAAGAGGAGGTTAGAGTATTCTCATTGTCACCTGCAGGGATGACATTTACATTCAGAGGTAATGGCTTTCCATTCCTTGCTGTGGGGTGCACACGCAGGATTCAGGGTTAACTTAAGGTACATCTGACTTTGTGTCAGACCATGTTACCTAGCCTGGCTTCTCCTTCTTCTTGTTTTTGTCTCTATTAGATGGCACTGAAGAGGGCAGGTAACTCTGAGATGCTATCTGTATTGCTTCTTTGCCATTTGTTCTTTCTGTGGTGGAGTTATACCACTTCCGTTTTATGTCTGAAATTGAAGTTCAGAGGAAACAGTCTGGCTACCTGGGAAGGTTTATTATCCATTAGATTAGGCAGTGCAGTCAGTAGTGAAATGTATACCTAGAATATGCATTTTTAAGGTGGAAAAACACCTCTCCTTGATGAATCTCCTAGTAAAGAAGAGTGAACTACAAGGCAAGATAAGACAAATATAATTATTTAACTTGTCTTGAAAATGATACTGCAGAAGATACTCTTCCATATTTAGTACTGAAGTTAGAGTAATAGAAAAATTTGATCATAAATGTAGGCCTTGTCTCAAAAGGGAAAATTTCAACTACAGTGTAGCATCTAACCAGTTTTGCTCCCAGAGTGAAGTCTGTGTGCCTTTAGACTCTTGAAGTAATCTTTTTCAAAACAATTTTTAGTGAAGTTTTTTCAAGAACTCAGTATTTACTGTGTGTTCGGAACTCTGATATCTAAATCACATTAAAATGAAATTCTAATATACATGTCCAAGATAGTTATAGCCTGAGATAGAGAAGGCACATGTCTCTTGACATTGACATATAGGAAAGCTGGAAAATTAGCTGCCTGAGTTGCCTAATAGGATATTTAAATCATGATTCTGACATTTAAATTTGTTTGGAAATTTTATTCCTATTCAAAGCCAAGTTCAAATGTAATAACAGTAAACTACAGAAATCCCTTTTGTTCTTACATGAAATTCTTCAGCAGTAGGAGAGTACTGGGGTGGTGCGAATATATTTTATTTCTGTTACTGCTGGTAAATTCACTTAGTGTTAGATAAAATACTTCTGTTACTAGTATTTATGTTTCAGACTATGGCTTTATATCTATTTCAGACATACACTGCATGGAAATATTCCACAATTATCAAAGTATTGCAGGCTATTATTTCTCCTATGATTCACAAGTAGGATATTTCAAGAAGCCATGGAGGAAGGGAGAAAGAATTACCTATAGGGTTTGTGGTTGTCAGATGTATATGAGAAAGATGTCTCTTGTAGTCCCTGTCACAAATAGGTAATAATAGACAAAATGAGGGAGAGATTCATTTTGCAGTTTTGATTCTTTTGTAGGCAACTTTTCTGCCTAAATAGGAGTGTCAGCTGAAAGAGGGTTGGAAGGACGAGAAACAAAACAGTTGAGGATATTGAGAAGAATACATCTCTCCATCTAATTTCTGTTTTATCTTCCTTTCTTTCTCAGGTTAGAATAAGATAATGAGAAACCCATTCTTTGAAATCTGGGCCTTCTACTGCATAAAAAAAAAAGTGTCATGGGAGAAAAATGGATAACAAAACTACTGAAAGATGTATTTTAATTCAAGTTGCTTAATTCTTAGCACTCTGAAATAAAGTTTGGTTTTTTTTCTTATCCTTAAGGGATGGTGGCTTGTAGGATTAGTGTGTTCAGCAAAGTATGACTGAGCCAACCAATGGGACTGCAGAAAGACAAAATAGCTTTGTGTATTCATACAACTTTGCACACCCAGCCTCGCTGTAATTGAAGTCAGAAGCAGCAGCTCTGATGGATGAAGTGTGAACCATAGCTACTGGGGGTCTAATTAGAGCTGGGAGCAGACTGCAACTGGGCAACTGTCATCCCATTTTTTTCTGTTTGTGGATTTCCATTATTTTTATTATTCATAATTGATAATGTGGGTGAATCAAAGGTCTTGGTCAGAACAGAAATCCTACTGTGTCTAGTGCTGATTAGATATGTGTTTGTTTGTGTATATAGTCATGTACACATATGGAAGCAGCCTCTGAGTGGAGGAACCTGGGTCTAAAAGACTCAGGAACAACCAAACCGTAGGGAAGCAGGGAACTGACATGGGAGTAAACCATCAGGCACTGATTAACACACTCAGTTGTATCATGTTTGGTTGTTTGTATTGATATATCTACAACCAGATGGTGATGTATAAACATTTGTTTGATATTTAAAAATGTTCCACAGTGCTTTGCACAGACAAATGTTGATACCAATCATTCTGGGTGCATTCAGTAAACAGGGAGTCTATGGTGACTGACTTAGACTTTCACCACCTAACTGGTGAAATGGATTTTGATCATAATGTAAAGCTTTATTCCAGCTCCTGGGCTGCCCAGACTGGGCTCCACAGGGATCAGGCTCACACTTGGACTGCTCTGATGTTTCATAGAGCTGCATTAGACATGATGTCTAAGGCAGGTTGGAGATCACCCTAAGAGACTTACAAAGGTTTCCACATAAAGGCTATGAAATATCAAGGATTTAAGTACACTCATTTCTATAGTACCTAAGTCCCTGGCTACCACTCTAAGGACTAGCACTGGCTATGTGTGTGTGCAGTAGGTACAGCCATGACTGTTCCACAGACCAAACCACACTTCTCTCCTACACTGGATGGTGTCATCTTGGCACCACCTATGCTTTGAGAGGCATTACTAACTCCTTCTGTCCTCAAGAAGTAAAAAGAGGAAAGGTGGGAAGATATTTTTTCCTGGCTTGCCTTGGAGTATTACACTGGACAAGAGAGAGTTTAGTGCAAATTGTTTCAAGGGCCAAATCTGCATTGTCCCTTGTACAGAAACGAAAGCTAAATAAGTCACAGAAGATGAGCCTAGCAGGTCACACAAGGCTGAAGTGCCAGCATGACTGCTGTGAACTTGTTGAGTATGGAAACTGGGGCCAAATAGCAGGGACTGAAGAATGAATTAATACGTAAAGTACATTGCTACAAGAAAGTATATTATATCAATATTTTCAGTAGATATTTATGTGTATATATATATATATAAATATACAGTGTTACGTAAGGGAAAAACGTGCTGCACACCATGACTTAAGTGCAGAAGAGTATACTGTTGCAGGAATAACAAAATCCTTACTCCAACTATAGACTGTCAAACACTATTCCTATTTCCCAGGGCAGAAGACCACTGGGTCAGCCTGCTGTGTGCCAAATAATTATTTTTCACCATCATATTAAGCAATGCTTCATTGTTATTCACTGAATTTTCACATGGGCAGTTGGATCTGAGTTCATTTGTCTTACATTTAGGACAGCTTTAACTAGGGATTTCTAAGGCTTTCTCCAACTTTTTTCAGCAGTGTTAGAGTGCTGACACTGGATCATGTAAGTACAGTAATCTTTCATCTGCCTGAACAGTTGCAAAGCAGAATATCCAGCTTTGTTCTACTTTTTGGTTCTGTTTAGTGCATGTGGATACCACTAGCTTCTCCTCCACATATTTCAAAATGTTTTAAAATACTGTTGAACATAAGAAAGACATAGAGCTATTGGAGTGGGTCCAGAGGAGGGCCACGAAGATGATCAGAGGGCTGGAGCACCTCTCCTATGAAGAAAGGTTGAGGGAGTTAATCTTGTTTAGCTTGGAGAAGAGAAGGCTCCAGGGAGAGTTCATTGCAGCGTGCCAGTACTTGAAGGGAACTTACAAACAGGAGGGAGAGTGATTTTTCAAACAATCTGATAGTGATAGGACAAGGGGGAATGGCGTTAAATTAAAATAGGCGAAATTTAGTTTTGATGTTAAGTGGAAATACTTTACTCAGGGGATGGTAAGGCTCTGGCACTGCTGCCCTGAGAAGCTGTGAATGCCCCATCCCTGGAGATGCTCAAGGCCAGGTTGGGTGGGGCACTGGGCAGCCTGAGCTGGGCACCCAGCCCATGGCAATGGAGTCGGAACTGGATTATCATCAAGGTCTTCCAACCTAAGCCATTCTATGACCACATATTATGAAATTTTTCATATGTTCTCACCTCTTAATGAGGATAATACTGAAGTCATGCTCAGACTGTATTTGGAGATTATGTTACAGTTTATTTATGGTTTTTATATATGGATTATGTATGTATGTATTATGTATTTATATATGGAAATTATGGTACGGCTTAAAGCTGGGCTGTTGCTGTGGACTTCTGCTGTGGCTCTCTGTAGTGTTCTGTTACTGTTTTTTTGGGTGTATGATGGCTACAGAAATTTTGTGGTGGCAATATGTTCTTCT
This sequence comes from Pavo muticus, assembly GCA_016647715.1. Taxonomy (NCBI): domain Eukaryota; kingdom Metazoa; phylum Chordata; class Aves; order Galliformes; family Phasianidae; genus Pavo; species Pavo muticus. The sequence continues at coordinate 1,584,573 of JACDJE010000115.1, forward strand.
GGAAGTTGCACTTGAAAATTACTGACTTATCATGAGGCTTGGAAACTGTGAAAATGACAACAGTGTGGAGGGGACTTTCATGTGGGGTAGAGCCATGGTGTACCAGATACTATATATCATAGAGAATCATAGAATGGCCTGGGTTGAAAAGGACCACGATGATCATCTAGTTTCAACAACCCCTGCAGGGTTGCCAACCACTAGACCAGGCTGCCCAGAGCCACATCCAGCCTGGCCTTGAATGCCTCCAGGGATGGGGCATCCAGAACCTCCTTGGGCAACCTGTTCCAGTGCGTCACCACCCTCTGCGAGAAAAATTTCCTCCTAATATCTAACTTAAGCCCCCCGTCTCAGTTTAATACCATTCCCCCTTGTCCTATCACTATCCACCCTCGTAAACAGCCGTTCCCCTTCCCGGAACGAGGAAGTTTATATGCTCCCTTCAAGTACTGGAAGGCCACAATGAGGTCTCCCCAGAGCCTTCTCTTTTCCAAGCTAAACAAGCCCAGTTCCCTCAACCTTTCCTCAGAGGAGAGGTGCTCCAGCCCTCTGATCATTCTAGTAGCCCTCCTCTGGACTCGCTCCAAGAGCTCCACATCCTTCCTGTGCTGGGGGCCCTAGGCCTGGACGCAATACTCCAGATGGGGCCTCACAAGAGCTGAGTAGAGGGGGAGGGGACAATCACCTCCCTCTCCCTGCTGGCCACCCGTTTTTTAATGCAGCCCCGAACACAGTTGGCCTTCTGAGCTGCAAGCGCACACTGCTGGCTCATGTCCAGCTTCTCGTCCACTAGGACCCCCAAGTCCTTCTCCGCAGGGCTGCTCTCAAGGAGATCTTCCCCCAGTTTGTATAAATACCTGGGATTGCCTCGACCCAAGTGCAGCACCCTGCGCTTGGCGTTATTGAACCTCATTAGGTTTTTATGGGCCCACTTCTCCAGCCTGCCCAGGTCCCTCTGGATGGCTTCTCTTCCCTCCAATGTATCAACTGCACCGCTCAGCTTGGTGTCATCTGCAAACTTTCTGAGGGTGCACTCGATGCCATTGTCTATGTCGTTGATGAAGATGTTGAAGAGCACTGGTCCCAAGACCGATCCCTGAGGGATACCGCTTGTGACCGGCCTCCACCCTGACACAGAACCATTGATAACAACCATTTGGCTGCATCCAGCCAGCCAATTCCTAATCCATCGAACAGTCCATCCTTCAAATCTACACCTCTCCAATTTAGAGAGAAGGATGTGGTGAGGTATTATGTCAAAGGCCTTTCAGAAGTCCAGGTAGATGACATCCTTTGCCCTTCCCCCGCCCACCGATGCCATCACTCCATCATAGAAGGCCACCAGACTGGTCAGGCAAGATCTGCCCTTGGTGAAGCCATGCTGGCTGTCTCAAATCACCTCTTTATCTCATATGTGCCTTACCTTCTAGGAGGTAGTTCCCTGGGTCTTCCTTTCTCCCCTTCTTAAAAATGGGAGTAATGTTTCCCTTTTTCCAGTCACTGGGGACTTCACCAGACAGCCATGATTTTTCACATGTGATGGAGAGTGGCTCAGCAACCACATCAGCCATCTCTTTCAGAACCCTAGGATGGATATCATCCGGCCCCATGAACTTATACGCATTCAATTTCATGAGGAGGACTCGGGCTTGTTCCGCTGTTACAGTGGGACAGAAACCACTCCCCACACCCTCACCTAGAGGCTCATAGTCCTGACAGACATGGGAAGCCTGACCACCTGTGAAGACTGAGGCAATGCACTCATTGAGTACCTCAGCTTTTTCTATGTCTGAGGAAGCCAGCTCCCCATTACCTTTCATCAGAGGGGGAACACTCTCCTTGGCCTGTCTCCTCCTGCCTATATACCTGTAGAACTGCTTCTTGTTATCTTTCACATCACTCGCCAAGTTCAGCTCCATGTGTGCCTTGGCTTTCCTTATCCTATCTCTACACACACGGACAACAGCTCTGTATTCCTCCCAGGCTACACAACCCTGCTTCCACTTTCTGTACATTTCTCTCTTTTCCCTCAGTTTAAACTACAGGTCTTTGCACAGCCACAACGGTCGCCTGCCTTCCCTGCTTGACTTCTTCTGCTGGGGGATGGAGAGCCTTTGTGCTCTCCTTAAGAGCTGCCAACTTTGTTCTGCGCCCATGCCCTTAAGGACAGCTTCCCAGGGGATCCCACTCAGCAGTTCCTTGAGCAGCTGGAAGATATGCAGATATGCAGTATATGCAGAACAAAGCTGTTGTTGCTACTCTGAAACAGGATTGATTAAAAAAAAATGAATCAAATAATTATTCTGTCTCAAATGGGCTTTAAATTTGTTAAGAACAAATGCCAGAAAGTGAGCCTGGATTAACATTTGAAAACTGTACATGTGTCCAGAGGATGGCTTAAGCATTCCTATTTTTGCTTTAAAAAGGAGCAGGAGCACTCTCTCAGTCCATCCTCACTGACAGGATCACAACAGTTAGGGGGGCAATGAATCGGAAGGCTGCTTAGTAGCTTATTAAGTTGCTCCAGTTATGTCACAAGCACTTGTTTAAGTACGGCAGAAAGCTGAACTGAAGTCATTTAGGTGCCTTTGAAAACTTGTTTTTGTGGCTTGATGTTTAGGGCAGTCTTTCCTGGGGTGATTTAGCCTTCAGAGAAGAGAGAGAGATTTCAAATAGGCACAGATTTACAGTCTGCCATAGGTAGGCTGTTATCTCTTCACCTTATGATACAGTGCTGGGTACAAATTAGGAAATCTGCTACTAGTCAGCTATCAGCTTTGGATTTAAGCAGCATTAGGTCTCAGCTAACAATTCTTTGTGCCCAAGTTCTGCAGAATTTGCAAAAATAGTGCTGTCAGCTAAAGACACAGGTAGGACTTTGTCTTATATTTGAGCGTGCTGCGTACTTCTTAGATTTCTGTTCATAAAATGCAGACGCGAAAAGTGTGTCAAAGTTACAGAAACAGATGGGCATTTCAGATGGGCAGAAAAAAGAGCTGCTCTTCTCCCTTTGGGTGAATGTTAAAATTAGTAGTTCAGCAGTGAGTGTGAACAGGGACAAGCAAACCCAACATCTCTTTGAGTTAGATATATTTATTCCTTGTTTAATTGAACACAGTGATTTCTCTGCTTAGAAATGGGCAGCTTGAAACCACTTCCTTCTCTTTGACTATAGGTTCATAGAATTGTTTGAGTTAGAAGGGATCCTAAAGGTCATCTGGTCCAACTCCCCTGCCATGAACAGGGACAGGTACAGCTAGTTCAGGCTACTCAGAACTCTGTCCATCCTGTCCTTGAATGTCTCCAAGGACAGGTCATTCACCGCCTCTTTGGCAACTTGTTTCAGTGCTTCATTACCCTTATTGTAAACACCACCTCCTTATATTCCATCTAAATGTCCCCTCCTTTAGTTTGAATGCATTTCCCCTTGTCTTATTACAGAAAACTCTGCTAAAGAGTCTGCCCCCTTCTCCTTACAGTCTTCCTTTAGATACTGAAAGGCCACTCTCAGGTCTCCCTGGAACCTTCTCCAGGTGGAACAGACCCAGCTCTCTGGATGTGCTCCAACAGGTCAATGTCTCTCCCGTACTGAGGACTCCACATACGGATGCAGTATTCCAGGTCCTTTTTGTCAGGGCTATGCTCCATCATACTTCCTCCAGCTTCTACTTATAGTGAGGGTTGCTGTGACCCAGGTGCACACCTTGCACTTAACTTTGTTGAACCTCATGAAGTTCTCCTGTGCTCAGTGCATAGCCTGTCTATGTTTCTCTGAATGGCATTCTGTCCGTCCGGTGTGTCAACCACACCACACAGCTTGTTGTCATCTGCAACCTTGCTGAGGGTGCACTTGATTCCACTGTCAGTGTAATTGATGAAGATATTAAAGTCCCAGAACTGACCCCTGAGGGACACCACTTGTCAGAGTTCTCTATCTGGACATTAAGCCATTGAATTCCGCTCACTGCTCACTGGGTGTGGTCTTGCAACCAGTTCCCAGTCCATCAAACAGTCCACCAGTCAAATCCATATCTTTCTAATTTGGAGAGAAGGATGTTATGTTATGTCAAAGACCTTACTGAAGTCCAGGCTAATGACATCGGTGGCTCTTCCCTTCTCCACTGATGCAGTTACACAATGGTAGAAGTTTACTAGATTAATCAGGCAGGACCTGCCCTTGGTGAAGCCATGCTGATTATCCCATATCATCTCCTTCTCTTCCATGAGTCTTAGCATAGCTTCCATGAGGATCTGCTCCATGATCTTCCATGGCACAGAGATGAAGCAAAAATGTTGAGTACCTCAGCTATCTCCTTGTCTGTTCCTACCAGCCTATGTGTATTACTTACTAGGGGGAGTACGCCCTCGTGGACTTGCCTTTTCTGGTTGAGGTACCTGATGATGCCTTTCTTGCTCCTTTTAGCACCTCTTGCCAAGTCCAGTTTCAGTTGGCCTTGGCTTACCTGATCTTGTCCCTACATAGTCTAGCAGCATCCCTATACCCCTCCTGGATATCTATCCCTGCTTCCACTGCCCTTGCAGATTCGTGCTTACCAGTTTGACCAGCAGGTCCTGGTTCAGCTATGCTGGTCTCTTGCCTTCATTTCCTGACTTTCAACATCTAGGGATGGAGAACTCTTGTGCCCTAAGGAAAGTTTCCTAAAATATCTGCCAGCTCTGCTCCGCTCCCTTATCCTTGAGGACAGTTTCCCAGGGTTTTTGTTGACTAACTCCCTGAACAGCTGGAATTTGGCTTTCCTGAAATTCTGCTTCCTCTGATTTTACTCTGCCTGTTAGATATCCCTCAGGACTGTGAACTCCATCATTACATGGTCACTATAGCCCAGTCACTCACACTGGTGAGCAACAGGTCCAGCATTGCATTCCTCCTTATGGGGATGTCTATCAATTGGCTCAAGAAGTTATTCTCAATACACTCCAGGAGCCTCCTGGATTGCCTACAGTTTGCTGTGCTACTTTTATACCTGCAACACTAAAAAAATCTCTATTTCTATCAACTCTATCCTTGAAGAACTATCAAATTTAGGGAAGATGACTGCAGTAATCTAGTCTCACATGCTATTTAAGATATTGTCAAGTATTTTCCTGCAAGTCCAGCTCCCAACTCCAAAACTCATGCATCACTTTTGTAATCTTAGCCCAATGGACAGCATATTTCATGAGGCTGGACTTCAAAATCTAATAAACAGTCTTTCTAATTATCCTTGTTTGCCTTTTTTTTTTTTTTTTTTTTTTTTGGTAGTGATTGAGGTATTAGAAAGATGCTTACATCTTTTGTGGGCAGTAATCCAAAATGGTGCGAAGAACATTTTTCTAACAAATTAAATTCTCTTGCGTCCCTACTAGCTATAAGCTGTTGACTGTTCCTCCTGTGCTGTAAAGGTAAGATACTTGAATGGCTCTGTGGAATCTATTTTTAATCATATGAGCACCAAGCACCTGATTTAGCTCTTGCTGACATTGGTTTAAATTAGAAAGATCTCCGATAAAGTCATTAAAACTTATGATGACTTGGGTTAAAACCTACGATATAATGAAACTAGGCTAAAGGCAAAATGGAACAGACTTATGTAATCCCAGATATAACTGTTCCACCGACTCTCCTAAGTCAAGAAATATGCTACTGTCTGAAGTTTTTCTATAGAAAGGTACCAACACTATACATTATCTTCAACACATTTATTTTTAGAGGGCCATAGCCTTTTTCATTTTCTTTGACATAGTGGAAAATCTCAAAGCCTAGATCAATGTATCTTAAAATAAGGGCATTGAGCCCAGTTCTAAACTCCTTCTCTTTTATTAGGCCAAATAATCCTCCTCCTCTAAGTACAATTTACTTATCTAGTTTTACATCCATTTATCCATCCATGCACTAATAAAACCCTCATCAGTGCAGAATTTCAGGGCTCTATTGAACATTTCTACTAGTCTTTAAAAGATGAGAGCTTTAGTAACCCCATTTACTGTAATTTCAGTGCTGTAACTGAACCACCTTCAGCTCCATGTTTTCTGCAGAAATCTGATCACATCTGGATAAGGGTAATTTAACAAGTACTTTCTCTCTCTCCTTTGCCTTCCCTACTTATCTGATACTGTTAAACACTCAGCTTTGTTCTCTTGTCTTAGTACTTTGTGATTTTGTGACTGTAATGGCAATTCACATTGTGTTTCACCTTTTCCTATGGTGTACCTTTCTGAAGGTGTGCATTTTTCCTGTTTTGATCTTTTGTAATGCCATGTAATTTAAGGGGAAAATGTGAAGCGAAGACCCTCTCTTTAAACTTTCTCACTGGCGAATTTCTGCCCATCTGCTTTGTAATACGTGATTATGATGAGTGCCATTTTGTCTAGAACTGCTTTACCCAGTTTTTTTTAAAACTCATGTATTTTATCTACAGTAAGATAGTAGATATGAAGAAGGAGCAATGGATGTAGAGATTACATTAATTATGAACTATTTTTTATTGTTACATAAAGCCACAGAAAGGAAACACAGCACTTTCACATCCTCTAAAAGATTTTTGCTTTCTTTATAGGAAGTTGGAGACTGACTAACATTTTTGGAGATGTACAGATGTCCAGTGGTGTAGCCAAGCACCGGTTTTTGTGTTTTTTTCAACAACATCCCCTTACCTTTTTCAAAATCTCAGTTGATCCACATCTGTATTTTTAATATACCGGATACCTCTCAAAATAAAGACCCAAGTGCCTAATTCATTACTGAAGAAATCATTGTAAAGATTGACAAAACGAGTGCTTTTAGAAGACCAAGCTGGCTTCTAGCAGTTGCTCTGCAAGGTTGTACTGCTGATCCTAAAAGTCTCTTCCTTTGGTGCTGTATCACGTCTGTCAATCTGCCAGAATTCCTTGGACACCAAAGCATCTGTGGTTAGGCACATGAATTATTTACAGAGTCTGCTCTGAATTGCCCTGTGGCAATTTCTCAAAGCCAGGATCAGATTCTAGGTTGTCTGAGGAGTTTTTAACATCATATTTCACAGAGGAAAATGTCTGCAGTTGGGGTAGAAAGCATGGTTCTTGATTCTTCAGCATGATGCTGCAAGCAAATTGCGCGGTTCTCTCTTGGATTTGCTGAAATTTTCTTCATAAATATGAGCTAATATAAAGGAGAGCTAAATTCTCCCTTCAGACTGAAAAAAATACCAGGCTACATGTATGCAGATCTGAGGGTAGAATCTGGCTGTGATGTGCCTTCCTCTGCTGCTGAGTAGAAAGTGAAAGCAGCCACATGACTCAGAACTTCAAGGCAGAGAGTCATCTGCTATGAACCATATTTCCACTCTAACCTCACACTGCAGAACAACCTCTTAAATGGAAGGGAAATCCCTCTTCTGGCATGAATGGCCTCTGCAGTTTAGGCCCTTTATTTCAATCCCTTTCCCTGTAGGTTACAATATACGCAGGGCATGAAAGACTTTTTGAAAACTGTCTACAACATGAGAAGCCATTTAGAGTTTGGTATCGAGTGCCTGGAGTCTTTTCCAGCTGAAAATTCTACTTGTTCTATGAGAAATGGCAAACTCGTGCAATGTGCTCCTCAGCACGGCAAAGTGAAGGTCTCTACTTGGGCATATGCCCCTTCCCTGGGACAATCCTGATTTTGGTTGCCTGAAATACGAGTGTGAAGCTATCCAGTGCTGTGGGCATGTATTATTTCACATACACAGATTCTCCTGATGCGGATTTTGGTTGTCAGTGATGTTCAAGAACAGCAATTAAGTCCTTCAAATGCAACTCTTCCAGGAAAAGGACTCTTGAAGTATCACAGTTCATCCTGCCTTCCTACTTTATGCTGGGTACCAACTCTGGAAATGCTGCCTGAGAATAAAAGATGGCTTCTTTGTTTCTTGAGCACTGTCAGAAGCAATGACAGCTCTGGAGAATGCATTATATAATAATGCAGTGCACTCAACTCTGCCTTAAATGTTGTGTAGTCGCATATACCTGTGTGGGAAGTGGCTGTAAAACTCTCCACTGACCTGTGCATATCAGTGGAGAACTGGGCACTTTTTATACACAGCTTTCACGAAGTGGAGGAAAAGTGAAATGTCGTTGAGTGTCAGACTTCTTTTCATACACAGTGTTAGTTTTGCATTTAATTGTGTAACTCTGTTTTCTTGAAAGCATGAGGAACTTCATAAACAAAAGTATTGATGATGCATGAGTACTAATAGGTTCATTCACGTTCTCTTTACTGTGCAGGCTGTGCAAAGCTAGGAGGAAAAAAAGTAATTATTTTTGCCAACATCTAAGTACATAATCTCTGAATGCACTAGGAAAGCTACTCATTGAAGAAGAAAACAACATGTTTGCAGACTCTTTTTCTACACTTCAATTTGTTCTTCCTGGCAGGTCACACCCAATTTTCTGGTGATTTGTTAAACCTGTCACTGCATACAAATCTGCTGCCATTCTACCTGAGCAGAGAGATTTTTGAAATAGTTGACTGTAGACTTCATTCTGTCCGAATGGACAGAGATGCATACTTTTTTCCCCCCATTTAATATATGCCATAAGCCAAAATACAGGGAAGTAAAACTGTGGGGGAAAAAAAGCTTCAAGACTCCATCATTTTTTAGCTTGTTTTTAATAGCATGACTCTATCATTGATTAAAGTAAACTGTAACGTACAGCCCTTACCTTGCAGAACAAAATACAAATCACTCATACTTTTTTTCTATTAATTCTTGCAGCCACTGGAATCTGGAGTCTATAATGCTATATGCAGAAAAAAAAAGATCTATATTCATCTCTGTACTTTACATTATGTTTTTCTGCATCGGTGGTATCTTAATACAGACAGGAAATCATTTACATGTATTCTCCTTTCCAGTCAAGCACCTTAAAACAGCTCTGTAAATGTGTACAAATAAAGCTTCACAACTTCCTGGTGAGTGAGGGAAAGATGATTATCCTGATTTCTCATGTAGGATAATGGAGGCTCTTCAAAGATATGAAGCTCGCTAAGTTCACAGAGAAAGTCATGTGGGAATGGGGATTGAATGCAAATATTTGGTCTCCCTTTGCCCTATGTTAAACACAAGACAACACCTCAGCCCAGAGGCATGGCTGTTAATAGATGCTCTGAGGATGCTATCAAAGTGAATATGAATCCTAGTTTATATTCTGAATAACTAGATGGCTAAAATATTGGTCAATATTTGTTTCAAAACCCACAACATTATTACCAACAAAAATCTTGACAATGCAATAAGGATTTGTGGCCACTCTGTGTGGTTGCATGGAGTGACTTTTGAGGTCATCGTCTTTAGGCTGTTCGTAAGTGCTTTCAACAGCACAGGTTGTACTCCTTTCTCATCTGTGTTGACACAACAAATCTGGGGTGGATTTCCTGCTGATATAAGTCAGAATAGCTCCAGTCAGAATAGCTTCAAACAGGGGATGTCAATGTGCACTAGACTCATACCATATTTTCAGTACATTTTCTTATTCCTTGTTTTGTTTCCAGATATAAACAACTGATGTCAGATTCCTAAATTCTTTTTAGAAAGCAGTTTCCTGTATTTTCTTTGAGACTACTTTTAAATAAGGTATACAGCCTGACTGAAAATTCATTAAAAAAAAAAAAGAGAAAAGAAAAAAGGAGTGTTCTTTTAACAAGTTAGAGGACTAAGAGCCTCCAGAATAATACGCAACTTATTGGTTTCTCTGATATAATTCACTAGACCACCTGCTGCCCAAGGACATCTGCTAAGCTACAGAGTTGAACTAACTTCCATCATGCAAAAAAGAGCTTGGAATGTGCACTTTCCTCCAGTGACTGCAAAATGGTAACCAAGTGGGGGGGGATTGGCATATGTGATCTGTTTCTACTGTGCTGCTTGACTAGATACTGATAATTCAGCAATCTGACAGGCTATGGCTTGGGAGAACAGCACAGTCATCTTAGATTATATATTTTAGCCTAAAACAAAACAAGAGAAAATATAAGGAATTGTGACAGAAGTGAAAATAAAATAAGTAAAAGCATAAATGATATCACTCACCTAAAATGAAAGGCTCTCATCTTTTCATTGTATTTAATTTGTGAAGCATGAGATGAGGGATCTGGAACTGCCAAGTTATTTCAGGAAAGAAGTAGAAAAATGAATTGAGAAGTTCAGAAACTTTTTTATTGTAGTATAAAATTACATTAAAAAAAAAAAGCAACAACAACTAAAACCTCACTTTATGCAATGCTGGAACTGGAACTGGGATCAGAATGATTTGATTAATCACTCTCAGGGTGCCAGGGAGCCCTATAAGAACGCTGTGTAGGGGAGTGCAAAAGCTACAGCAATATTATTCTAGCTGGTAAATGTAACTTTGAAATGACATGCTGTTCTTCATAACACAAGGGTCATTCATTTGTACCGAATGATCATGGCAGAGGCAGGAGAGAGCAGGTGGCAATGGGAAATAATCAACCAATTCCTTTAATTGCTGGCTGCTGTGCATTAATTTTTGCATGCATATATATACATAGAAGTATTCATCGCAGTATCTTCAGATATATGTGTGTCTCTTTGCATCTGTGCTTAATAGCGTCATCTTGTGAAATCAGTCCTTTCATGAAATAATTGAAGGTTTCAGGTATTTTTGCCAACTGACTGGCATTACAGGTGTTTTGGATGATATGCCTGGTTCACTCGGTTGTATAAGCAGACAGAAGGTGAATCCTGGCGTTACCCATGTGCTTTCACGCTGTGGTTACGTGAGAAATAATGTCTCTAGCCACTTCTTACTATTCAGGGAATTAATAAACAACAGCAGTGGTACAAAGCAGAAGATTGGTCATGCATTTTTCAGTCCTTTAGAAATTCCCTAGCTGTGGGACAACATGCCCTTTTGTTGACTCTCCTTCTGGGAACTTCCTTACGCTCAAAATTTCTCTGAGTAAGTTGTCTCCTTTTAACATCTGTATTCCTTGTTGGTTATTTCTTTCAAGTTGCTCATTGGAGTGTGAAGGAGAGAGTGTTGTTCTTCGGGTGGAAGTCTCCTCTGTTTGGCTCCCTTACAGCACCTGAATCACACTCGTATCCAGAGGTACGTCAGGAAATTAGCGAGCTCATTTTCAGATTCAGATATTTAGGCCACGTTAGATTCAAAAAACCCAGGGAGAGCTGGTTTATGAGCTATCTGGGACTTCTGCTGTTATGGTATGGCTGCAGTGGAGCAAGGTGCTAGAAACTGCCCCAAAAATAAATATGTTAGAGATGGTGAGATTGATACAGAGAAAACCAACTCATTGTTTCCCTTCTAGGCGTGCTACAGGGTCTCGGGGCACATCTGAAATCTGAGGCTGGTCCTATGACTCAATCTCTTGTAGAAAAGAATGATATAAAATCGTAAGGCCAGGATGTCTCAGCAATATTCTGCAGTGACTCTGCTGTTGGTTCTGTTTTTCCCCTGTGACCTGGGTCTCCATCTAATGATACTCACTCTTGGAGTTCACACTGTCAGTTGCTTTCATTCCTGTGCTTCTGACATAGCCTTTCTTTGGCATGAAGTGAAGGTCATGAGTCCTAACACTAGCAAGGGTTCTACTGTCTGATTATTACCAGAGGGGGGAATTCCTGCATGAATAGCAGCAAATCCCATTAGCAGCAGTTAGGGTGGACAGTGACTTCAATGAGTTACACCACTGAGGGCACTAGCAGGAGGTCACCACGGTCACAGGTTAACTACAGTAATATTTGCCTGAGGCATATAGGCAGGACTCAAAATTTTTCCCATGGCTTCCAAGGATCCCAACACTGGAGAAGCCCTGTGGAGAGGCTTGTGATGTCTAATTTGGTAGAAAAGGCCAAAACATCTAAAAGGGTGAATGCCAGATTGTCAATATATGGATTGACAAGAATATAATATAAATTCATATAATAGGAAGAATTTACATTTTCTTTGATACTGTATAGCCATATACAGATTCAGTTTCCACCCTCCTTCCCCTTCTCTCTGAACCCCTGTAATATCTGTTATGGTGTTTTTTAAAAACAGTTATTTTGTAAAATGAAAACAAAAAATCACTTTCTGAAATAGTCTCAATGTTGAAAATAAGTGTTAGCTTGGTGAAGTGTATAGCTATGTAGTTTCAGGTATAAATAGCAGTATATTGTCTTAAAAATAAATGTAATAGAAATATTGTCTTGTGGTCCAAGAGAAACCAGGTGCAGGCATTTCCTATAATGTCTATCTATGATATCTGATTATTTTCTGACATAACTGAAAATTTTTGTGATATCTGTGACTGAAGCAGTCATTTCATGAAATGACTGAATGTTTTAGACATTTTGTAAAATGATTAGTTTACTCTGTGGCTACAACATACATGCAGATTTATTGAGGAAAGAAGGATAATCTAGGGTTTCAGTCACATGCTTAGTGCCTTTCTTCTCTTCATCCTCCCCAGCCTGCTATGGTGTCGGCAGCCAGGACTACTCTTCAGTGTTGTGTTATACAGTGACTTTCTTTTTTCCTTCCAAACCAAGGCAGTGAATGATCCTATATTTTGACATTTCGGTATAACAACTCTTGGATTTTAGTTTACTGTGAATGGTTTTTCATGGATCCCAAGATATAAGGGAAATTTATTTAATTTATCAAGAATTATTTGCCACACTAAAGTTCTTTCACCTTAGCCTGGTTCTCATTCTGACACACCCTCTATTGCAAACTACAGCCAGGTTATAATAAGTTTGAAATACAGACTTGGATGTATTGATTTTTGTATGAATTTGAAATGCAAACTCAATGCCTTTCTAGTCCAAATAACAGAAGTCATGATTCTACTTAATGTACTGCAGAAAGGAAGGGGGAACCACAGTTGGCAGCATCTAGAATACTTAATGTATTCCAGGTAATCAATTTATGCTTCACTAGCTCTTTCCAGCCAGCTAATGAATGAAGGTGCCTGTTTGCAAACTTTTCTCTCAAGCTGATTAATTATCTCCACAAAATTTACTTTATTCATGTAGTGACCATCTGAGGTTAAACAAATCCCTAAACATTCAATGTACTTGTAGTCCATTAAAAAGATATCTAATATCCATCCATCCATCCATCCATCTACTTTAAAATGTTCCAGTATTAATACTGTCAATATATGAGGCTAGCAGTAATTAACTTTATATTTCAGGATAATTCTAAACTGAAGAAAAAAAAAAACAGTAAAATGAAATAAGAAAAGATCAGTCATCTAGCAACTAATAATCTCTATGCATTGTTACATCATATCTGACTCCTAATATATCTTAATGATCTGAAACCAGATATATGTAGGTTGCTCTGAAATTAATGCCTCCTATATATATCCATGGAAACTACAAGGGATATAAAGAGCACATTAATACAGTTTGATGAAGCAAAGTCTCAGCTACAAAACACTATTTTTCAGCATAGTCACAATTAGCTATGTATTTTCACCAGCAATGAATAAGAGTCTGCATGCTGTGCTTGTAAAGATCTTCATGGCCTTCTGGAATATGGCTTGTTTTTCATGTTGCTGTCACCACTGCTGAAATGCAGCACCCACCACCTCACTGTGCTAACATCCGCTGTTTGGTCTCCATAAACATCCAGCAAGAGTCAATGAGTGTTAATGGGTATCATTTTTTCCTCATAGAGGGATTCAGTGACACACCTTTGCTTCATATGCACTTCCATGTCAGATGGCATTTTGTCAGGCTGCACCTCTGCTGCCATCTGTCACATGGCAACAGAATTTAATGCAATATTAGCAGGAAAGTTCAACCTCTGCTTCCATACTGCTAAAATCTGTCTCTGACATTGTGGGCCAACTTAATAAAATAGGAGGCATTACTTTCAAAGTGGCCCTTGTACATAGTCTTCTAGATTAATAATTTCAGTAAGAGATGGAAAAGTAAATTTCTAGATGCAAAATTTTGACCTTAAATTATTTTGAATAGGGACAGTTTTTCGGGTGTTTGCCCTGTGGAGTCCAGATCCATCTACTCATTGCAAGCTGCTGATAATACCTGGCTTGATGATCACCTTTGTCTCTTGTAAAGAGACATGGCTTCTGTGAAGTCTCAAGTGTCTTGGAAAGAAGATTAAAGACTCTAATCAAACTGAAACATGCTTCCCAAAGCAAACAAACTAAAAAACCAGATCTGTTCAACCCAAGCAAATATATTTTTGATATCCATTCATTTAAAATGAAATAAAAGAGATTACTGTTCATTTTGGCTAAAGGAGCCCATTGGTATTATTACTATGTTCTATCTATAGTTTATCTTTCTTAGTCATGATGCCTGAAGGAAATTTAAAGGACAAACTGTGGAAAGGGACTTGAGGTCCTAAAAAGCCTTGGGCATTTTTTTGAAGACTTCCACCATTAGTTTCACTGTTATGTTTTGTTGTTTTTCTTTTGCTAAAGTTTTGCCTTTTTTTTTTCTTTTTCTTTTTTTCTTTTTGGTCTGGATTTTCTTAATTACATGCATCTCTTGAAGGCCTTTCTAATGTGAGTTATTATTTAAAGCTTCTGCATTTTTGAAGTATGAAAGAATCTTACAAATAGCGTGTGCAAGCTTTAATAGATAGAGCTTAGTATGGCTCCAGAGGAAGAACACCTGAGTCTTGGTTTTATTTGAATATAGTTGATGTAGGCAAGCAAAGAATACATCCCTTGTTTGGGTCTGCATAGATGCTTATACTGAACATATAAATATCACTGCAGTTTCAGGAATATGGTATAGTCCTATATCAATTTCTTTATCTTTTATGATTCATCTCAGTATGAGGGCCTTGTACTTGGAAAGGATGGTTCCAAGAGGAGAACTATAACCTCATTAAGAAGGAGTAGAAGGCTGTTTGTACTAGTGTACTTGGATAAGATACACAGAGATGCAGGAAACACACTTAAGTAAGTAAAAATAGCCTGGGGAAAATGCTTGCATTCCTCTGTCTGTTAATACAGAGAGCTGACCTTAAATTAGGCAAGATACATCTGTTCTCCTTTCAGAACTCTTAATTGTATAGAAGTTCAGAGTCCTCCTATCTAACCTGCAGTGACTCTTCATGAACTCTAGTAGACCACCTGCTATTATATTCAATTGAAAGGCTTTTGGGCTAATCTTGCCAATCAGGGATTCAAACTGCTGTAGAATACAGAGATATCCTAATGTGTCTTAACTGCATTGTCAAAAGTTTGGAAGGATGAGTCTGCCCTGGATTATGATTTACTTAATCAACTAATGGCTAACACATTTGTTTAAAAGGTAGTTAAATCTTGGCTCAAATCATTGACAAAACTCATGTCGCCAGCTTTCCTGGAAGAAGTTGATATTATAATGTTATTGAAATGGTCTTGGGAAATTTATTTCTATGTTAACAAGTCTTACTTTGATGGCTTACGTATATATGATAGACAGTGATGGAGAATGTGAGTCTTCATGCTCATATAGCTATTAAAAGTCACAGTTCCACACTGTGGTAATGGTAACTTTCCAGGCAGCTCAGGGAATGGAGTCAGGTATAAAATACACACTATGTGTTTTATGCAGCAATAAAAAAATAATCATAATTTAAAATGCTCTACGTTTTGGAATGTCTCTTCTAGATAATGATATGTTAATAGAAACTGTTACTGAGTACTCTCTCCTGGTAAAATCTAAAGATGGCATTCAGGCCTCATTGAAATTAACAATAATATTCTCAGTGACCTAAGATTTGGCCTAAGATTTTGTACTATGAGATTTTTAGATGCTCAGCTCCACTCAATTTATGGCCTTCAGCCTTTGCCTTGAGCTGTCACGGTACTAGAATATGGTATAATCTCTAAAACATATTTTTTGTCTCTTTTAAGTGTGAGGAGTTTTTAATTTAAAGCAAAATATTTTCTTTTGAATTTGAAATACAGGTCATTGATTTTTTTTCTGTTTGGCTTTGACAAAGAAAAATCAGTAACAAATGTTTTCTACCATTAACTACATGGAAGGGCTAGTTGACCTCAGCTGAGCCATTGATGAGGGAGAGGCTAATGGGAAAAAAAATTGATCTCTTCATAATTTGTCAAGTGAAATGTGGTTAGCTAAAAATCTCATTACTGACCCTGTTCTTGGGAATAATAAAAAAAATCTGTTAAGTCAATTTTATTAAGCTCTTCCTAGGTATAGCAGAAGTCTCAGTTGTCAGTCACTATGTAACCTAATGTCGCTGGCATGTAGATGTCACACAAAGTGATTGGTGATGCTATTCTCAAGTTTCTTGCAAAGGAATAAGTAAATCAATTTTCTCAAAATAAAGAGATGTAATTTAATAGAGGGCATTAAGAACTGCTCTTTGAGAGAGGCCTGTGAATTAATTTGGGAACTCACATGTACTCTGGCCTCATTGGAAAGTACAATGGGCTTTTACTTTCTTTTTTTGTCATAAAACATTTATCATAGGTCTCATTAAAAAATCCTATTAAATTGTGTTTCTGTGAGTTGTGGCTCTCATGCACTTGAGAAAAGTGTGAAATGTCTTTCCAATTGAAGGCTTTTTGGTTTATATGTATAATACTTTCTTGCCTGGGGAAACAAATGATGTCTCTGTAGGGTGCCCAACTCAGTGTGGAAGCACGATCTCTGTTTAACTCTGGAGAGTGTGCCTTGGATATCAAACGCAAAAGACAAAGCTTCTGTTGCTTGAGTTAAAGGACTAAGCCTCTAGCTATAGCAAAAAATACTCTCCATGGATCAAATGGAAACAAATAAAAACTCTTGGATGGACAATTACATACGGAAAAAAGGCAGAACAGGATGGCTGGAGGCCAAGTTCAAAGCTGGAACTCATGGAGATGTAGCCTGGCCTTATTGATTTTTTTTTTTTACTAGGTAATTAAAGTACAAACTTAAGTACTACACTTGGTTGTCCATGCTGTTGTGTAGACCCTGGCCACCCATTTTTGTCTTGGACCAGTTATTGATTTTGCTAACTAAATGGTCACAGTTCAC
Organism: Pavo muticus; assembly: GCA_016647715.1. NCBI lineage: Eukaryota > Metazoa > Chordata > Aves > Galliformes > Phasianidae > Pavo > Pavo muticus. The sequence goes on from JACDJE010000115.1 coordinate 1,601,570, forward strand.
TTTTCAGAACAGGTCAAGCAATATTTCCCTCATGGTATGAATTTTTCTATTGTCTTTTGGAAAGTAAGAGAATTTAGTGTCACGGAGATGGCCAGACTCTATCCGAAGGCCTCCAGGACCTGTTTTTGTTTTGTAGAGTACGAACATACATAGACAGATTTTTAACACAAATACATTAAAGTATTCAAGGCTAGGAGTTCCATCAGATCTGAATTTTCATTTTAACTCAGCTACATTCTGGTCTTGGACAGATCATTCAACTCTCTTTATCAGTTGAATTCCTGCGGAAAGTTTTGATAATTGAAACTAACATATTTTGTAAGTCATATATATATACAGACATGAAATATATACATGTGAAATGTATACATATATACGCATACATATGCAGAGGTGTATGACCTTTGGAATATAATGTTGCTGTACGTACATCCTTACTGTAATTATTCCTTTCTGTATTTACTTATTTCAATCATATTCTCTGTTGAATAGAGATACACCCACGGAGCAGTTCCAAACACCATTCACACTTACCTTGGATAAACACCTCACAGGAAGTAATTCATTTTACAAGTTTAGTCTTTTATCCCTATCTTTGAAGAGGCCAACATATATTTTTTATTATCTGAAAATATTTGGTAAAAATTTCAGTTGAACATAGGTGAATTTATGAACTGTTCAAGTTAGTAGCTTTAGAGATTTGATTTCTTTAACATTGATCACCTGGTCATTATGCCACATGGTTTTGTTTCTAGTTTTTATTTGTATAAATTAAGTTGGAAGTAATTGGAAGTTGTCACTGTGGTACAGGGAGATTTCCAGTACTTCCATTGTGGTGAATTATGTCCTACATGTATTTCACAGTTTTCCACGTTACTCGCATTGTGACAATATTATTTTAAGAAACATAAAAGAAAAAATGCAACCTTGTTAAGCTAAATCAGTAGTGATTATTCAAAAGAATTTTCATAAATACCCCCCCCTCCCCCACACACACACCCCATTGCTCTAATAAGTGAGATGAAGTCATGAGAACTCCTTCAGAAGAGATAGTTTCACTTGTTCTATTCACAAAGTGTCCTCCAATATTCCCTGAGGGGAATGGTAACGTTGCTTAAACTCTCTCAAATGTCAATAAAGGGGATCACACTTTTAAAACACAGCCTAGGGAAATACAACAGCACATAAATTCCTTTGGAAATTACTTGTCAGGTTCATTTGGAATGGTAAAAGCCAAAACATGCTTCCAGCTAATAATTATTTCAGAGTAGGAGGGATGTCTGAGCTCTGGGGAAAAACAAAAGATTTGAGTGCAAGTAGTGAATTTCTTTCTCAAATGCCTTGTAAAATAGGAAATCTGTTATTCCAACTTTTAAAATCTGCTGCAGTACTGGTTGAAATCACAGGGGAATTGTTGAATTTCTAGGATGCTGAATTAAATTCATAGTCTTGTTACAGTCAGCAATAGAAAACTTTCATTTTCCAATGGCAAAGTTGTATGCTGTCTTATCACACTGTTTTAGTGTGGTATCTAGTCTGTTTAAGTATCGTATCTATGCAAATCCTATTAAGAACTAATGCTACATAATTACCAATATGCAAGACCTAGTGACCTGGTATTAAAAGCAAAACAAATTAAATACACTTCTGATCTGTGAGTAACAAAAGCAGCTAAATGCTTCCTTAATGGGGACAGATTCTCTTCTGGGGCCTGGCAAATATAATGGGTAGTCACAGAAATTTCACTGAGCTTTGGCCTGGATTTGGGCAATGGGATTCATCAGTATAAAAATAGATCTCTGCATCTGAGCTATAGCTTACCCTAACTTCTTTTTATAGGTGGGGAGAAAGCAGCTTGTTTTAGGATGCAGTTCATCTCATCCTAATGTAGATGTTTGAAAGAGATTCGATGAATTGTGTCCCAAAACTACCCATTTGTCTCCATTGACTATAAATGGAGACCAGCTGAGATGGAGATGAATCCCCCTCTCTGTGTGAAAAAGTCAGCATCTGCTGTTTATATGATCTGCTCTTTGCATGAGTTATGGTATAGTCCAAGCAGACTGAGACTCTTCCCTTCTCTTAGTGCTTGTACAGAGTGCCTCTTAGAGCTCCCACAGTGTATGTAGGGCAAACTAATGTAAATGGACAAATTTCTTCTGTCGAAATTGTGGTAATCTATGTTAAATGATGCTTGGATCACTCAGAAGTATTTGCAAACTTAAGTTCAGCTAAAAAAGAAAAGCAATTTTTGAGTAAGTAAAAATGTTTCAATACTTACAGAAAGTTTTGCTTTTCCATTTAATAGCAACATTTCAGTTTGAAAGGTAGCAAACATTGCTATTTTAAATTTACTTTAAATAAAAGAGTAAAGCACCACCCCAAAACAGAGGTTACATTTTACTAGAGATATCATTTTTTGGATTATTGTAAAACATCATGATTTTTATGACATGACATTTTATATGTCATGTTTTTTATTTTATTTTACTCCTGAAACAAGCAAACAAACAAACAAAAAAAATCAGATCTTCTATTTCCTCTGTGCTCAGTAATGTGTGTTGGACCCTAGCAGGTTGCTTTTTCCAAAGTTCATGTGCTTGTAAAAGCCTATGATGTGTTTTCTGTATCTCTGCATTTCAGCACTCATGTGTCCTTTGCCTAGGGGCAGGTTTACATCAAAATTTCTTGAACTGCTGTAGCAAGTAACTACAGCCACAAACGTCTTTTAACATTACTGTCCTCAGAAGGCTGATGTAGAGCTGGGGCAAACCTACAGAAGTCAATGAGTTATTTGAACTTGAACTTGTGAAGCAATTTTGGGATATAAAGTATGGAAATTTTCAAATACCCACTTGGTTCAAGCGCAGACATTAAATAGCGGCGTATCCAGGACTGTTAACAAAGTCATAGGTTGGTAACCTTTTTGCTTTTCACTTTGTGACAGAACAATTTTGCCTTTTCTGCTGCTTATGCCAGGGCCTCTCCCTGCTCACATTATTGGCAGTCAGGGGAGTCCTCTTATTCTGGGGAGAGGGTGAGATCTTATCTGCTTGCCTTCTGTTCAGCAGTGCTCTGTGGTGCATGCAATGACTCTAATGTATTCACTTAAGCAAACTTCCTAGGGAAAGCTGTATATCCTTGAAGTCTTCTTTTTCGCTTTTCTTTTTCTTTCTGGAAATAGATTCATTCTCTGGTGGGCTGGGAACAGCCGCTGACTGCATTCCTGTGCTGTTGAAAAATGACTGTCAGATGTGTTTGGTGACATCTAATCGAGGCAGAGATGAGGGATTTCTTAAAAACGATACTTCTGCTACATGCTAGGTTGCTTTGCTTGGTCAGTTGTCACCTCAGCTCTAAAGAATTTTAATTACCATAGCTGTTATGAACATATTCTCTATGAAATATCATATTCTCTAAGAAAATATCATTTTCTTGTATTCGAATTAATTTGGGTGAGTGCAATTTACCTTCTCCTTAGAGTTTCTTGTCTCATTTGGGGTGAGAACTACCCAAACTTTCTGAATTTGTGAGCAGATGCTACTGATGGGACTCCTCTGTGTGCCCATCGTTGTCCTTCCCAGAATGACATACACACACAGGTGGCTGTGGGCAAGCAGACCTGCCTGCGGAGGCCAGATCCAGACTGAGGAGGGGGCTGCTGGGCAGCTTGAAAAGGGAGGAACCTCTTAATGCATTGTTATCATCAGTCCTAGACAAACTCGAGCAGCCTCAGGGTGCCTGATTCGTGTTGGGAATTTTGAAATGAAAGTTTCAGTAAAAATAAAATGTAATCTCCTGTTTGCCTGATTCCTACTGAAAACTTGAATTTCATTTCCAATTTCTCTTTGGGATGTCTGAACATTTTTAAAAGTTACTCCACTTTGTGTCAAATAGGAGTTATGTTCCTGGAGGTCATACATTCAGTTGTATCACAGAAAAGCTAATGTAAGGGTATCATGATTTAAGAGTTTGGATATTGTTCTAGTACTTCAAGCCATTTGGCAATAGTGTTTACCTGGATCTTGAATGAATGAAAACTTGCCTGATATGGGAACAAGATCTTTCTTTCTAAACGCCTTTCTCTCTTCTACAGCTGTCTCAGATCAGAGTTGCAGATAGCTGCCCTCAAAGGATGCTTTGCCAACAACTTCATGTGCTTTATCAGTGGAAGCTGCAGTAGTTCTTTGGTTCTTTAGCCAGTGACAATAATGGACTGATTAATTTGTCTTCTTTCACCTTCTATGTTACGCCTTCTATAATACTCCTATTAATATGATCAGTATTTTCATCTCAGGGGACAGGTGAATTTCTGATATTTATGACTGTTTACACTGCATGGCTATTTTTTCAGATTACAGAGAACTGCATTTTCAGTTTATTCACCTTCTCATGCCTTCAAAGCTGTAAGCCATATTCTATCAACCATAATACATTTTATTCCTCGGAGTACATGCTCTGAATTTACAACAGTTTAGTAGAGAAAAGTCTTTTGAGACATTAATTTTGTAATTCTGTTTGTTCTACTTGAATTATGAGCCAAGTAATAAATCTCCATTATTTATCTGCACTGGTGGTTCCTAGCCAATTGTGTAGATTATTCTTTGAGGAAATTCTCTTCAACATTGTTCTTTTTAAGAGATATTCCAAAGTTTTTCCTTTCCCTCTTTTTAGGATTTATGTCATTCAAGAAGTTTTGTTCAAGCTTTCAAGTCTACATATCCTTGTAATGTCTTCAAAGTTTTCTAAGTGCCTTTTTCATATTCAAGCAGCGTATATCTTCTCAAGACTGATAGAAATCTCAACAGAGCTTTGGCTTTTCAACACCTGACCTTTCTGTAGAAGGGAAGAAGGCAATAAGCATTGGTTTGCCAATGGATAGTCACAGATACCAGCATATTAATTTAAATATTTAGGATGTTATGCAGTTTTTGCATCAGTTTCCACCAACAAGATTAAGTTTGATCAGATGGCTAAAAGAATAATTTAACATTCAAAGGGAAGAGCAGATGTGGAAATGGACAGTTCAGGTGCAATTTGTTATATGATTCCAAATCATCTGTTTTTCTTGAGATGACCTGTGTCAGATCTAAGCAAGTGGCTCTGATAACTTCTGAGAGCTACTGGAGGATCATAGAATCATAGAATGATGAGTTAAAGATTCATTCTGAAAGTGAAAGGAATGTTTGCTGCGGGGATTCTCATGGCTTGGGCTGTATGGGCTGTTTTCATTAATGACCTTGAAAAATGGAAGAAGGAGTATAGCTGTAATATTTACAGACAGCAACAGACAACGCAAACCTGAATGGAGAATGTAAACTCTCAAGAAGAAAGATCTGAAATACTGAAAACAGTTAAAAAAATGTTAAAAAGATTCAAAGCTGTCTTGAAGGGTTGAAGAAAAAATCTTGTAGTAAAATAGGAGGCAATGCAGTAAGGAGAGGTGCAGAACGCTACCCTGAGAAATAACAAATTACATACATGTAAGAAAGAGAGCGCTCTTGGCAAAGTAGAATTTAAACAGATGCCGTTGAATCACTAAATGAATGTGACTGAGGAATCCCGTGCTGTGAAAAGTAAACCACATACTGGGGTATATGGCAGAAGTGCTGTAAGTTTTCCTCCTTCTGCTTTACTCAGCACTCATAAAACTGTCCTGTTCCCAGTTTTGGTGATGCACTGTAACAGATGGGCCAACTGGAGGGAGTCCAACAGAGATAGGGAAGATAATCCAGAGACGTAGAAAACATGACCTTTAAGGTCATACTGCAGGAATTTATTTTGCTTAGCCTGAAGATGAGAAGACTAAGGATGTTATGGTAGCCATCTATGAAAGACAGCCAAGGAAAGGAAAGGAATAATGGGTTCCCTGTGTCCACAGACTTGAGATGAAATAACAGCTTAGAATGCAGTGTGGGTTATTTAGGTAAGACATTAGAGAAAAACATGTCACTGTAATGATATAACAAGTGTCTGTCTGAAATGATTAGATTGTAGCAAATCCTGACTTTGGGCCAGTGCTGGATAAGACAAAATTCTCAGCCAGGGACATGTTCCTTTCTGGTAAAAATGTTACCAAAGCAAATGAGGCATGAAGCACCTTGCTGTCCCAGAAGTCACATACTGTGGAAAATAGTAAATAAAATAAAACGTGAGCTAAAAACGTTGAAAAGCACTGGACCAGCTCACTGTGAGGTTCCTTTCAAAGCCCTCTTTTCCTGAGACATTAAAGCTTGTCTTTTAATATTTTTTTTTTTTTGGGGGGGGAGGGGTTTCAGAAAGTGCTACCTAAAATAAAATGAGGAACAACCAGTCACAGACAATACACACATTTATGTTTTGGTTGCAACCCCCTCTTTTTGAATGAAAAGAGGGCCTGAGCTAGAGCATTAGTTTCTTCCCTCTTCTTCAGTTCACATTAATTAGTCTCTTCTATGCATTCTAGAAGCTTTTATTTTGCTAACCAAACCAAGCTCTGATGACTAGATTCTGAGAATTCTGATATTTTTCTTTCTGGATTAAAATCACAGGTATGTGGTTTCTGAGACTTGTATTTTTCAGAAATGGTAATGTAAGTCTTGGCCAAAACCCTGTGATTTGGCATAAAACTAAATATTGCTAGTTTAAGCTGCAGAATGAGAAATATAATCCACTTAATTTTGTAAGGAAAGCTAATTTAGCAAGAAAAGTTTACAGAGAATGTCAACTAATATTATTATGATGATATAAAACTTCTGTACTTGTTAATTTTCTAAGGTTTTCTCTAAGAAAAATAATTTAATTGATCTTCTGTATGGTTGTGTTGCAGGAGCGCATGAACTACAACAAATACAGCAAAGGTTGCATATACAAATGCTGCTTCTAAAGTAAAGCCTCCTATTTTTTTATGTTGGCCCATCACATCACGGACAGATGTTGGTGGTATGGCAATAGAGGTCGAGCCATTCTACCAATATTCCATTAGATTTTGTTGCCTTGCGACAGATGGCAGCAGAGGGGCACTCTGATAAGTATTTATGAAGCAAAGGTGTGTCACTGAATTCCTCTGTCACTGGTCATCTCTTTGGTTTTCATGTGTCTTAGCACAGTTTCCGTGAGAAACTGCTCCATATCTTGCTGAGCACAGAGATAATTTGTGTGGCCTTTAGTTGCCTGTGTAGTCCCTTATTCACTTTTCAAAATGGGGATTATATTTCTTTGTCTTCAGTCAGAGGGAACTTCACCAAACTGCCGCAACTTCTCAAGTATAATGGACAGTGGCTTAGCAACATCATCCACCAGTTCCCTCAGGACCCACAGATGCATCTCATCAAGCCCCATGGACCAATTAATAGAATAATTAAGACAACATATTAATAAAATAATAATAGAATAATTAAGACAACATATTAATAGAATAGTGTTGATGGTTTACGGGCTGGTTCGGCCTGGTTCCGTGACTAGCGCGGCAGAGGGATTTCACAAAATCCGCGCCTCTGGAAAAGCTAAATAGGGTACCCCAAATTAATTTAAAAAAAAAAAAGGGAACGATCTGAGGAGAAACAAACCAATTTACTAGATATAGTATCGGAATGCAAGATAACACACTATAATACAATATAATTAGAATTGAAGCTAATAAATCAAATATAATGAGAGAGAGAGATTGTCCAAAAGCTGGGTAGGCCTCACCATAACGCTGAGGTGAGATGTGCAGTCTGGTCGAGCAGCAGGGAGAGAGTCTGACGAAGAAGAGCTTGGTCAGATGACCTACCATGGCCTTATATCTGTTCCCCCCCGAGCAGAAACGATAACAGCACAGCAAACAGTCTTCTGGGGATAGTAGTTCTTCTCTTCTGGGACAGGTACCCGGAACACTTTAACACTCAGCGCACTGCATGATGTTATGATGTGGAATACTGATATAACCAAAAATCATAAAACCATGACAAATAGTTATTTTTAAATAGATTTGCATATGGACAAAATTGTATTCACAAAAACAGTGTAATAAAACTGCTGATAGAATTGCAAAGAAATCCAGAACTGGTTCTGAAAATGAGCAAGAATCTGGCCAAGAAGTTGTGGAGTAACAGTGACTAATTAGCAAATTAAACATTTTCTTTAAATTCATGTTTTCTTCTGCTTGCAAGTATCTCTCCAGGGCCCTATCCCTTTCCTGTTGCTCCAGACATGTCCTGGTTATACAAAATTCACATGAGAAAGAACTTGGTTCTATTGTATTATAAATCAAATTGAATAAATTTTCCAATATTTTAATTAAATGACCGGTAATCTGTTTGTAGTCACTCATATTGGTTTAAGATGGGTCTGTAACTCTTCACCTGGCTCCTACATCTGTTTCAGCAATTTAGGGAGAACATCATCTTGTACTGTATGTGAAAGTCATTTCCTCTAATCAGAATGAATTCTCTATTAAGGAACATTTGTTTGGAGAAGGAAGGAAAAAAGATATGACAACTATTAGGTTGTTTCATGGTGTATTGATGTGGAGTCTCTTTTTTCTATGGTCATACTCAGAAAAGCTCTCACACATCCTAGGAAGACTCAGATTATACTCACTAAATTGCTCACTTTCTCCCAGTTAACATCAGATCTTTCCTCCCTGCAGACTCCAGTAGCAGTATTTATACAATTGAGAGGGGTTTATCAGAAAACGCCACCGGTCCTTTTACCTTCCCAATGGGTTCTCTGAAACGTGATGTTTCATGCCCTGTCCAAAACCCATAAGCTGTTAACTCCATTATATACTTGCTGCTTAGAAATTGAATTTTTGAGTGTTCTTACTGTGATGTACACTTTACTTTCATTATGGTAGCAGGCTGAACGAACAAGTAAAATAGCTTTGTGCTAATATGGGCTGTATGGAGTTAGCTTTAATTGAAAAAGCTGTTACAGTCAGTGTGGTTTATATTACATTTTCAGATGGAAAAAGATCTCTTTTCTCAACTGCTTTGCAGCTGTAAGCAAGAAAAAACTGTCTATCTAACAGACAAGTGATTATTAACTCAATTTTATAGAACTTCTCTAATAAAGAATGTGTTTACAACTGGAAAATCTGAAGTCTTAACTTCTTTTCTTTCATTTTCCTATGTTGTCTTTTGAATGCTGTGGAGTGGTAGCACAAACTAGGCTGTAGCCTAGACTCCAGTTTCTGACTCCTTCTGTGCTCTATATTCCTATCCGTGTAAGCACACCGTGCCAACTGCAAAACAGCAGAATTGTGATCCCCAAAACTATATGTTGGTGCAAATCCTGGGGGTGCAAATTGAGCAAAGAGAGGTAGCTGCTAACGCTGCTGGCCTGAGATCAGATTCTTGTGCTAACTCTGACCCAGTAGACTTAAAGCCTATGATAAGATATCCAAGTTTGGCTACATTGGTTAAAAAATTGAGACTTTTAATACAAATTAAATTTATGATCAAGTTGCAATAACTCATGTAAGAAGAAAAATACTTGCAGGCACAGTTCTGAATAATATGATCTCTTTTCCTGAAGAAGTTTGTTTATTTTATGCTCAGACCATTTCCCATTTTCTCATACCAAGAATATAATGCAGACTCCAGTAGCTTGATGACTTTTCCTGAACAGCCATCTCAGGACACAGACGATTTTGAGCATCTCTGGAATTTTAGCATAGGAGTTAGCTGCATTTGTTAAAGCATTCAGCAGTAAAACAGCTAACAATACCCTCATTGAAATGGTGGTAGTTGGTTTCAGACTTAGCATTCCTTTGGAAAACAAGGGAAATGTTAAGTCCTCAGACCTGTAATTTCAGGTGTTCATGTTTGTAATGGTCCCACATTTTACCCTCTCATGTTTTTACAGCCATGGCAGTTACTATTTTCATCATAATACAGAACTAAGCTGAAACTCTTGTATAGCGATGTATAGCAGAGCATGGCTAATTCTGTGGCTGTAACTTTGCAGAGCATAACTCAGGCTGGGAACAGATGTGCTTTTCTCAGCCTAGCTCTGCTTATGAGGCGATTACTGTACATCAATGCTGACTTGCTCTTATTTCCTAGCAGAACTGATTGTGTGAGTGCTTCTTCTCTCATTTCAGTGACACCAAATCATATTAGCTTAAGTAATGGGAATAGGTCATGGCTAACCCAGTTTATTTAGATCAAAAAGGGGTTAAGGAATCACAAGAACTGCCTTGCTAGGAGACTAGCACAGGAAGAAGAGCAGAAGGAAGACAAGTCTATTTCCAGAGTGAGCATCTACATATGCCTTTTGAAAAATTTTACACGTGGTAATGGGAGAGCATCCTATCTGCCTTTCTTGGATGGAAGGCACTCCGTCTACAACATGAACAGCAAAGTTGCACTGCAATTTAATCCATGCCTGAAGCCTGGGGAAAGGCAAAGTGCATCTGTCTTTCCAGTCACGTGTTGTAGATGGTCACACTGCTGAGAAGTGAGCCATTTCATTTCAAGATTTGAAGGCTTCAAGCTAATTATCGAGATTACTGAAACTAATCTAATTGACACAATTGAGACACTGAAAAGCTGTATGTCAAAAGAGAAGAAAAATTTTTAACAGTGAGTCGCAAAAAATGGTTATTATAGCAAGTGAACTGTATACTACGTATGAACAAAATGCTTACTCAAGCCAGAAAACACACATAATATTAACAGCATAGGGCTCTTCTAGAGTCAAAATCCTAATATCACTGATAGAGTCAGAGTATCATTAATAGTTCTCTATAGTACAAATATACAGGAAAGCGTGCTTAAATGTAGATATTTATTTGGTAAATGTGGTGCAGTGAAATGTGGTGAATAGAGAAAGGCTGCAAACGATAAATTCTTCTTGAACTAGGGATGACTACTGAATACTGTATTTAAAGCACTACACTTCCTGAAACTTGAGCACTTAGACCAACAACACATGATCCATTTCATGGGCTGTTTTGGATAACAAGTGTAAGTAAAGTAATTCCAGACTACAGCTGTTTTTGGTTTTGTGGTTTGTTTGTTTTTTTCCCAGTGAGTAGTAAATTTGCTGAAAAGTGGTATTTATGAGGGACTGAAATAAATCATCTGACTACATAGAATTGGTTGATTAGCTGAAAAGAGTAGAGAAAGTTAAACCTGGTGAAATATTTATCTTATAACTGTGGTGCAGCTGGGTACAAGGTCTGATATTATGTGCAAACCCAATTCATATTGGCATGAATTCTCTGTCCCAGAACTCTTCATCTCACTGCATTGGTAAGAGAATAAACTGGTCTAAATCAGTGGGGAGACTTGAGACAAGGTGAACTGATTCCCTAACCTCCTTCAACACAAAGTATTTGATTAATTGGAGCAGCATCTCTCCAGGAAGGAATTTCAGCCTGCCCTAAAGATTATTCCCATCGCTATTACTGCGCTCAGACCAATCCCTATTCTCAAATGTGTTGATTAACATCCAGGGTAGAGAATAAGGCCATTCTAGAGACTTGCTGAGGTGACTCTTGTTGAAGAGCTGATTAAATTTTGCATTCAGTACAAAATGCTTTTTTGGATGCAGAAATGGCCAAGCAGGACAGGATTTAGTGTATGGTTAAGATAATTAGGTGATATTTTCTATGGAGTTTAATGTAGGACTGTGGGCTGGGTGGCTGTAAGAGCTGGGTGTAAGAATAGAGGCTTGGGAAGTCTCTCTCTGAAGATGTTATTGCAAGGACCTTGCAATAGAGTCTCCTATCACTATCCAGGCAATGACTGACTATTCTGTTAGAGAAGAATTTCCCCCCTATGAGTGTCACTTTTTGTAAAGATTCCAAAGGTTGGGAATATTTTTTAAATTCTGCCTGGGAGTGTCCAGCAATTGCATATTTATAAATGAATTAAATAGACAGTAAAAAATAGTTAAATCACTGTAGATAAAGTATTTTGGTCTTAGTCAAATGGATTTTCTTTCCTTCTGTTAACTTCACCTGCTTCCCAACAAACAAAGAAACAATTGCAAAAGCCCCAGTGAAATGAAACCCCAAATATACAAGATTTTTTTAAAATACGCCCTAGTTCCCCAACTCCCATTCCCATTTCTGCAGTTTGTGTTCTCACTTGATAAATCCTCCATGCTATCAGAACTGTTCATTATCTGAGTTTCCATAGAAGGAGCTCTTCATGCATATTATGGACGTGTTATCATTATACTTTTTGTTCTTTTATGTGCAGTGTCCTTCTTTCCACTAAAGAGTGAGTAGCCAAACCCACATTGCTCTTTCACAAGATCAAAGGGGCTGCTGTCCACCTAACGACAGGCCAGACAGGATTGCTCCATTATGTCTGGACAGATATTCCCCAGGAAGCCTTCTACTCATGAGCCAGGTATTCATAAACATCATATTCCTCTAGCCTTGTGCTTTAACGTATCCCATCTGAATAGTGGTAAGTGCAGCACTTGAGAAAATATCCTACAGATGTAACCCATTCAGCTGTGAGTTAGTTCTATTCATCTAGTGTATTATATTTAATAATGTACTATTGTATAGTATAATACAATTTTGATTGTTGGTATTCAGTTACATCTTATCTTAATTAAGTTGAGAAGAATGTGTTCTGTGGGATGTATGAGAAAAGAGCAACTGAGGCTTATAGGTACCTTTCAAAAAATAGATGGGCTCAAACTAACTTCTGTGGTGATGTGGTTTAGCCCCTAGGGGCAGCTCAGCTCCACGCTGCAGGACAGTGGATTTGTGTTGCTTAATATGATCACCTTCCCCTCTACCTCACCCCATGAAGAAGATAAGCTCTTGTCCTAGAATAATGAAGGTCAGAACTAAAGTCAGATTTCCCTCAAAATATTTATTTTCTCCCATGTTTGTTTATTACTCAGTTGTAACCAGGATGCTGCTGAATAGACAGTGAGAATGCAACTCATGGTTTATATAGACTAATTAATTATGCTGCCCCACTATTGCCTGCACACAGTACTCCTCCTACTGTTTGTCATACTACAAGGAAGAATTGCTTTCTTGTTTGCTGTTTGTACTCCAGACTTAGACATATATCTGCGCCTGAAGTTATCTGTGCATAGTTTCCTACTTACATTTATGCCAATTTAAGCCAATGAGAAGCTTCAACAATAGTGAGCGTAGTCTATAATCAGCATGTAAAGTTTGTTGTGTGTCCTGGGATCTTTGGATAAAAGGCTCTCTATATGCCTCATCATTATTAGTTTTTCTTGCATCATTTGTCAAGATAAATACATGGTTGTTGTTTAGCACAATGTACTGGAAACTTCTGACTTGCAAATTAATCAGAAAGATAGAACCATATAAAAACATTTTATGCATCTAGCATTTATGATTTAATTTCTGCTCTTGAGAAACAGTCAAAAAGGGAAGTAGCAATACATATATACAAGTTAAAAGAACACATGTAATGAATTAAAATTGTTGCAATTCAGTTAGACACCAGTTGTCACTATGGAGCAGTGACTATGATGGGGAATTAAATTAAACAAACACAGCTAACAAAAAAGCTGCTATCATATTGATAAAAATAAAAGAACAGGGCCTTACTGAATGCGAAGACAGATTCAACCATAAAAAAATATTGTAGAAATATAATTCTAGTACTTTTCATGGAGCTGAGCATGTAATGTCTTGAGGTGGAAAACCAGGAGGAGGTACTGAGTTGTCTACATGAGTGAAAACTGAAGAAGTTATGAGATTGATTAAACTTAAGTTGTGGTTGGGAATTATCCACAGATCAGAAAGGAAGGCTGATGATTCAGAATCTTTCTAGCAGATATGATATTTTACATAATTATTATACATTCCAATTTACTTGGATGTGTCACATTATAATCTGTTACATTGTCATGCAATGCTATGCCATTTTCAGCAGGTCAGCATGAGGTAGTGTGTAAAGAAATGTAAAGATATGAAGCATCATTGTAGGGAATAGGACTTTAGGCTCTTTGAAATAAAGTGCTTTTTGCTTTCTATCATCTGTTTGCAATATTCTTCACTCTGTCTCCCTGTGAACAAAGCCTGAATAATCCGAGCAACATTTTTTCTTCCCTCAAGTCCTGCCCCTCTCATCCATCACAGAGTTCCTCTGCCCTTTTGTTAGCCTTTGTTCCTGACCATTGAAGGTGGGTAGCTTGGGCAGCTCCTGTTCAGTTTAAGGCGTGAGGAAAAGCTGCTCTTGGAGCCTAACAAGTGCTAGGAAAAAAAAAAAAAAAGGCTATAAGGTGTCTCCTTGTATGATGTTAATCACTACCTTTGTGTCTGATCTCTTCACGGCCATCTCTCTGCATCAGACGAGGAGCATATGCTGTCTCTGTGCAGAGGAATTTGCTTTGCCTTTTGGGTCTGACTAAGATCCTAACACAAAGCAGAAGTAACTCTCCTGGGAAACCCTCAGAAGCTATATAGGCAGAATGCAGAGCATATCTGTACACAGCACAGCCTTTCCTATGTCGAGTAAGTCTGGAAGCACTTACTGTCAGTTCTCATGGCTGAAGACTGGAATTAGCACACCAAGTCCACACAAATACTATAGGCCTGACCTTCCATTCACTGCTCAGTTTCTGCTGTTGCTTCCTTTCCTCTCAGTGCTTTAATTTTTCATAAATGTCCTTATTGCTGGGGTCATTGGAGAGTCTCATAATTATGCAGACTGTTTTTTAAACAAATGTTGGCCCTTAACTCTAAGCAATGCCCTCGAGGACTTGGGTTTGTCAATATAAATCATTAGAACTTGGTGGGGTTGAAAGTTCAGGAAATAGTCAGAAAATCTTTTGTGAGTGTGATTCTAAGAGAAGGTTTTTGCCTGCAAATTTTTACAAATAAGAAAAGATGAAAGTTAGCCAAGAGATACGTGCTATTGGTTAGCCTCCTTTCAAGCAGGCTCACAGCATACCTTCCCAAACCCGCTTCTCTGAGGCAGAGGCTCACTAGTTAGCCTCATTAAGGTACTCCAGAGCTAAGCATCTGTTGCACTGATTCATGGCGCAGTCTCTATGACCTTCTCCTACTACTCCTTGGCACCATATTTTCTACAAACAACAGCAGGTCACAGAAAAGGAGAAACTGTGGTGTTACACATCTTGTATGTGCGTGTTGTAGTCACGCATATGGTATTTGCATAAAACTGAGTTGCAGAGCCTAGAAATGCTGTTCACAGTTCTCCTTGTGAAGCTGGGAAACTCATATGATGGGTATGCTGTGCAGGGATTGCCCTACCAAAGAAAGCCTCTGCCATTGTTCTTCCATTCAACACATAGTGAATCAGGTGAGTGAAAAGGGAAGGATTAGCTTAGAGAATGACTGGATATAAAGATAAGATGTTGCTTACACTTTCACTAGATAATTTTCTTTGTGTGTGGGTTTTATCTGCTTGGCTGATCTAAATAAATGATATGGAAGCTAAACCACTTAAAATTATTTAGGCAGCCCAGCAGGGGTTTTCCAGACCCATTAAAATTTTTTCAAAGCTTCAATAAATTCAAAGGTGTCAGAATATACTTGTGATTATCTGGATCTCTATAAATTCATGGAATGTATAATGAATCTTCCAAGGAATTGCTCTGAATTAACTTCAATTTTTTGAAAGCAAAGTGTTTATTGTAACCTAGCAATCCAGGCAGCTGCCTAGTAAATAGAGAGAATATTCTTTATAACACTTCTTGTCTTAAAATAACTGCCTCACATGAGGAATGATGATCCTTCAGCAAGCATACAAGCAACTTTGATAACTAACTAGTTTTAAGTTGACCCCTAATTATAAGGTGACTAGAATTAAGAGAGTGATTTCACACAGAAGTAGCTTCCCATAACTGCCTATTCAAAATTCTTCACCCTTGATACAGAGGAAGACCGTATAGATTAAACTTGTATTTAAAACTCCATTCTTTATTTTTGCATGGACTGCTAATGAAGTAGGGGTAATGTGAACAAAATGGAAGTGCTAGCATTTGAATATGCTCGTTGCTGGAGTGAGAGCAGCAAATGCACTTTTTATAGCCAACAAAAGTTACATCAGCTGGTAGGAATAGAAACAGATTATATTCCCTAGATTAAAAAATATTCTGTTAAAAATGCTCCTGAAATAAAGGAAAGTTCTCACTGGCAGAATTCTAGTTAAAAGTCTATTCATCTTTTCTTAAGAAAAGTATCTAAGATACAACAGATGAATCACCATGTGCAGGTGCTGGACTCTGAAGACTTCAATTTAGACATTCTTTGTCTGCGTTGGGTTAGGCAAAACTTTGGCAACAGCTACTGCTGCTTTTAACCCAAGTAATGAAAGTGGCTGGTCACAAACTGGAAAGAGGAGGCAGTGCAAAAGATGTTTTGTTGCAGGTGATATGAAAATGCCAGAAAAAAAAAAAAATCCTAGAAATCATTAATTACCGTTCAGGAAAATATTCAAGAAGAGTTAATAGGTTTTCAGCTTCCTGAAGATGTAAAGCTCACTAAGTCTGGGAAATTCAAAATTAGTAAGAGATTTAAATACTGAAAAAAAGGTGTCCTTGCAGAATTCTGGAAACAAATCTTGAAATTGAATAAAATTTCAGGTCTGATTCTCACACTAAATATTTTTTATCATATTTCTAGTGCGAACTTGCAGTATATGTAATTCCACATTGTTCCCACTAAGTACCACAGTGGTACCAAATAGCTTTTTAAATATTTGACTTTCCTACTTCCCAACTAATAGATTGGCTTGAATCTGTGGATGAGTCAGTAGCTATGAAGAGAACATTAACACTCTCAAGACCTCAAACCTAATCACTAAATTACAGTTGTCTTTCATTATTTCATTAAAAAAAATTATCAAACGACAGTGTAGTATATTGTGTACAACAAAAGCTGTCATCCTATAAGTGTTCCACATGCAGAAAAAAATGGTTGCAGGTTACAAAAGTTTTCATAATTTTCTTTCAATAATTTAAAATTCAAAGTTACACAGGATAATGCATCAGTTCTGTGCCACACCAACTGAATTTCTAGTTCATGCAGCCTTAGAGAACATAAAGAAATAATGGAACTTAAGGTAGAAATAAACACAGTTCAGCACTGATTTATTACCTCCTATTTTTAACCCAGTTCCTTAAGAAATCAATGTTTATGTGATCATGCCGTGCGTGTGTGTAAGTAGTAAATTGGGCTTACTGGCCAATTTCAACTGCATTTGTGTGGAAAGAAATCTCAAAGATATCAAAGATGAGCGTAATCTCCTGTAACTTTGGACAGCTGAAAATGTAGATACGCACATTTGAACTCAGTGCTCTGGGCTCCCTCCATAAGCAGTGGAGAGAAATGGTCACCATGTAGTGTTATTTTATGCAATCTTTTTTAGACATTTATTTTAGGTTTCTATAGACTATCTAGTTCTTTCCATTGGCCGTAAAGAGAAATGAGATTGATGATGAGCTCAGGAATGGATATCTAGATCAAATTTAACATTACCTTCCTGAAAAATTGATGTGAATAAGAAGATGGTGCCCCTTCTGTGAGAAGGAGCGTAATATGGCATCAGCTCTTATCAGTCAGGAAAGCAGACATGAGGAAAACAGCTAGCTGGAGTTTAAGGAATCTACATGAAGGTGATACAGATGATTGAAAATTCTGAAAAGTAAACTTATATACACAGTCACTGGTTGTGTACAGTGGGGATTGTATGAATATGGCAAAAATATTGAGGCTTTTACTGTAGGTAATTTAATGTGAGGAGTCTCTAATGTATAATAAAAGCTGAGCTTAAGCTGTACTCCTTCAGCTAGTGGCACGTCATGGTTTAAAACTAAACGCTATTGTGGGGACTAAATGGATTTGAATATCAAAACAGTTTAATCAAAGAGAGACAAAATTTTCTGAATTGCATTTTCTCTTGAACTCATCAGACCACCTCACTTTCTTGCTGTCCTGCTTACTTCTCATTCTCAGCCCTTGAATATCAGGCTTCACTACCACTGATGATCTGTGGAATATCTGCGTGTGTTTGAAGTAGACCATTAACTGTTAAGATAAAGTAAATGCTTCCATTATAATATCCTTCTTTGTGCCACTCCTGAAATGATCGAATCACAAATTAATGTCTTACAGATTTGGACTTTGCTCCAAGATATTATGTTGTTGCAAAATCCAGAGAAGTAGGAGATTGTGTGGAAGAGAAACTGAGCTTTCCCCCTAATAAAAGTGTCTTGCAGTTATTTATACAAATATGTAGGAAATATGGTTTTACAGGAAGATACAGAAATAGTCCTGGTAATACTTTTACATTTTCTTCAGTTGTACCTGAAATATTTTTTCTGTAAGGCATTTGACTAAACCTCAGGACATTTTCACTCAAAAGCATATATTACATGGTAGTAATAAGGGGGCATATATGCTCAGTTAAACTCTGGCTTGCTGAAATCTAACAATGAAGTAGCTCATAGGAAGGTATTCATGAGAGAAATTGTTTTCATTGGGATTGCCCCAAAATACAACCTTTTGCAGAAAGACTAATATTATTTATTCATTATCTAGGCTATGATATGAAATATGTGCTAGAGAAGTTTGTAGATAATCAAGGCTCATAGAATAACAAAATAACAGGGAGTAATCCTTAAGTGTTTCTAAGGTAAAACCAGATAGATTTCTGAAAAATATGTTTTTCTCTAGCTGTTTGAAGAAGTCATTTGGCTTAGGTGAGTGACAGCTAGGAGAAAGATTTGCATTCCCTGAATGTGCTTTATTTTTGTAGACCTGCATAGAACTGTATTAAGCCAATGATTATAATCAAAGCTAATGACTTTTGGACTTTATGTGATTATCTATAAGACTCAAGAAGGAGATTTTACCCTGCTGCCAAGCTTTTACTTTTTTCTTTCTTTCTTTTTTTTTTTTTTTTTCCTCAGAAGTATCAGAAGTAAGCAGCAGCTGGATATTGGATAGGTCACTGATCTGGTACAGAGAATTCTCACAGGTTTCTGAGTGGTTTATTTTCTCACATACTTACAGTTACATTTGTTTTAAGACGTAGTTGAGAAAGAACTTTCTCACAGATTATACTGGAAGGATCTTTTTTTTTTATTTTTTGTCAGCTGCAGACATACCTGTAGCTGCCACATAATCAGTTTTCTTCACGTGGAACTTGGATGTTTTGTGCTCCTCGCTGTAATATCTCTTTCAGAATTTTGAAATATTTGTTACAATTAAAAATGTTGGCTCCTGAGTTATAATACAGCTTCCTTTGATAGACTTGAGGTTAGATTAGATGACGTAATTCTTCACTTTGGCTTTTGTATCTGTAAAGTATAGACTCTCCAGAATGAATGCCCATTGGGAGTGGATAAATTTCATCATTGCTCAAAATTTAGTAGGGAACAATGGTTAATCAGATCTAGTGATCTGTAGGAAAGCAACCCACACTCTTCAAAATTTTGCTATTAAACTAGACAGACTGAACTACACCAAGGGTTGTAAATGAAGAAATTTCTTTTGACTTGAGAGAATGTTTGGCCAGGTCCCACATATTAAAACCACACAATGCTATTGCATTATTTCAGTCTTCAAAATAGGTAAAATTGTTCCATGATGCAATTTTTGTTCCTCATTGCAATTTCTGCTAGAGACCTAGGGTGAAAGAGAAAACCAATTAGGAAAACTTACTCGATGTCACCTGAAGATCTTGTTCTTTATTTCTACTGCAGTTTGCTATTTCAAAGTTAGTTAGCAGATTCAAAAATCCAATAAGGGTGTGCTATGTACTCCTCATAACGTGTTGGTCTCTTTCCTTTGGTCATCCATTTCATTCAATATGCACTATATTCTTCAGACGCTCTTTGTTTTTTTGGCTGTGGCTTTTGGTTTTTTAATTTTTCAATAAAAACTCTAGATTTTAACTACATATATCCAAAATATTACGGGAGTCATTTTCCATGTGAATAAATTATCTTTTCTCTCTCACTAAACCTCAAATCAGAATGTATCTGCTTGTGCAGTTTCTTGCTCTTTGTTTCAGTGACCCTCTTTCACCTATCGTACTCACCATAATTATTTGACTTATCTGCCAGTGAGAACTCATCTTCTTTTTCTCAACCATAATTACTTCATTGAACATTAAAGTGAAAAGGCCGCTTTCCTCTTGTTGTTCATCTCTTCCAGATGTCAAGTTATTTACAAAGCCTTTGAATTAGTAATGTTGCGATGAGAACTTTGGCAAATTATATGTGAAAGAATTAGGCCCATTATAATCTTGAATTCTCATTTGTCCTGAAACATCTTTTTCTTCTCAGTTTCCTAAGCATTTCAGTAGTGGTTTATTACTGTTTCAAAGTACCTATGACATTCAGCTTAATGGTAGCAGGAGATGTGACCCAACCAATGGCACATATTTCTGACAAGCTACTAGAATTTCAAGTGGGGTTTTTGTTGTTGTTGTTGTTGTTGTTGTTGTTTTTAAAGGGATGATAAATAGCATGAATACAGATGTAAATTCTATCACTTTTAACAGGACATAAGTATTTTATTTATTTCAACAATAAACAAAAACAGATTACTTGAAAATATTTCTCATGAAGTCTCTGAAATTTATTCAGTTTTATCAGTTTTATAATTTTTTCTTTACCAGGTAAAATAAAGGCCTGAATTGTGGTCTTATATCTGTTAATTCTAGATGCTTGTTATTGTCAACTAAGCTGGAAAACTATGGAAAAAAAAACAGTTTAAAGTGATTTTAGACATTATGGACCCAAATTTATCCCACTTCAAGCATGTAGTAGACATATCTATCCTCTCTCTGACTGCAAAGGGAGAGGAGCTGACATCTCCAATATGAAGCAGATCTTGGGCAAGCCAAATTGGTCTCAGCAGAAGTTTCTTCATATCGACCTTAAAGAGAGCCTAGGGTGAGAACTATCTGACTTACTCAAGTCTGTTGTATGACTTTATCTAGGTGGTATGACATTTAGCCTATGTGTATGACATAGTGTATGCTCTTACCTGGACACTTTCATGCTTCTGTTATTGATTTATTAAAAGATGATTTTCTTAAATGATTTCACCTCCTACCCTTCCCCTTATTCCCCTAGTTATCTCCTTATGCCTAACATGACCAAGTAGCTATAGGACCTGATGCACTATAGAAATGGATCCTCTGACCTCTATAATCCCAGCTGCTTATCATTTACACCATGTTTTTCCTACTTTTCCGCAAGGATAAATAACTGCTTAAATTTATTCCTTATTTACTATATATCTTGAGTTTTGACAAAGTTCAAGGAATTTTCCTTGGAAAACTTAATCAACTACTATGAATAGTCATATTCAGGACATAAAAAAAATACTTGTTCAGTGTTTATTTATTTATTTATTTATTGCCTTATTAATATATAATTCAACTAGAACCAGATAATTCCTTGTGACATGAGAAGATTCTAATAGGCCACAATGAGTCATGTACTGTGTATCTTATACTTAGAACGCTAAAAGAAATCTGGCATACAGGATCTGCTCTGAAAGTAAAGGCTCCTATTTTATTATATTGGCTCACAGTGTCAGAGGCAAGTGTTGAAGGTACGGCAGTAGAAGCTGAACCTTCCCACCAGTATTCCATTTCATTTTGTGACCGTGTGACAAATGGCAGCAGAGGGACAGTCTGACAAAATGGTGACATGGTAGTGCTTATGAAGCAAAAGTATGTCACTGAATTCCTCCACGCAGAAAAAAATGACACCCATTGACATTCATCTACACATTTGCGGAGGCCAGACCATGAATGTGAGCACAGTGAGGCAGTGAGTGGTGTGTTTCAGCCGTGGTGGCAGTGGGTCACATTCACTGGTGCAGATTTTTACAAGTGTGGCATGCAGGCTCTTGTTCACTGATGATGAAAAAGCACAGCTAATTGTGGTGACTATGTTGAAGAATAGTGTTTTGTAGCTGACAATTTGCTCCATCAAATAGCATTACTCTTTGTTGTACTGTCCATTGGAATAAATATGAGGCATTACTTTTGGAGGGAAGTAAGTATGCTCACCTAATTCTTTGAAATCAAATATGGTAATGTGCTTGTCCATAAGATGTGATGTATCTGTTCCTGGCAATACTTTGATGACATAAGAACTCACCACTCTGAGACCCAGTACAAATCTGGAAAAAAGCTATATATTGAACTTGATCGTTAGTATGATTGACATTGTTTTCTTTAGACATGCAGTTATAAAATCACAGTGAGCAAATTTAAATAATTGTGGTTAATAATCTCAGTAGAGCAGAAGCAGCACAGAAGCTTTGGAATTTTGGAAGTATTTTGCAGCAATTCTCATATCTGTTCTTCTTTTCTACAAGAATGGGAATGCACAGTCCCTTAAAATGAACGGTCTTTTATACAGGAACACTTCCTTTCTAAAATGCTATTATAATGTACAGTTATATTCTGCGGTGAACTATATTCATCATTCCTGGTCAGCTGTATAGGATGCGTTAGAATAAGCAAAGAGAATGATTCTGGAAGCTCTAAATAAATCTTTACAGAGGAAAAGAAATGAACATTAAGTATGAGACTTGTTAAATGGCAAGTCTTTAACAGACAGCGCTGGAATTCACTTTTCAGGGCCTGAGTTCTTTTACTGATCTAGTGGGTAGCAACCCTGCCCACAGCAGGGGGTTAGAGATTGATGATCTTTAATGTCTCTTCCAACCTAAGTCATTCTATGATTCTATGATGGAAGGTCAGGCTAAAAGAGCAACCCAACAGCACACATTGCTTGGCGTATTATGCAATACTTTCTCCATTTTGGTCTGATCTTCAGAGGAACATGCTAAGCCATTGCCACTTTTTTAGATTTTCACAATTTTCTTTCCATCTGTCCCCCTACTGTTTTTACACTGAGGTATCCATTCTGTGATGCTCCTTGGAGCAGTGTTCCTCTGATGTTCCAATGTTCCATCACAGTCATAGCACACATTAGGATGTGTCGAACCAGCAGAAAAACATCAGGCAGCACAGATGCTGCGTTTTCCCGATACGCCTGGAATGTTATACAGCAATGAGACACTTGGAAAGTTCCTTCCATATATCAGGTTTCAGAACTAAAGCACATGGCCTTTTTTGTTGTTGTTCATTTTTTTTTCTTCCCCCCCTAGCAGCTAGCTGCATTATGCAATCATTTGTTTCAAGGAAATCAATTATTGCAATCAGCCTGGATTTTCTTTGTTCTGAGTATGTATTTTTTTGTGACAGGGGATTTATACATATGCAAAGTGTGCCATGTCTTATAGCAGAACTAGGATGAATCAAATCATAGAATGCTTTTCACTGAAATTTAAACCTAATTTTTCCATAGCTTAATACCAAACACAATAGCATCTTTTTTTTTTAACCATAAAATATCCATTGATTTTGAAAAGTCACTCATAAAATAGATAGCTATTCTGTTGCAAAACCAGTATATCCTAATTCATAAAATATATTTATATATATATATACATATAAGTTTCTCCTGATTGGGACTTTGAGGCTCCCTTACTGCTGTATTAGTACAGGAAAGAGTCACATTGCCAGGCTGAACAGAACGCAAAGTTCCACATAGACATTTTCCCCTACTCAGCTATTTAATAATAAGCCTCAAATCCAGAGTTTGAGAATCCAGTCCTAAACTCTGAAAACAATTATTAGGATACATTGCTCTTTTTCAGTGGCTAACTTTTTGTGTTAAATTAACATAATTTAATCTTGGAAGAACTGCAGTCAAGTGAAAAGATTTAACCTCTAAATAGTACTGATTTCATACATTATAATAAAAGTTTAAGAGGAAATAGTAAGCTTTTATGCCAGAAATAGAAAATTGGCAGGCCTACGATATGGACTTGGAATTGGCACTTAGGATTTTTAATCTACAGCTCACGTCCTGTTTAATTTATATATTTGCAGTGTTTGACTGCCTCGACACCACCAAGGGTCAGTAACATTATACCTATACTCAAAAATGGAAAAGAGAACATTCTCAACTTGCAGACTGATTGCTTTCATTAGGTTTAATTAGTTTCCTTAGCACTTGTAAAGAGAATTGTAGCTGGTGTTTAACTGGTTGGGTGGCTTACACCAATAGTGTAAGAGGACTGCAAATAAAGAAGGTGCTGCAGCTGCTTAAAATGGAAATATTTAATTCCCTTGTGATAATAGAATAAAGCTCAGCACGTTATCAATTTTTTTTTGAAAAGAAAAAATAAGAAACAGAGTACCTTTTCTGGAATACTTCTGCTGTCTTCCTATGAGACTCTAGGATGCTTAAGGCTTTAAGACTGAAAAGATTAAGTGGTCAGGTGTTTTCAGGTGAAGTTTTGGTAAAGAAATAATTTATACCCTTTGAACATACAAGCTTTTATGACATATCCACGCCTGATTATGCAGTTATGGGACTTCTATATCTTTTCTTGAAATACCTGAGGCTGAAGTCCATGGTTTACGTATCTAAAAATATACGGGAAGTGTGAGGATGAAGACATGTATATAGATAGACTTGCACAGTGTCACAGAGGCAGTATTATGAGTAAGAATAATATTGCAATCCCAAGGAATATGGGCCTAACAAAGAGCAGAGACAGGATCCTGAGCTTCAGGAGAACAGAACAGAGCTGGCAGCAATTTAAGGATATCTTTCTGAGAGCACATGTGCTCTCCATCCCCCAGCATAAGAAATCAAGCAAAGGAAGCAGGAAACCAACATGGCTGAGTAAGGATTTGCTGGTCAAACTGAGGGAAAAAAAGGAGAGGTATGGGCAGTAGAAGCAGGGACACGGAGCCTGGGAAGAACAGGGATGCCATCCGTATATGCGGAGATGGGATCAGGAAAGCCAAAGTGCAGGTGGATCTGAACGTGGTAAGGGATGTGAAAAATAACATGAAGGGATTCTATGGGTACACTGGTCAAAAGAGACAGGCAAAGGAGAGTGTACCCTCTCTGATAAAAGAGAATGGAGAACTCACTTCAACAGACGAGGAAAGGGCTGAGGTACACAAGTTCTTTTCTTCAGTCTTCACTGGCAGTCAAGTTTCTCACACCTTTCATGTCACTGAACCTCTACGCAGGGTTTGGGGGATCAAAATACTTTCCAGTATAAGAGGATAGCAAAGAGAGAAGGCCTCTTGAGACTGAATGTGTACAAGTTTATGGGGCCAGAAAACATGCATTCCTGGGTCCTGAAGGAGCTGGCTGATGTGGCTATAGTATTTGAAGAGTCATGGCTGATGTCTCTGCTGACTGGAAAAAGGGAAACATCACTCCCATTTTTACAGAATGGAAGACTCAGAGAACTTGAAGCCTGTGAGCCTCACATCTATGCCTGGGAAGATCATGGAGCAGATCCTCCTGGAATCTGTGTTAAGGCACATGTGAAGTGAGGATGTGATTTGAGATAGCCAGCAGGACTTCACCAAGGGCAGACTGTTGCTGATCCATCTGATGGCCTTCTACAATGGAGTGACAGTATCAATGGACAAAGGAAAGACAACTGATGTCATCTACCTGAACACGTGCAAAGTCCTTGAAATAATCCCACAGCACATCCTTATCTCTAAATTGGATTTGAAGGCTGGACTATTTAGTGGATAAAGAGTTGTTTAGATGTAGGTTGTAGCTGTGGACTGTGACTCTATGTCCAGGTGGAGGCTGGTCATGAGTAGTGTCCCCCAGGGGTCTGTCTTGAGACCGGTGCTCTTCAACATCTTTATCAATGATACAGACAGTGGGATCGAGTGCACCCTCACCAAGCTGAGTGGTGTCCAGGAAAGTATTCATGGCCAGGTTGGAGGGGGCCCTGGGCACCCTGATCTAGTGGATGGCATCCCTGCCCATGGCAAGGGGATTGGAGCCATTCTATGATTCTCTGATAATAAAAAAACTCTAAAAGTTAAAATCATATAATGTGCAATTCAAAATTATGTCTCTTCATATTTCAAAGGAGTACTTACTTTTCTTCCCTTTTCTATTTTCCTAATGACATCAGAGAAGAAATAATTTTGAGTAGTCAGTGAAAAGATAGAGCCTTTCCAGGCACTTGAGATTTATTTATTTATTTATTTATTAACATCTTTTTGGCTGAATCTGAGCTACAAAACATAATGGGGAATTAAGAAGTGAAAACTGCCAGTCAGCATGTCCTTACCTTGAGTCCAGGGGAATACTGGGTGTGAAGTATTATTTTAAATCAGGTTGGCTAGCCCGGTGCTGAAACCTTTGAAAACATAAGCTATTATTCTTATCTTAGAGCTGGCCTCAGCTGCAGCTATTAATTCTGCCCAAGTCAGAAGTAACTTAAGCTTGCTATGATCTGATATTTTCTGAAATGTTTGAAATTAGTCTGATGATTAAGAGAAAGGACTCTGAACAGAAAAAAAAAAATGTACTTGCAGCTGGTCTGGAGAACATCTTATACCATCATCCTTTTAAATTATTTCTTTATGTCAATATTAATTGCATTTTGGTGGAGAACTCTGTGGAATCTTCCACTACTGCTGTGTATGATTTACTTTTTGTACATGCATGAAAATAGCACTGTTTGGCATAATTTCACAAACAAGAATTATAAACACAGGGAACAAGAACAGGTCATTTTATATCAATTTTATCTGCTCATTTACGGAGATGAAAACATGAAATAGGTGCTATATCCATTAAAACCTTACACTGTTTCAATCATTTGGGGAAAAAAATACAAGAAGATCATTTACTTAGTTGCTTCCTTTGGGAGAAAAACAGATGTGGAATAAAAATTTTTACACCTAAGTGAGGCAGCTTATGAATTGTGTCAAAGTTTGTTCAAAGCCCTCAAAATGAATGGAGTACATTTCCATCCAATTCACATAATAACTCAGGATCTGATTCAACATAGCTTTTAAAAATGCTGGTTCCTCATCTGTTTGAAATTACATTTGTGCTATATACTGTATTTCTGTGGGGTCTTTTTCCAGATTTTACTTCCCTTGTCATTTATACATATATATATAGATGAACTACCAGCTTTCTTTAAGCACGTTACAGTTTCTGTGGGAAAGTTTTGGTGTCGAAATATGTGATGGCAAAAGGCTGTCAGAACATTAGATTTTTGTTGCCTTGCACTAACATCCTGTCTTATCCTTGTCTTGGAAGGATAGCCACTCATAGTGAGGGACTAATGTCTAATATTATATTCTAAAATTTTTTCTTGTTTACCAGGGTTGTGGATTATGTTAGCAAAGAGTGTCATTTTTTCATGGTAATTTTGTGACCTGCATGTTTCCATTAGGCACAGAACACTGAAATACAGTAAAATGTCAAAAAGCCAACTTTATGTATGTGGGCTTAATTTCAGAGACTGTGGCCATCTCAAAGATGCCAAGTATATGCATATTTGTTTTCATTTTTAGCCTTCTTTCTACCTCTGCTTTAGAAATTGTGAATGATAAGTTGGTTTTGTTTTTTTTTTTCCTTTCTTTTAATGGAAAAAGACTGTAAATCTGAAAAATTCCCAAGATATTAATAAAATCTCCCCCCACCCTCGAACATGCTTGACTGTAATAAAATAATGTAACAAAAGCTGACCTTGCATAAAAAAGGAATCTTTTCAAATTTTAAAATAACTTAATAAATCCCAGTCATTGCCAGTTACTGACTGGCCAATCATCACCTTGTTTCCAAGCTAAGCTCTTCCCAGAGGTCTGAGTGCAGAAACACATAACCGTAACTGTGGCCGTCATCATCGTATAGCAATGGAGATGAGGAATTCAGATTTCATACTTTTCCATCCAAAAAACAAAGCCATGAAAGCTTCATCCTACCTAGTGAAAAATAGCAAAGATGATAGTTATTCACTGTAGTCTCCATGTCCTCCAGAAAAGGCTGGGGAAGAAGAGAAACTGTGGATGCCCCATCCCTGGAGGTGTTCAAGGCCAGGTTAGATGGGGCCCTGGGCAGCCTGATCTAGTGCCTGATGTAGTGAATGGCAACCCTGCCCATAGCAGAGAGGCTGGAACTAGATGATCTTTGAGGTTCCTTCCAACCCAAGCCATTCTATGATTCTATGATTCTGTGATTCTGTGATTCTGTGAAGGACGTTTCACAGGGCTGACACTGAGGAAAGCATCAGACGCCTACTGGAATACGTGTGAAGGCAAAACCCTCTGCCAGTCACACAGGCCCAGGCAATCAAGCCACACTGAACTATTTTTGAGGAAGCAGAATATTATCCATTTGTGAATTCCAGATGGGAAAGGACAGCTGTCACATTTATGTCATCATTCTCCTTGACACTGGAAGACAGAAGGGAAAAACTGAGAGTCACATGTAAAGCATGCCAACAATTACGACAACACTGGGGAAAAAAATATAGGGAACTTGGGCAAAATGCTCTACATAATGGCTTAGACAAATAAAGTAAAATGCATACTAAAATGAATGAGTAGTAACAGTAGGGTTAGTTTAGAAGCCAGTCTGCAGATTTTCTCTGTTATGCTTTATGCTTAAAGTACAGAAACAAAATGTCAGGAATTCTTGCGTTATAGGGAGGTTTTATGTGACAAGAACTTTATTTTTGATGTCCAAGATAGTAAAAAGCCAGAAGGCTGCTTTATTCCAAATCTATACACTTCAAGAACTTTATCTAACCTTCTTTTATACTAATTTGTTGTTTAATATCTTATTTTTTGTGTATGTGTGTATCTCTCTCTCTTTTCTTTTTGTTTTTGATTTTATAAGCCTACTGAAGAAAAAGCCTTAGGCCTGAAGGAAGGGAGACATTTTCACAGTCACATAGGGATTATGAAAGCTCCTTCCCTCTTAATGGTAAGAGCTAAAAGAATTTAGACAAAGAATTTGGTATTGCAATCATCTCCTATATTAAAAATGAAACAGGATTTTATGTGTCATCTTTATCCAAACCTAAAATGTTCTGAAGATCATTGGCAAAGCAGAATGTAGGAAAGATTAATATTTCTTGCAGTTCAATTATGAATACCATAAAATGTTCTAATTACCTGGGAAAGTCTCTGAATAGCAGAGAATTCTTGGATAACATGTCATTTTATAGTTGTATTTTAGTGTCCAATTCCCAAAGACAAGACTGGTGCAAGCAATGACTCAAAGGTAACCACATTTCTATTGAATAAGAAATGAAAAAAAGATAAAGAGAAGAGAAAACTTGGAGAAGATTACACTGCTGAATGAATTTTGAGTTTGTCACTAAACTTATGTGAGTGGCAGAACTTTAGAGATAAAACAGAATATGAAGGTACCATCTGAAGGAACTGGGAGGTTGGTGAATGTATCTTCTTGATCTACAGGTGTCAGAAATGAGACTGAGAGCCTTCGGTGCTGAATTTTAAGGAATATTTCCCTTCTGCAGACACAGACGAATGGTCTCTTGAAAATGCTGTATTGCAGGGAGCCACATCAGAATTTCTGGCAAAATCCCCAAACTCTTTCTTTTGTGCCTTCTCAAGTCTTCCTGTTACCCTTTGACTAACTCTCTCCATAGCCCATATGATACACTTTTTAAAGCAGAAGATTGCCTGCAATTTGTTTTACTATCATCATGCTGCAAAAGCAGTCAGAAAGATGCTGTAATAATTTTGTCTTTCACCTTCAATTTATGGCCACTCTAAGCACAAACAAGATTTTCTGTCTTTTTAACAAACATTTCAAAGAGTCAAACATTCTGGCCATTGCATTAAGAGCCCTGAAGAAAGGGCATCAATTTTTAGACAAACTCAGAGATAAACTACTGAAGAATTTATTGGAAAGCACACAGAAGTGTTCTAAATAGCCTACAGTATTATTTTAAAACAGAAGGCAGAACTTGTGTACTTCTACACTAACCTGTAAAGTCTATCAGTACTTCCATCTAAACAGTTAAGGAGAATTCCCTCAGCTGGAGCACATCCAGGTTGCATATCTCATAGTTTCTTACAAAGACTCTAATCTTATCCAGTCGTCACTCCCTCTTACAAACTCCGTAAAACTCTTGATAAAGCTCCCTTGTCAGTCACCTTGCCATTGACCTCTCTGTACTATTCATAACACTAGTCAATAGTGCAGCTCTATATTGAAGTTCTCACCAATCAGTGCTTCCTGCTTTTCTCTTAAGTCTGCTAGTGATATGGCACTAGGTTACGAGATCTCACCTCAAGACTATGATGGATGTCTCCAGACATGACTGTGCTGAACTGCTTTTAATACATTATCAAGACAGTTGTACTGTTGGTACCAGTGGTGCCCCAGCTTAGCTCAGCACATAGATACTGCCTTTTGGAAGTTAATTATGTCAAGCTCTTATCAAATTCTAGCACTGAAAATATGTTGATGAGTTATTGTAATGTAACAAATCACTGAAGACAAGTCATTTTAATTAGTAGCATGATATGTAAATACACTGACTGATATATCTGTGCTCTTGTCACATGAGACACCCAGGACAGTACCAGAGCATTGGAGAGGGAAGGCCATTACTATAATCAGAAGAAATATTATTTCTTTCTTCTTTAGGAATGATTCCTATAATACTTATATTATGATCATTGTGTCTCCATGCTTCACAGTTCTGATGTCAGACTCCTGAGACAGATTTCCCCTTTGTTTCTGCCACTTGTAATCAATGGAGGTGGTATGAGGGCAGCTACCTCTGTTTCTGGCAGTTATCTGATTATCCTCTTTTTGCTGTGATGCTGTGGTCCTGCTGTAATAACCATGATTCTCTTACATGTCCCCTCAGGTGACTCAAGATCATCCGAGCCTGCCTACTTGTCTGATCT
Source organism: Pavo muticus (assembly GCA_016647715.1). Classification (NCBI taxonomy): domain Eukaryota; kingdom Metazoa; phylum Chordata; class Aves; order Galliformes; family Phasianidae; genus Pavo; species Pavo muticus. The sequence continues at coordinate 1,632,295 of JACDJE010000115.1, forward strand.
GACCTTGTTATGGAGAGCATAGTTGAGTGTTACCTATTTTACACTTTACAATATGTTTCTGAGACAAGGAGTGATTCAGAGATCTCTTGTTAAGACGTAGATGAGAATGTCCATATTTAATGTAAGTGCCAAAAAGGAACGTTGCTGTGCAATGTCATTATTTCTTGTGCATCAATGACTTGCTTCTCACCTTTGTCCAAGTACTGAGATTGATATTTTATGTCACTGCATGTCCTCAAATCTCTTAAGGTGGACACCTATCTGCGATCTTTATGATCTTCCTCTTCCAGGCTATGAAGACAAAGACTCATTTCATGGTCAGGGTTTGCAGTTTCTCATCTCAGGAAAACTTCTTCTGTAACATTATGTTCCAGGACACATACACAATGCTTAGTCATATCCTGGGCTTTAGCTGGTAAGAAGATGTACCTTGCAAGATCAAGTTTCCATCGTATGTAAATGCTAAAATTCTCCTCACAGTTTTCCCTATCCTTGTAGGTTTGTGCTTCAGCTACCGTTCCTGCCCATGGACAAGGAATAGGAGAATGGAATTTAGTGCCATTCTGTTCAGATTAAAGATGAAGCAAGGCTCTTCACCAACTTGCAATGTCAACAGATTCTTCTAGTTCTTCATGACTCTGCATACTCCAGGGTTCCAGTGTTCCAGCTTATATTCTCCTAACAATCTCTCCCAAGTATAAGGCATTTTCCTTTGAGAATCTGCCTTTTCTAGGATGTAAAATTTATGACAAATTGATACTTGTACCCTCCCAGGGGTACACTGAATGAAAGGAAGGACTAATAGAGCCATGGGCCTTCCTAATATACACTGAGACCTAAAACAGATGCACACTATTAAGTATATAAAAATTTTCTGTTGCTGAGTGTGAAAACTATTTACTGATAGACCTTCCAAGCAAATGATATTGAGTATTGAAGCAGGCTACATGGGTTATGGGTAAGCCCTGAAATCTAGGGCATACCTAGCAGCACCCTAGAGACTGCCTGCTACAGGAGGAAATTAATAAACATGAGAGAGTTTGTACATGAAGGGCAGCTCCTCTTAGAGGACTCAGACCACATTATTTGGAAATCACACTTAAAAAATATTTTCATACAGGACCTGCTTTTTCCTTGGGCCATCTGGAATCTGTCAGATTCTTCTGAGATTAAACACGTCCCCTTCAGACAGCAGCTTGCATCAGGTTTCCTGGAGTAATTGACAGAGAATATAAACACAGTTCAGACTTGGCTTCTAAGAGCATCCTGGTTAACGCATTCCTGTGAGGATGAGGGTGAGGATCTGCCATTTCAGGTTATGACTCGCTTATCCATGTTATGAGTCTTGGCACATCAGATGCTAACTAATTACACTCTTGTTGATTTGGTAGCAGGACCATGGTCACCTGAAAAGTGTCAGGTTACTTGCCATTGTCTTCTGTTGTGGTATCACCAGAAGCAGAAGCTAACGTCTTGTACATTCCATCTCTTCTCTTTTCCTCCATATTCTCAGAAAGAATGTGTTACCATCTTTTGAAACACTTCATTTCTGAGGCAGAAGTGTCTACTTCATCCTCATTTGGCTCAGGTTGTCATTGCTGGTGTTCCCATAGTCCTACTTCAGCTTTATTTTACCTTCATCTTGCACAGTTTTCTAGTATTCCTCCAGCTGATTAGGCAATCTACTTCTGTTTGTGTAGATTTTAGGAAATGTTGCAAAAACTGCAAGTACATATGACACAAAGATAAGTACACAAGCATCCTCTGGAGAGAGGTTTTTTCTAGAGTAGTGCCATCAAATTACAAATGTGAAAGGCTATCAAAGTAAAATTGTGAAAGATCTTTGTTCTGTTTGTCCAATGAAAATTCTGAAGAGAAGCTCTGTGAATGAGGGAAATTTGGCTCTTGCTGAGAGGCTGATTTACAACTCTTCAGATAGGGATGCATCCAGGTGACATCTAGACTGAATGAGGGAGTTATCAGAAGGGCACTGTGAGGGCTGGGTGCCTCAAACACATTGTTCCCTGGTTAGAGAGAACACTCCCCCTCCTCTTACTTTGACAGGCATTCCAAGGGATTGGCAGTGTAGGCAACGAAAGACAAAGCAAAGAAATGCAGCTTACATCAATCGGTGGTCCTTACAGACAGTTTTCTTTAGGTGACTGCTTTGTGGCTACCCTTAAGGTTGGCAGTGAGAGTTCCCTTGACAGCTATCGACCTGAAAAGGCAAGACAAGCTCTGGATTGGCTGAAGCCTGATTGGAAGTTGTTTGATATGAGTAGAAATAAAAATTGCTACCCTCTGGTTAAAGTGAATCCTGGACCTTATGCCTCTGCCTTGCCCCTTTATTATCTTGTTCTAGATTCCAGATTGCTATCTGTTTAATTCCAGAAGATTTGGACTGATACAGATATTGTTTTCTTTGGTCCTGCCATTGTGTCTAACCAAGCCCACATTCTTTGCATTTTTCTATTTTTAGGTCCACAACTCAATGCTGTGCAAAGAGTATGTAGTGAGAGGGCTTTCTTATGATTTTGATAACATTTTCTAATGCAAAAGTTATATGGCTAATGGGGTTGGGATCTTTCAGGAGTCTACAATCAGTATTTAGGGAGTCTTTGAACAAGTCTGCTATCAATGAGTCGTGTGCACTCCAGATTTCCCATATAACTGTTTTACAAGTGGTTGGAGTCAGCACCAAGGTCACAGGCGCCAAGTTAAAGAAGTATGTTTATCTTTACTTACATTTAAAGCAATGAGATAACAATGGTACAAAGGCTTTTATATTAACTTTTTAATAACTCTTTTTAGTTTTTTTGCTTTTGATTAACTGAAGGTAGATTGTGGAAAGCGGTGAAAATAAAGTCATAGTTCTCTTTCTTCATACCTTTCTCATCTTTCTTAGATTTTGCTGTGGACTAGTATCTTGCACTAATATAATATCCACAGGATCTACATCTCTATATGCATAACTTGCTTACCGAAACAATGAATTCTCCTTGAGCAGAAAATTTGTGTAACGTTTGCACGGTCAATTGCTTTCAGTATTATTAGAACAAAAATGTCTTAGTCGTGCAGGATATTTGTCATCACTGAAAAATGCACTGCTTTTTCATGTAATTCCTAGCCATTTTGTCTAGAAATAAAAAGGAAAAAAACCCTGCCAAATTATATTCCAGCCCATTCCTTAAGTTCCTTTTTTTTTTTTTTTTTTTGAGAAAGACAGGAAGAATTAATACATAGGGAAAGGAAGCAGTGAAAGGTAGTGGTAAATCGATGACAGGAAGTATTTGTGACACAAGGCATATAGTACTGTAGGAAATTCATCCTCAGAAGAACATTGCCACTCTGGATGGACTCATCTGGAAATCAAGGTTCGGAGAAGGATCCCTGTTGTCTAAGATCTGTGTGTCTTTCTCCTCCCAACCAAATTCCTCCTTTGGCCTGGCTGTTGCAGCCAAGTCCTCACTCAGACAAACAATGAGACACCGGAGGCATTGCTCAGGCCTCAAACTGAGTGCCAAGGAACTGGTAGCAGACACTTTGTTCAATAGCTGAAGACCATTTGAACATGCACCAAAATTATGAGTCTATCATTTTACCCCATAATCCAAGACCCCCTTGAGCTCTCTTGCATGTCATCTGGCTGCACAAAAGGATCTTCCCTTGAGTGAGGATGACTCTCAAGGTTACATATGCTGCAGAAATCCATTACACCTTGATGTCAAGAGACACCTTGCAAATACTGACCTTCACTAAACTTATATTTTAGATTGTCTGTGCACATATAATCCCTTATACTTAAACTGTTGACCAAGACTGTGACTAGAAGTGAATTCAGTTGCACCTAAGTTCCTTACCTCTGTGGTTCAAGGAGTTTAGAAAGGAAGGGGGTCCACTCTGGACCTCATGGCTCAATGAAAGAGTCTCCCCGATGAGAGCGTTTAACCCTGCTCCCTATGTAGTAAATAATCAAGTGTACCTTGCCATCTAGATCTTGTTAAGTCTGTGTCTTATTTGTGATTAAGCTTTGTTAAATCACTGTATCAAAGATATATTTCTGCTACTCTCTTACGAGTGAAGTGTATAGCTTCCATCTGTGACAATCTGTCTGGGAAAGTGCTTTATTGCTGTGGCTAGAATGTTTCTGGTATTGTGCTCTAAAAGACTCTGGTTTCTATCATACCTAGATTAAATTGCTATAGTAAGTCTGCAGGTTCACCATCCTACCTGCACCCTGCCATCACTTCTATGATGAATGCTATGTGGAGTATTAAAAATAAAAGACAAAAACAAAAACAAACAACAACAACAACAACAAAAACCACTCAAACTTTTAAAAATGTGCATTAGGTAGTATGGGCTGGGTTGAGTTTGCTGGAGCTGGAATGCAAATATTTCTTGCGGGAAATATACGATAAAAACGAGAGAAATATGAAGCTTAGAAAGTCTTTTATTAACAAAGAGGGCATCCACTCCATTGATTCTTCATTTGTTTTACACTAAAGCAAGTCTAGTTAGACTTTATTAAGAAAAATAAACAGAAGTTTATCTGCAAGCGGAGTCAGGGTTACAATAAAGGCTGGATTCTGAGATTCTGTATCTCAGCTGAGAGACTCTAAGACTGTTAGCCAGATAATGTTTTGTTAAGAACAGGCTAGAATTTCTTTTTCTCTATAAATAATTTATATATTTAATGTGCATTTTTATCACTTACAGTCTCTTGTTTCTAACTTGTACTATTACTACCCTTGGTCATTTACCTTAAACTTAAATACCTTTTACCTTAAACTTAAATCTCTCGTATCTTTCACTGTGAAGCTTGTCTAGCAATGAAATGTGAACCACTGACAAGGTGCCTTGCCCCACAAAGTGTTTGGGTCAGTATAATAAGCACGTATACAAAAGGAAATCCTTAAAGCCGGTGCTGGTATTTAGCAGAGTGAGACTATCTCCCAAGGCCCAAAAGGTACACAGACTAAGACGAGGTGCAAAACTAAACTTGAGACTGGAGGTAGTAAGAATAGTCTATGAACTAGAGGTTAGGTGTGAAGTCTAGGCGTTCAGAAAGCCAAGCCCAGTGACTACAGGCTGCTGTACTGCACATTCCACTGTTTTTATTTATCCAATCACAGGGTAGTCTGTTAGTTATCAGCTTTTTATCATGTATCTTTTATTTTGCATCTGCTGATTAGGTAATTACTTTATTTAAACGTGGAAACATTTGATACTCAAAGCTAACCACTGTTGACTTCCTCTATTCGATTCATAAACTAGGCCATGCAAATTTGAATTCTGTATTTGAAAGTTTCTCAGCTAATTCTTTCTTCTCTGTAAGACACATTTTCTTTGGCTGATATACGTGAAATCCCAGTCTTTCTTGCCAAGTAGCCTGTTTAGTCATATATGTAACTAAGCAATTTTTCAGATAGTGTGAGTGCAGCTCAGCTAGCTATTAGTAATAGACCATTTAGATTGTAGCAATGACAGCTAAACTTTTTCCTTTTCAAACCTGCATACTACTACTTCATTTGCACACAAGATTTAGGCATCCAAATCTATTGAAATATGATGGGATTAAGAAGCATGATGTCTTCAGACTCTTTTGAAAATCCAGGCCGTAACTGAGTGATAAGCTTTGTATGACTGGGAATGCGGCTTTCAAAGATAGCATGCAGATTTTCTTTTTTTTGTGCACTGTTATAAGTGGGCTTATCTTTCAAAGACACTGAGAACTGATTAACCACAAACAAAAGTTAATGCAACTCCTGGCCTATTATTAAAAATATGATTATTATTCTAGTGCTTTTATTCCACATCACATTGTTCTAACCATTGTATAAGCACATACAAGTGACAGATCCCTCCCCAGACAGCTTATAACGTAAGTAGCTCTGTCTGTGCAAATATGAAAACGTGTTACTTATGTATGTATGTACATTACAAATGTAATTTTGTATATTGAAATGATTAACAACTTTTATAGAGCTACTGAGGAAATATTTTAAACCAATATCCAGGTCTCTGTGAAAGAAAACTGAACCAAAACAAATTTGTATGCAAGATATTGGTCGGCCCATTGTTATAAATAATGCAAACTTCTTCAATATGAATATACTGTACATAGAACACTCATTTTTTATCTGTGCTTCTCAGGCCGGTTATCACAAATGCATAAAATGTAAACATGATATATTATAATTTGGTTAGGATGAATGGTGAAGATTTAATGTCCTATTAGTTTTTTAATGCAATGCTTCTATTGAAGTTGATTTAGTCAGTGTCCTGTGATCCGTGTTAGGTGCCTGGAAGATGGAAAATGAGTGGATGTCCAGAATAACAGTGCAAGTCTTTGTATAATGCTGATGCTGTTCTGTTTTTGAGCCACAGATGAAACAGAATGATTAATTACATAACAATAATTCCTCAGGCATCAAATTATAAGACTGGAATGGCTTGAACTATATTAGTTACACCTGGAGCTAGATTTTGAAAGACCTCAATGTTTAGAGTAATTTCAGTGCAGGCTTCACTTTCATATTTATTTCTTAACTCTTAGATTTCAGCATTGGCCATAACATACACTCAGTTCTCTGGTTTCATACAGGACTCTTTCCACACTACTGGAACAAGGTAGGACTTTTGTAGTACTTTATTTCCCTGTAGTGCAGACCTACCAAAGAGAGAGGCTGAGAGAAATATGGCTACACTGAGTGCTCTAATGTAGAGTTAGGAAAAGGGAAATGGATGCTTCTCCTAATTTCTACTAAGTTCAAGAAAGACTCTTATTGGAGCTCCACTACATGTGGCTTTACACTATGCTAAAAGCTTTACAGACTCATTTAAAACCTCTGCTAACCTATGTAATGGCATTTTCATCCCATAAATGAAATACCAGATTTCATCCTTTTCTTGCAACCCTGACATCAAGTGCCTTCAGCTGAATGGGAGACAGATTTAGAAATTTAAATAACCAAATCCTACTTTCAGGAGATGGCTTTTCCTGAATACATAGAGAACTGCAGATGCACACAGGTGAAATGTACACTAAATGAGTGATGAAAGAAAAACACTGACATAGGAAGCTTTACATGACATAGATTTAACATATGCTCTAAAGGGCAAGGGAGGATTTTCTTTCTGGATACTGAGAAAATGTTTTCAGCTTTGTTCTCAGTTTTCATCTACAAAAAGTAAATTAAAGATCTTCTGTATTTCAGATGGGTAGTCCAAGGAGAAGCGTTTTAACGTATGCAAATAGATGGTCACACGTTTATAGTAGATTAGAATGGAAATGAGAAGTTTCCCATCACTGATGCAGAATGAGGTGATAGGTTTGTGTGAGCTAGAGAAGTGCTCAAGATTGTATATGTCTAAAAGGTAGGAAAGCTGCAAAAGCTTTTGTGCCTTTAAGGTGGTGCTCACTAAATCTGCAATTGAGTTTCTATAATGGGATAGAGACCATGTAGTTGTTGATTCCTGATATAAAAATGGAGAGAGTTTCTGTTGATTTGTAGTATCTTCCCATTTTGTTACTTAGTAGGATGAGACAACCTTATTAGAATGTTCTGCACAGAAAAAGACAACAAAAATCTCACCGGAAGTGTACAATTTCTTCCCTCACCACTTGCAGGGTTTTATATTTATATGTATCCCAAGTTAATGTATGTAGCCGGGACAGCATCCTCCAGCTCAGCAAAATTGCAAAGATTTGTACATATTTTGATATTGCCAAGAGCTCTCCTGTACATTCTCACTTTCTATTTCACATGTATCAGGGACAAAACTTTCAGATATTGTCACTCATGCTAAATGTTGTCCTATCATATTTAACTTATGCCACCAGAGGTCCTATTTAAATCATTGTATATAATCTGAGAAAAAAGATACTGATATGAGAAAGCTGATAAGAACCAAGCTGTTAGGGAAAAAGGTCTTAAAATAATCATGAACTGCATGTTAATGGATGAGCAGTATACACAGATGTGTTTCTGCAGCTCTACCTCTATGCATTCACTAGAAGATTAACTGCTGTTAGCAGAAGAGCAGAATTTAATTGGTCTAATTGTGTAACACAGAAGACCAAATCCTCTGTGTGCACTCTGCTGGAATTGAGACTAAAGCTGCCATTGAATTGAACTGGGCCAGCATTTCAACTGTTATACTTAAAAACTTTTTTTGTTAATGGATATAAATTGGTCACTTCTGACATCAGTTGGCACAGAGGGTCCTGCTTGGTTAAAATGTAAATTCCAGTGAGTGGAATAATAATAGAAATGAGACCTTTGTCTCTTGAAATTAAAGTGCTTGTAAAGCTGAAGCTGCCAGCTTTGTATATTACAGCCTGAGGAGATAATATACTGAATCATTCATTTCCTTTTTCTATTCTTTTTGCTTTCTTCAAAAGCACGTTCTGTTTCAAGTAATTTCAGTCCAATAATGAATATAACACTGACTGACTCACTGTCACACAAGATCTGCTTTGGGATATATGTTATCAGGCTCTGTTACTATGCAGTCAGAATGCTGAGAAAAATGGGACAAATAACATATCATGTGATGATCTTATGCTTTTTCTTGATGCTTTTAAATTATTTGGCCTTTGTTGGATGAGAAGTCCACCAACGTATGCTGAGATTACTCTAAGTTTGTCTTTTCTCCCTCACTACCTAAAGAGAGCAGCTTTTTAATTCTAAGGCTACACAAAAAGAACTAGATTTTTGTTCAGATCATTTTTGCAGTGATATGGGTCTGCCTTGGCTTCATTACAATATTTCAGATGAGTATATATGCAATACAATATATATATACAATTAAAAATTTGCATGACAGAGTGGAAGGTATGCTTGTGAAATGTTCAGATGACATAGTGTTTTTGGTATGTTACAGGACAGGCCTGAAAATGAATATGGTACAGGCAAACTGGGACATAGTTCACAAAAATATAGGATATTAGGAAAAAATTCTTCTTAGAGAGAGTGATGAGGCACTGGAACAGGCTGCCCAGGGAGGTGGTGGATTCATTGTGCTTCAGAGTGTTCAAGAAACGTGGAGTTGTGGCTCTGAGGGACATGGTCAGTGGGCATGGTGGGGAGGGATTGAGGTTGGACTAAATGACCTTTGTGGTCTTCTCTAACCTTAATGATTCTATGATTCTATGAGAATGGATCTTGCGTAATAAATGCGAAGTGCTACACACAGAAATAATCAGCTGTATGATCAGTTGTATGCTGACTGGGAAGTTGTGCTTCTTGATAGCAAATCTGCAAGAAAGGAAAAAGGATTGAGGATTGATTCATGTTAGAAAACATGTGGCGTAATTCTTTACTCAAACCTGTTAAGTTCAGATGAAAGTTTGTGTCCAGTTTGAACACTTAACATTCAAACAGCACTTGGAACCCCTAGAAGTACTATGGGAGAGATCAGAGGCCTGCAGACATGACCAAGGAAGAAATAAAGAATGGATTTTGTCTGAAGATGTGCAGAGAGTGAAGATCCCAATAGTCCTCACATACGTAGATAGATATTTAATAGAACAGTCCACAGAGAGAGACTATAAAGGATTTAAATTTCAGAAAGGGCAATTCGAATTAGAAAGTAAAGGTTCCCAGTAGTAAGAGAAGCAATGAACAGATTACTGAGGAACTGTGGAATCTCCAGCTCTGCTTTTAGAACAATTTACACAAGCATCACTTGGGAATGTCATAGTCCTGATTGATCCTGTCTAGAAAATGGAAAGGAATTACATGATAAATTCAGATCCTTTCCAGTCCCATTAGGCAAACACTTTGGATTCAGCTATAGACAATAAACTGAGAACACTCTTAGTTCCTTAAATACAGACTAAAAATTTTGTTTAAAAGACAAATCTTTTCACGGTATAAAACTATGTGTGATTTTAACATGAAAATTTCTTGGATTAGATGTTACCATTAGTTTCACAAACAGGAAAATACTCAATAATGCTAAATGAAAATTGTGGTTGAATATCTCAAATTTGCATGAAATAGCAAATATCCCAGGTTTCTTGTTGCCACTGAAACGGAACCATTGCTATGGAAAATTCTGACAAATTCAGCAGCCATTTTACGGTGTCTGTGACTTGATTGTATAATGGATCCAGTGCTTGAGAGAAAAAGGGTTTTAGAATGAGAAGTAGTTTTTCTTCTTCTTCTTCTATTTATTTATTTATTTTTTAAAGTTCACTATCATTCTGTTGGAACTGACAATAAAAGTAGTTGATATGGAATTGTGTGAAACGACATGTTGAAGGCCTTTCTGTGATGTGGATATTCTGTGTTTGGCTGAACTAAGGAAAGAGCAGTCCTGGAAGTCAAGAGTAATTTGCATGTGTATACCTGATTTTATTTTTACCCTTATGCTTTGAGGAAAACAGGTGTGCTTTACTGACATGACCACTAAATGAACTTTTTTTGTTCTTAGAAGCTGGGATGAACTGTTGAGGACTATAGAGAAAGCAAAAAAAAAGGAATTTCAAATTAAATTCTTACATAATAATCCATGCATTCTGATTTTAATAAACCATATACTCTGACTTCAATAGGTGCCTAATGCACTTAAAACTCCAGGACAGATTGATTAGGGTGCAAGAGTCTACACATGTTTTACACCACTGGATCTGTAGAGAGTAGAAGATTGTTCTTTAAATGAGGGGAAAAAGAAATAGAGGGATGTAGTTCCATTATTACAAGTGTGAAAGTGATAGTTGAAATGATTTGGTAGAAAGCTTGGCACTCTGAGAATTAAAACTTTCCCTTGGATTGAAAAAAGGTGAATGCTGTTGTTTGACTTCTGAGCATTTTTGTTCATTTTAGAGCATGATTGTATGCAAAAATATCTCCCATTTTGTTTTGCACTTGTCTCGTGATTTGTTCTTATAAAAACATTTCCAATTTACATGCACAGCTGATGTGAAATACTAGCCATGAGCAGATTCAGAAAGCAATCTCCAAAAAATTCAGCCAAGTAGATTTGCCCTGGAGTGTTACTGAGAGTAATGTGAGAACCCTATCAAAAGTTACAGCCTCATAAAACACAGTGGACTTCACTTTATTCCATATTTATGAGCTGTAGTGTCAATACAGAACACTTATGAAGTTGAAATGGTACAAACATTCTTAGATTTGACTCTGCCAACATTGACTCAATATTATATTAGTAATTTTAATCGTGTACTTGAGTACGTGTCGGGTTGGATCTTTAATCCTTATTTTGTGTTCTTGCTAGTTACAAGGTAAAAGCAAAGAAGCACGTAAAGGGAAGAAATTTAGCAGGTAGAGTGTTAATCCAAAGGTGTACTGCACTGGAAAGCTGGAGGAAAATTGGTTCAGCTATTTTTGAGTTAGCCAAGTGTTTTTCAGCTGTTAAGAAAATTGTTTCAGCTATTTCGTGCTTGGATAACTCAGTTTTGTTTAAAAACATCAAACTTGGTGTGCATGCAGTCTTGAAGTATAAATGCAAAGCATTCTGCTTTGTGAGAAAGAAGTTACCTTTGAAATGTTAGAAGTAATAATCATAAAACATTCAGAAAGAAGGTATTATACCCTTCTATCTTTCTCTGGAAGAGGACTGCAGCATCGCCTGCTTCTTCCAGGCTTTGCCTTTCTGAAGATTGCCTGCAGCTTCAGAAGAGCCTACAATAATTCTTGTGAGTAAATGTAGATCAGTGAAGTGAGGACTTCAAAGGTGGGGATGAACATTCTTATTTGACCTGATTTAATATGCTTTCAAAATTAAGTGTTGCTGAACTTCATCTTTTCACAGAGTGAAGAGCTGCACTGATAAAGGCTGTGCATGTGTAACTATATTGTTTCTCAGACATAAAGCCAGTTCTTGCAGGCCCTAAGCAGGCCTCAAATCAAACACTGATTGAGGAAGCAAGGTGTATGATTTCAGTAGAGAAAGCTCTTATTCCTTTATTTTTCTTCTTACAGTACTGGAACTATTTTCTCAAATTTCAAGATTGTTTTCCATTATTTTTATTTTTTTTCTGTGCTTGCATACTTCTTCTGGGATTCAGTGTACTTGCAATATATGTCAGTTTTTTTTTTTCTTACCCAGATACATTTACACATTAAGAATTTTTATTGAAAATATATTTGAGAGCATTTTTTTTTAGTTTATACATTTCTTATTTGCAGATTCTACATTGCAAAACAATTATGTTATGTGCTAAAATTGTTCTTGCTGTGCTAAGCCAGGGATAACTGCACAGAACATATGCAGGTTTGATAGTATTCTTTTCCTTCTCTGGGTTATGTATGAAAACAAATACAGGTATTCTAGTGGTGGAACTATTTACCAAAATCCTTTTCTTAGAAAGGAAGTTAAGGAAAAGCAATGCATTTATGCAAGAAGAAGGTCAAATTTAGTCCTCACAACTCAAGAAATATGTTCAGCTATATCACTGAATTGATGCTACACAGAGAAGAAAGATAAAAGGAAGCAACATGTATTTTGTATTTTCTCCTAGTATTACCCCAGCCTCTAGATATTTAAGTTCATGGTATTTCTTGAGGCTGATATGATTTGTCAATTTAGACACCCTTAGTAGAGTTTTTCCTCGAACCAATATACATATACCTAGTATACGAAGGCTGCTCCAAAAGTAATGCCTCCTATTTTACTGTGTTGGCTCATGATGTCAGAGGCAGATGTTGGTGCTATGGCAGTAGAGACTGAACCCTTCTGCCAATATTGCATTAAATTCTGTTTCCATGTGACAGCAGATGGGCAGCCTGACAAAATGATATCTGACATGGAAGTGTGTATGAAGCAAAAGTGTGTCATTTAATTCCTCCATATGGAAAAAACGGCACTCATTGACATTCACTGACCCTTGCTGAATGTTTATGGAGACCAAACAGTGGATGTGAGCAAAGTGAGGAGATGGGTGGTGTGGTTTCAGCAGTGGCAACAGTGGTCACCTCCTCTGGTGCAGATTTTTACAAGTGAAGCATGCAGGCTCCTGCTCATCAGTGGTGAAAAAGCACAGCAAATGGTAGTGACTATGTTGAAAAACACTGTTCTGTAGCTGAGAATTTGCTCTATCAACTAGTGCTATTGTGCTCTTTATTGTGGTTTCCATGGAAATAAATAGGAGGCACTACTTTTGAAGTGATCTATGTATTTTGAGAAGCAATTTCATAAGTGTCACCTGTTTTGGGAAAAATCACATCCACTTCTTGGTTTTGACAACATCTGGTTTAATTTGATGACTCTCAACTCTTCAAACATCACTTTCTTACTAGATAGATAAGAAGTCAATTCCAGTCTACTTTCCCAGGAGCCAAATTGTGATTTTGTAAACATATGAATAGAAACAACTGTTCTGCCAAACTGTATTGTCAGTTAAAGAAAAACAAAACCAGTATTTTTCACAAGAATAGAACTTTCAGTAACTTCAGATAAACTTAACAATATGTTGCACCTGTGTCAAAGCAACCTCAGATGCGTGTACAGACTGGGAAAAGAACTCATAGAGAGCAGCCCTGCTAAGAAGGACTTGAGTCTGACCACAAACTGAAGCATAGGATGTTCAGCAAGAATGTATTTAAGAACTTCTTCACAGTAAGCTTGATGGAGCACTGGAAGAGGCTGCCTAGAGAGTCTCCTTCTCTAGAGATCTTCAAGACCCATCTGAACGCCTACCTGTGCAACCTGGTCTAGGGAGCCTACTTTGGCAGGGGGGTTGGACTCGATGATCTCTAGAGGTCCCTTCCAGGCCCTACAATTCTGTGATTCTGTAATTCTGTGAGTGTTCTGGTAGAGGAAAATCTTGATGCAAGACAACAGTGTGTGCTTGAATCCCAGAAGACCAACTGCATCCTGGGATGCATCAAAAGAGGGGTTGCCAGCAGGGCTGGGAGGTGATTGTCCCACTCTACTCTTCCCTCATGAGGCCCCATCTGAAGTACTGCATCCAGGTCTGGGGCCCCTATGGGACAAAGAAAATCATTATCTTGCTAATGAGTAAAAAACTCAGCAGTGACTTGAGGCAGAAGTAAACACACACAAGGCGCCTGGCTCCTACATGTGACCAGTTGTTGTTGTTTTTGCACAGGTATAAAAGGTTGTAAGCACCTACAATAAACGTCCTTCGTTCTGCACCAGCAAGGGAGTCTGAGCCTCTCTCACTGCACCAGCAAGGGAGCTCGGAGCCCTCTTGCCACAGGCCCCCAGTCCAAGAAGGATGCAGAGCTGTTAGAGCAGATCCAGAGGAGGCCACAAGGAGATCTGAAGGCTGGAGCACCTCTTATAAAGAAAGGGAGCTGGGCTTGTTTATCTTGGAGAAGACTCTGGGAAGACCTCACTGCAGCCTTCCTGTGCTTTGAGGGAGCTTAGAAGCAAGAGGGAGACTTCTTACATTATTTGTATTTTATTAGTGTATTAATTTTATTAATTAATGAGTTTCTTACATTCATTGTGGTTTCTTTATTGATAGTGGTAGGACAAGAGGGAATTGCTTTAAACTAAAAGAGGGGAAATTTAGGTTAGATGTTATTTGGAAATTCTTTACTGTCAGTATGAAAAACAGGCTGCCCAGAGAAGTTCTGGATAGCCCTTCCATGGAGATGTTCAAGGATAAGTGTTAGAAGTATGTGCTCTAGAATCATCGCATGGAGAATCATTTCTTTGTCAGTTAACTGTGTTGAGAAGAAGGAGTGGCTATTCATATCAAAAATAAATGATATAAAAAGCCTGCTGTTATTTAACAGAAATCTTCACTATATCATTAGGGTACAGAAGTATGGTTTGGGGGTTAGAGTTTCCTGTCTTGCACAAGAGGCAGATCTACTACCAACATTAGGAGGATGTGCCCACAGGCTCCTGGATTAGCAGAACCTCTTGAATCCTCGTATTTGATTCAAAGAACTGGCCTTTCACTTGCCCGGAAAAAGTTAAACTTTTCATACAGAACGTCCATGGAATGACAAATTTGACTCTCCTGTACAGAAAAAGAATTATCATTCTTGATAATTATTAAAGGAATTTACTGATCAATGGGAATTAAAGGTATTAGCCTGGTCCTAATCAGTATGGTGAAGGCTGGAAAATGAAAAATGACAACAAAAGCATTGTTAGAGGTTAAAAAATGTATAGCACGTTATAGCATTTCAAAACTAGCCATGTACACTCTCTAGTCAGAAACATAACTAAATGAAGCCTCTTTTGTTTTTCTTTTCTTTTTCTCCCTCCTTCTTTCCCCCCAGTGTAGTCCATAGACAGTCAATCTCTGTGGTTATGAACAGCTGAGAAAATTTAGTGCAATTTCAGCTCCAGTGCTCAAATTGTTTTTCTATAGGCCAAGTAGTTTAAAACAGCTTTACCCCTGGTCCCAGGTGATGCTGATGCAGCAAAGTCTCTGTTAGCCCCCACAAATCAGCAGGGAAAACTGCTGAAGCAAGAAAAATCTTTAATTGTGCAACCAAAAATGCTAAAAAAAGAAAAAAAAGAAAAAAAACAGCATTTTTTTTCCAATTAAACACGTGAGCATTTTTGAGATTTTTTTTAGTGGTACATGTTCTAAGTACCTCAGAAGTTATCTTGGATTTGTGCCAAGGTGAATCATGATCTGCTTATTAGAGATAACACTGTAGGGAAACTGGGAGAGAGCATGAAATTCCTTGTGTAAGACATCTTAAATGCCAATTAAATTGTTCACATTAGTGTGACTATTGAACAGGGCAATAAACCAAGCCCATTTTCTGGCAAATGGATGTTCAGATAACAACCTGGTATCACAAGTTGTAATTGCCATCATTAAAGATGAGATGAGTAAGAGTCTTGAATGATGATGGCAGTACAATAAATGGTCCACAAGGAGTTAAGACTAGGAGCAAAGGTGAGACAGAATGAGGGATGTGTCACAAGTATTGCCTCCTCATCCTAGAAAGAATGTGAGGAAAGAGGTTCTGTGACTTTCAGTCTTTATATGAATAATTAACTCACTTCTCTCATCCCCAAGAAAAAATTACAATAAATTGTCTTTTCCTATAATGTTTTATTTTCTTATTGGTCTTTCCCCAAATATTTGATACTGTCATGTTACAAAGCAGCACCATGTCTACCATCTTGATCTTACTGAGGACAATAACAATCCAGCCCAAATCTGAAAGCAGAAGTGGAAGATGCTTTGATTTAGGCCAGTACAACTAATACAGATCTATATGAGAGTGATTTGGACATTGATGCTCATTTTGTGATTGCTATTAACTGACATATCCTGCTGGAGATGGTTACCTGCACCATGACTCTACCGCAGGAATGGGGACAAAGAACTAAACTGAAATCCATTCCCTCATCTTAAAAAGCTTGCCTATTAAACATGCCTCGAAAAAGAAATATCTCCCAGCTTCCTCCTCTCCTCTACCACTCAATCTTTCAGTTCAGTTAGATTTTATTGTCAAAATGGCATAAGTAATTTCATCCTTCCTTGAGCTTTCTGTGGACCATTCATAATTTCTATAGAAGATGATAGTAAAGTACTAGTTTAAAAGCCCTAATGAGGAGTCTACCAGTGAGCAGATGAACAAGATGATAAAATCCTGGTGTGGAAGTTTTTCCCTCTAAACTGGAGCTGCACAATACACAGCAATACAGTAAGCACCAGGATGAACAAAACTAACTGTGGTAAGGTCATATGGATGAATTAGTTCATTCTCTGATGATATAGAAACATGAAAGTCTAATAAAAGGAAATTAATTAGTAGTGTATTTAATTTACTGATAGTATTTTGAATAAGAATAGGAGTATGTTTCTGAAGGTGGTGAAAGTGCTTTTAAAATACTTTGATATATTGACTGGTAGAGTTAATTTGTCACTTGCACATTGTTATTTAATATTGCTGCCTATCTCAGTTAATGTGTTTCCTGAATATAAATATTTAATGGTCTTGGGTAGTGATCATTATCATATTTTAATCTTAATAAATTGTTAAGACCCCTCAAGCCTTTCATAGAAGTGGTTTTGTTGTGTAAATACAACAAAAATAAATGACTATCTAGATGCTGCACAAACTTGGCAGCACTGTAAGTGGGTTTCTGGTAGGCATTTTAAAAGAAACAAACACTTTCTCAGAGTGAGAGCAGCCAGAAGGGGGGTTCCATCAGCATCAATGTGGAAGAATAGAAAGGAGCTATTCGATGACAGGGTGATACCATCTGAGCTGCTCCGATAGGATTTTGTAGTGCAATCAGTTGGCTCACTTTCTGCATACGAGAATGAGAGAGGTTCTTGAAAATAAACTGTTGGCATGTAGTTAAATAGTTAGAAATGGGCCATGAATAAATGGGTTGGAAATTAGAGAATGGTTTATCACTGCCTATATTGTGGCTGAAGTGTGCTTCAAGACAGATCTGTTGGCTCAGATGTCAAAAGGCTGGACCTGATGATTCTGGTTGACCTTTCATTTCCATGTTGTGTTTGGATGATTTGCTATTACAGTACTTAAATGTGGTTTCCTGCAAATCACAAATATTTTTATAAAAAAANAAAATTAAAATTAAATCAGTTAAAAATTGAATTTCTTTTTGAACTGATCTACCAAAATAAAGCACATCAGAGGGGACTGAACTCCCACAATTTTATATGTTTTGTGTTCAGATGTCCATATAAACCTAGTTTCCCAGTGAGTCTTAACAGTAACTGGTGAGAAGTAGGCAATTGCAGAGTTTCATTTGTCTAACGTATCTTAGACATCCATTTTATGAAGAGAGCAATCATGACCTAGATATGCCTATTTTTCTTTATTTTCTTGGATAACTGCAGACTTTTGTTTTGTAGAAGTCTAAACTGTGATCAGATAACTTATCTAGCATCCTTTTACAGGATTTGTTTCTGTATTATAGTATTATGATGGATAAGAGGTATTGATACATATTAAAGTAAGAAATTGGTATAATTAAATAAAGAAATTATGTTTAAGAGGTGAATTGTACTTCTTCAAACTAAACCTGTGCCTTAGATATCAGAATATATTCTTGCCCTTTCAGATGCCTTCTCTCATCAAGAGGATAAATAAAGTATTTTTGGTTATATATATTAAATATATGACGTACATCAACAAAGCAGTGTTTGCTTCTTTAAAGTTCATAGAAGAATTCTATTGCTGAGGCATAAATATCCTGCAACACTAAATAAGGAACATCAACCCACATCTTCCTATCAAAAGTTCATCTTTGCTATCCAGGCTGATGATTGAACAGGTGGTGATGTGATAATGGATCAAATGGGTCAACAAGATGAGGATTTACATGAAAAGTGAAAGTATGAAGAACTGGAGGTCAAAATTGCTTCTTATATGAGTCTGGTAGAAAATCACTTGAGCAATGATCATTCATCTATCAAGCATTTAGCAGCCACTCAGCTCAATGAAAAAAAATCTAAGCTGATTGTATGTCAGATGGAAAGGGTATAAAGGAACACAGAACAAAAATATCTGGGTATTTTGAAATTCTGAATAGAAATCCTACTAAAAATATAATACTTGGCAACATCCAGTTGCCAAGAAATTCTTTCAGCCTGCTGAGGTCTACAGTGTGTTACAGGGACACACAAAATAGCTGCTAAAATTCTTAATTTATGAAGAGATTCACTGTGGGCCTGGAACTTTCTTATTCCATATTGGACTGAAAGATCAATTCTTCTAGTTCCAGATGATAGATGCTGTTATATATTCTTCCTTATTTGTCTCAGTGTCTGTATTGATTACATTTTCTATTCTATACATTTCGATACACTGTGCATTGCTGTGAGAAGCAAAAATCACCCTTTGTGATTTCCTTAGTATTTGCTGACACTTCTCTATTACAGAACAATACCGTAAGATTGTTGCATTCCTTGGGGAATCTCTTGAATTTTCCTGGTTCTCAGGAGGCTCTGGAAATGGGTTATTTAGATTTCAGGAATGTTTTCCTCAGGGGAGCATTGATAGTGTCTGTTCTGCTTTCTGTCTTTCTGGCAGTTTGGAAGGGATCAGAACGGAAAAAAGACCCCAGAGATACGTCAGTACTTGAATTAGTTGCAGCAGTAGCTCATGGAAATGACTTCCTATGATACTGCTCATTTTGTAAAGACAATGGATGTCGGGCCAATGTGCTGAACATACCAGCTGAGAAGCATTTATATTTCAAACACACTAGTTGCTAGCTGTTAAATGTTAGCACAAGATAGTGAAACAGGTAGTGGGGAGATATACTGCACCAGTCTAAACAGACCCTTATGTCAGTGAAAATGGTGAAACGTTTGTCTTAGATATGGCATTTTGTTAGATAAATTAGGGAGTCATCTTGAGTTTCAGTAGTACAGTTCTCTGTTTCTGGAGTCTCAGTGCAAAAAGCAGCATTTTTTTTTTTTTTTCAGCTCATCCTTTTTCCCATCTGCACCGTCCATAGCCAACACTCCAGTTCTGACTCACAGCATCTATCTGTCTGTCCCCCTTCATGCTACAGTGTTCCTGTTCTTTTAAACCTTATCGTCCAGTTCCCATCTATTACCTGCTTTGTTTATGGTCTGTCACCTCTTTCTGTTGACAGAGGAACAGATTTCACATCCTCCATCTTCTCTGACTGCTCGGACCAATGACTCACCTGGCTTCCTCCCTCTGCCTCTCACTTATTTCCATCCCCTCCTTCAAGAGTGTTTGCTGTTCCACATCTAAAATCATAGCCTGCCACAGTCTTACCTTTTTCTCACTCTGATCTTTGGACCCCATACAGATCTGTATGCCTTCAAATAAAATGCTTCTAAATCTGGTCTTTAGCATGTGTTTTCCTTCTCACAGAGTGGCTGTCCTGAAAAACTGCATAGGAGTTTGGGAAAATGGAAAATAACCTTCTACCCTGGTGAACTGTGTACCTTGCTATCATATGGAACCTTAGCAAATAATCACTTTAAAAACCATAAACAATTTTACAGGTCATAAAATCATGCAGGTGAAAAAAACATTCAAGTCTAACCATCACTCCTGAGTTCCCTCAATAGACCATGTCACTTAGTGTCACATCCACACTTCTCTTAAATATCCAAAATCGTGGAACCTCCACCACTTTCCTGGACAGCACTTACCAATGCTTGACCATTCTCTCTGTGATGAAATTCTTCTAATGTTCAATTTAAACCTCTCCTGGAAGAACATGAGACTGTTCTGTCATTATTCATCACTTGCTGCCTGTGGAAAGAGATGAACTCCCTCCTTGCTGCAACCTCCTTTCAGATAGTTGTAGAGAGAAGTGTGGTCTTCCCTCAGCCTCTTCTTCACATAAAAACAGCAATCATTTAGAATAATGTTGAGTATCTGTTCAATAAGTATCTGCTTAATGCTGAATATCTGTACAATAAATTACATTTTATTCTTATTAAATGCATTAGAAATATTCATAGGGGTCCATGATCTGTTAAACAAGTACATTTCTTTCTTTGGAACCAGAATCTGTTTTTTGTGCTTCCTTGTACTTTAGAAAGATTGAAACAAACCTTGAAAGTCTGTAAAGTGAATGGGAGAAGTATTTACGTTTTTCAGCTTTACAGCACTTTGCCCAGTGATGTCCTGGTGTGTGACAGCAACACATAATAAGCATCAATAATAATTAGCTGCTATTTTTATGGAGGATGAGCTTACTTCTTGTGATCTGTTTTTAATGATAATTTGAAATTGTCACGTTTGATACTGTTGCTCACTCTGAAAAAAAATAATATCTAAATCATACTAAGAAATCATTTTTAAGAAATCAAATGAATTTTTTTTCATTGAAAGTGCTGTCAAAAATGTCCCAGGTATGGACCCCTTGAAAGACAAGTGGCTTCTTAAGAGGAAGTTCTGTTGCTAGGAAACCATAACTGTAAAGTTTCAGGATAAAGTATTTCATTATTTTAAATAAGAAATGTTGATTAATGAACATGCTTAACAGGTAAAGAACAAAGCTACTGCAGATATCTGTTATACCAAAGACCAGCTAAAGAACTCAGTGGATATCTTAAGATTGCAGTAGAAAGGTGAGGTTTTCAAAGCTAGTCTAGCCAAAGTTAAAGAACCAAGGATTCCAGAGCACGCTGGTATAACAGATGTGCCCAATGTCTGTACGGGATATTCAGTCTCACATTTGAAGTTTTAAACTTCTCTTTCTCAGTGATGAGAACGGGATTTAATTTGAAAAGGAAACAATCTCCCATGAATGAAGTAATTTCTTGAGAATTCTTATGGTCCTGCCCATTCATGATTTTGTGGATTTCTGAGACCTCTTGCTCTGCGCATCAGTGAAGGGGAAATACCAGGCTAAAAGGCCTTTGACTTTGATCCACTGTGGAAATTCCTATGTTTGTCATCAATAGCTGCCTGTTTACACACTTGTTTAGAAATATACATAAATAATTATGGTCTTATAAGGTATTAGCTGACAGCAACTGATCTAGTATTGATCACCCAAGTTTTACCAAGTAGCACCTTAACCCACGAAGAGAATATTGAAGTCTAAGAAAGTTTCCTTTGGAATAACAGAACAAGTACGTGCATTAAAATCTTCCTCCATACACTCAATATTTATCTAGTTGTTTAATCCCACTGGTCTTGATCCAGTTTACAACTGCTGAAAATTGACTCAAGAGTAGACTAATTAATAAGTTCATAATAGTATCAAAGAGCAAGAAATCTTTAAAATGGCTATTTCTGCAAAGAAATCAAATTGCTTGCTGAGAACTAGCAACATGAAACAAAATGCAGACCTCTTCAAAGGGAGTTATATCACTTTCAGCTGTAAAACTTTGTGAATGTATTTTCTGTAGATGACCACACTTGGGATCTTTAAAAGAGGATATTCTCAGCAGGTGTCCTTGGATTTCTTAAAGTACTGGAGTCTGTCTGTGTAGAGGATAATGAAGAACAGAAGCAGAGGCAAGAAAGAAAAGTATTATTAGGACTGCTATAGCTATCACCACCTGTGCAAAAATGAGGACATTTCAACTCAACCAGGAATCTGAAAATGCCAGAAGGAGTCGTCACAATTACCATGAATGCTCAGTAACTTTTGCATGAAAAAGTTTTCTTGGGAGACATCTCCTGGCAGTTCAGATGAAGTCATCCTCTATCAGCTGTCAGTTAAGGTGCAAACTTACAGAAGCGCAACTGAGAGACAACTGTAAGACCAGAGCAGCTCCCTGAACTAGGCTGAGATATGTTGGCTGAGAGGGACAGTGCATGGAAATGTTTTGCTACAAGTTGAGGACTGGTCCTCCAATAACTGCAGATCTGTGCCATATTGCTCATTTGCCATTAGGTTAGGGAAAACCTGAAATGTTATAATTCTCTTCAAACTTCAGAAGGCAGAAGGGACACATACTGCATTTACGGTCACACGTGCAAGTGACTCAGAAGGGAATACGTGTGTATTTCCCCTAAAGGACAGCAGATGTGGTTTGAAAGGTTTATATTTGAATATACACAATACCAGCAAGATGTGGAAGTCTGTCATGGATAACGTTCACCATGTGATGTTTTTTATTTAATGCACAGATACTGTTTACTATGTTTCAGACTGGTTAAAAGGTTTTATGGATGCCTTAAATATTTGTTTTACTGAAGCTAGTGTGTTCTTTCCTCAGAGTTATTAGCATGTCCTTATCAGAAATTTGCATGAATTACTCCTTTGTAATGCTTCGAAAATTCCTGAATATGTGAAAGTCTGGCTTGTGTTGCTGCAAAGAGTTAATCTGAAATGCCAGGCTAAAGAGAGTAAAGCAGAATTCATATTTCTCACTGTGTGTACGTCAGAATGCTTCTATTCTATTTGTTTTTTTCACAGTTTTTGGACCATGTTTTCTGAAAACCACTGAGAATTACACGCTCCTTGCCAAGAAAAAAAAGTAAAACAATAACAAAAACAAACAAGCAAAAATAGATGTAGATTTTATCCTTACTCCATGAAAAATGTGGTGCAAGAATAATTCCTGCTTTGACAGAGGCCTTGGCACATCAGACAAGAATGGGATCATGTTGATCCACAGCAGATTTTTCAAAAGCAAAAACTAGACATCCAAACCCTTATTAGCTCTGCATAAAAGAAGCTTAACAACTTAAACCAATTGTTTCCCACAAGGTGAAAAACACCCAAACAAGTTGGGAAGAGAGCTAAATCAGATTGCTGACAGATAAGGATCCTTCCCAAGGCTAATAACAAAAGCTTACCACAGACAAGCAGCGGATTAAGCATTTTAAGCCTCTGTCAGCTGGTGCCAAGGAATCTGGCGTGGTAATTCTGCAATCTGTAGCTGTTTGGGTAGCTATCAAAAATAGTGGCGAAGAAAGCACACGCCACTGAAGTGTATTTTAGGTATTTTCTCCAGTGTTGTGAGTGAGATTTGCTCTCTGTAGAAGGATTTCCTCAGGATGGAGAGGATATCTGGTGGTTAAAACATGCAGGGAAGAGCAGGAGAGGAGGACAGAGACAGGCATAGCATTGCTTTTCCTAAGAGAGAGTGGGGGGAACTGTTTCTCATCACTAGCACTTGGCTGCACCAGGTATTTAGATCCTGCTTTGTGAGTGTTGTGAAAGGAGATGAAAGCACTGCACAACCCACTCGTAAGAGGAAGGCAGAAAGATATTTGCTGGTGTAAAATAGATATAAGATGGTAATTTGAACAGTGATGACAACCACTTAACAAGATTTGAAAAGACGAGATAACCTTTAGTATTTGCTGCCAGAGGGTGGGGGGGGGTGCATAATGAATATATGATCATATCTTAACAAATCTGCTATAGCTTAAAAACAATTCATGGCTTACTGAGGGTCTGTCAGCAAGATATCACTGTGTCCTGGGCGCAAAGTAACCTCAAGAGGTGTCCCTACCCAAGGGAATGTTCTGGTGTGCAGCCAGCTGCTTGCAGGGAGAGCTCC
This sequence comes from Pavo muticus, assembly GCA_016647715.1. Taxonomy (NCBI): domain Eukaryota; kingdom Metazoa; phylum Chordata; class Aves; order Galliformes; family Phasianidae; genus Pavo; species Pavo muticus. The sequence goes on from JACDJE010000115.1 coordinate 1,656,206, forward strand.
CAGAGGAGTTCTCAGGCTGCTTGCTATTTGTGGGGTGAGATGATTGACATACACAGTCGTACTAGTCATAGTCATACCACTTAGAATTGGATCTTTTGAACCAGGTGTCTGTTATCGTGTCTCTGAGTGCTCAGTTTGAGACAATATGATGGTCATTGACTGTCTTTGGTGAAGCCTTAATTGTTAACAGTACCAAGGACAAGGTCCTTGCACCTCTTTGAAAGCACTAGGCCGTGGGAATAACGACCAGGCTGGGTAGGGAGGTGAGGAATGAACCGTCACAGAGGGTTAATGGCTCCCTACATAAACTACCTTTGAAAATGACCTACAATGAGTGTGTGAAAGATAATTGCTTACTTTATAGCTGCATGTTAGCTGCTGCACTCAAGTTGCATTGCTCTGAGCTCTGTCAGGCGACTGTGTACGTAGTAAAGCAAAATATGTACTATAAAAACGTGCTTTTTGCAAAATATTGGAAGGAAATTGAGTTTTCAGTGAACTTCTGTGATACATTCTCATTTTGGCTTCATTATTTAAGAGACATTTTGCATGACTTGTAGCTTCTGTGTGATAGTTCCTTTCAAATCCAGTTACACTGAGTAGGAATAATCTACAATGAAGGTGATATAAAAATGATTGACTGTGACTGGCTTCTCTTTTAAGAGAATCAAGTATTCTGAAATCCAATGAAAGGGGAAAAAGGTGGTTATTGGCCCCGTACTTTTCTTCATGACCTCTGTCTGAAGACCATCACCTTCATTCTAATAGACCGATTTGTGTCTTGAATAAATTATTCAGTAATTTCAAGCAGAGAAAGCTCTCTGTCTCTTTTGGAGTGTGACTTCTTTTTTTCCACCCAACTGAGTTGCAACTAAATGCTTCACTGTTCTCCGAACCAGCTCTGCAATTTACTTCTGAATCTCTAATGTTCTCACCACGCGTCACGGCGTTCACCGGCGACAGAGGTGGTCCTGCGGCTCACAGTCGTGTGCTCCTTTCTAAAGTCGGTGGCAGATGAAAAGAAGAGAGTAAAAAGTTATTCAGAAGTGAGAGAAGGGCAGCATAGGTTAAGAAATAAAGTGCTTGCTAGGCAAATCCCAGCTACAGTTAATTGAATAGTTAAAATATCTCGGCTTCCATTTTTAAGTCCCCAAATATGGCCCTTTGTGATGGCTTTATTTTTTACTTGTGCTAAGCCTGCAAGTATGGCAAACTGTGAAAAAGCTCTGAAAATAAGTGAGCTCCGTTCACCCTGGGGTTTTATCCAAGATCCCTCTAACTTGCAGTTTTATTCTACGTATAAACCTTAAATGCAGTGGGGCAGAAGCTGGTGTTTTAGACCTTTCAAATTTTCCTGTGTCAAGGAATACAATAAAGAAGATACCTGCCTGTGCTTGAATCCGATTTGTCTTCTGTCTGTCACTTGCATGGTGGAATAGTGCCTTTCTCTTGGGAAACTCTCTGGTCTCCTTCCCTGTGGGAAACAGCACAGTATTGTGATGCAGATTTTCTGTCAAATCTCACAAATCCCTCACTGTGGGGATTTCTCTTTTCAGTCGTCTATCCTCACTGTCTGTAGAGCACTCACATTCAATACAGGAGGCTTATCACTTCCTTTTTAGAACTATAAGAACCAACATCACAGCCTGCAAAAACCCACCCGGTGAGAGAGATCTCGTTTCTTCAATTTTTGAATCTTACTGAAGACTGCTCTAGAGAGGAAGAGCTTCTGATAAGTTATTTCCTGTTACTTTAAAATATATGTGCCTCGAGAGAGTTCCAAGAGACTCCTGCTTCTGTGCACCAGCAAACAGAGAGTAATTATATTGGTTGTTAAATGGATAACTGTGCTGTCCGTTATTTACTTAGTTGTCTAACTGGATATGTACATAAACCTCAAGAGTAAATTATGTCAGTGTCTTTCAGGCATAAAGAAATGGGAAAAAAAAAAAAAAAAAAAAGGAACAGCTGTTGTGGAGACAGTGAGATTCAAAGGCTAACAGGAAAATTCACACTGATTGTCTGGATTAACATCCAAACAAAGTGCATGAAAGCAGCCATACAAGGAGTATAGAACTCACCTTCCTGTGGCTTGTACTTTGTGCTAGGTTTTTCCCGTCCTTGGAAACATTCAAGGTCAGGCTGGAAGGGGCTCTGAGCAACCTGACTGAACAGTAGCTGTTCCTGTTCACTGCAGGGGAGTTGGACTAGATGGCCTTTAAAGATCTCTTCCAAATCCAACTATTCTATGGTTCAAATGGTGATGCAGGGAGGGCACCTACACAGGAGTTCTCCTGAATCTGCACCTGAGACAGAGGCAAAACCCATCTCTGAGCTGCACACTGGGCTTGCAGCACCCCTTTAGAATAAGTACTGCATCACTGTGCTGATGTTAATAGGCTCATATACGTACAACTCCCTGAAAGGAGGTTGCAGCGAGGTGGGGGTTGGCCTTTTCTCCCAGATAACAGAGACAGGACAAGAGGTAATGCCCCCACGTTGTGCCAGGGAAAGTTCAGGTTGAGTGTTACGAAAAATTTCTTCTCAGAAGGACTGGTGATGCAGTGCCACAGGTTGCCCAGGGAGGTGGTGGAGTCACGGTCCCTAGAGGTATTCAAGAACCATGGAGATGTGGCACTGAGGTACATGGTCAGTGGGTATGGTGGTGATGGGCTGAGGTTGGATTTGGTGATCTTGGAGGTCTTTCCAATCTGAATGATTCTATGATTCTAAGATATATCTTGCCATACACTGATGTGCTTTTAAGGAGGACACACACTTACAGCAGATCAGAATTGAGAGTTAGGCTGTGGAGTCTGCCACTACTGTGTCTTTTTATCTGTTCTTTCTAGTATTTGCCAGTCAGGTTAATGCAGAGTTAACAAAATAAAATTGTGCAGTTACAAAAATAATTGCAAGAGCGTGAGTGTTGTAAGACGCTGCAATAATGTGATAGTGAATAATATAAGTACTAAAGATAAATTCAGCTAAAACACACAGATAAATAGATGCATTTATATCCTTTCATATTCAGGGAATAAATTAATATTTTTTGTTGTTGTTGTTAGGATAAGCCTTATTTTTGATGAAGTGAAAATGCCTTGATGCAAATGTTGAATTGAATACAAACCGTCTGATTGTGAACAATTACAGAAAAATTTAGAAATAGCTAATAACAAGGTATATTTCAGAGTGTAATTATCACAGTTGCAGCTTGACCTAGATGCCAAAGATAGACGCAAGAATGCCAGTGAGGTTTTTTCAGAACTCAAATGACCAGGATTTAGACCTTACAATTCACCAGGTGATCAACAGTAATGTGAAGGTCCTACAGAGAAACAGAGATCTGATTCAGCAGAGACTTGGGATGTTTCCTGATAAATTTCCATCATTTGCTAGTGTCTGTGCAACACCCGGGCAGAGATTACTGTAGGGATGCTTCTGTTCCAGTTGGTACAAGCTGCAGTTTAAAAAGAAAAGTGATCTGCCAACAGTAATAACACTGTCATAACTCTAGCAGTCCTAAGGCTTGTTTTATATCTTTTGGCTTCTTAATTTCAGAAAACCAGTCCATTTAACACTTAGAAGCATATCAATATACTGTTTTATAGAGTTGGATCGCTATTTAAATAAACTTAAATAATATGAGAGAGCAGTGTTTTAATTCTGATTAGGGCTTGAATACATTTTACTGTCACCTCACACACCTAAGAAAAGTGCCTCATTTCAGAAACTATTATTTTTTTTGGTGAAATTTCCTCTCCCTTCCCCTTTCTAATCAGCTATTTTGTTCTGTTTTGTTTTATTTATTGTCTTTATTTGATTTGATTTTGATTTTTTCCCACTGTATTCATATCTCCAGTAAAAACACTTTCAAAGAAGCTGTGATTGATTTTTGGATATGAGAACTGAGAGGAGATTGCTGTGGAAGACACTACTGTTTTAATTGTAATGTCTTCACTGTAGTCTTATGCTATAAGTTCACTCTTACTTTAAAGGCTGTTAGAAAACTCCCTTTGACAGTTTATACTAACTGTTTCGGTCAAGCCTTTTCAAAAGGTGAGGTGAGATGAATGTTTAGCTACTTGACCTTCCTGGCACTGGTCTGGTAGAGGATTATTATAATCTTTCAGCTTCCAACAGTGATAAGCTAGTATCCAGGCACTGTTTTCCACTGTAATATTTATGATATATGGCTAAAATTTTGCTAGGGCAAAAATTCAAATATGTCTTGTCTAAAAAATGATCATCTGGGATGAATATGTCATAATTATTTATCTTCAAATCTAAAAGGTTCTTTTCTGTTGGCTGTGCTAGAGCCACAAAATAATTGGCACTGGAAGAGACCACTGGAGGTCAGTTAGTCCAACTTTCTGCTCAAGGAAGATGCCTAGATCAGGAAGCTCACAGCCTTGTCCAGTTAAATTTTCAGTGTCTCTGAGAATGGAGATTCCACAACACCCCTGGGTATCTGTGCCATTCCCTAACTAAAATTTAGTACATGTAATACAGGAGGGTTAAATGAACATTGTGCGGTTTGTTAGATAAGTAGGAAAGTTACATAGTGCCTACTGGGGGACGGCTGTACTTTTTCAAACAAATTTCCCAACCACATCAACTATAGTTTATAACAAAAGTCAGGATTTTGTCCTATCACCTTGAATGGCTTTTGTTTAATTTTGTTTTGTTTTGAACTTGGAGGTTGATGGTAGAAAAGAAGACAGCCAGGAAATAAGTATGGTGTTGACAGTATATTTCTGTTGAATCTGACTTCCAGTGTGGGATGTGGTTATGTGTGAGTCTTGTTAATCTTATTTGCCCACTCCAAGGTAAAATTCTAGCAGTCTGACTCCAAACCCAGTATAACTACCTATTATTTATATTTTTCAAACATTTTTGTACCTATTTGCAAGTGCTTCTAACACTGAAAAGTAAATCTTATTTTTATTTTATTTCATTTTATTTTTGGTATGATGGAAGCTTTGCTATATCCATGCAATGTAACTTTGTGATAGAACAAATATTATTTTGGAGGGAATAAAGAGCTACTTCCACTCAAAAATATCTTCATTTATTCTTAAATCCTGCTTAGTTGTAATACTATTGTAGTGTGCCAACTGCTGCCCCTCTGCTGAAATGTTAATTATGAATTTATTCCATAAAAATAAGAACCTCAGACTAAGAAAATTGTTATGAATTTAAATATGTGCAAGAATCCATCATGAATAGAGCAGCCTTGTGAATAAGATTTTCTCCATGAATGACATACCAAATACTTTGCTTTAATTTGCTTGAGTTAAAATATAATTAAGGCAGTGCAAAAACTTATGATCTCTCTCTTCTCTTCATGAACAAACTTTGACTGAATTAATTTTTCCTATTTTAAATAAACATACGTACAGATAGATAAATGTATATGCTGATTTAAAGCCTTCTGAAAGACTTCTGTAGATGGCAGTGAGGTCTGCAGGACTGCAATTGCCATAGTCTTGTAATATGGTGAACCTCTTGAAGACTTCTGTATATTCTTAGATACTATTGTCCGCAATGACAGTTCGTTTGAACAATTCAGACAACCTCAACATTGTTTAGAAGGTGACCCGTATTTTTCATACCAGTTCTCCCACTCTCTCTCCCTCTCTGGAGATGGTTTCACAGTCTTTAAATCTAGTCCTCTGATATTGTAAGTACTGTGTCACATTTTCATAAATATTTGAACCAGTATATTAATAGTAGTTAGGTGTTTTTGTCTCTGTTAACTTGCAGTTTCAGAATCTCTCTTTTCTGTGCCTAGACTTACTGCACTAGCAGGCAGTTTATGACCTTTTATTACTGAGTAAACACTGTCCTTGAGTTTAAATAACTCTTTTCTCTTGTGTCTATATTCTGATTCGTGTACAAGCACCAGTCACATCCCTTTGGTTTACAAGGTGAGCTCTTCTCTCGTCTGTTAAGGCCTCCACTCCCTACACTGTCCTAGTGATCCTTGTCCCTGTTTATTTCAATTTCATATCTTTATAAAATATACATGACCTGAACTGTACACATTATTACAAATTATATCTAATCAAAGCTGAGTGTAGTGGAATCAGTGCTTCAAGCTGGAAACACCTTGACTAATGTACTGCAGGATGGCATTCGAGTTTTTCCATCCCTTGCTAGCTTATAGTCATCCTGTGATCAGTGTATACACCTGTGTCTCTCTCTTCACAGTCACTTATTACTAATGAGTTCCTAGTCAATAGCAAAAGTTCTTCTTCATAGTCCCCAGTGACCTTCATTTTTTTTAATTATAAATTTAATTTAATTTAATTACAGTTATTTCAAACCTCAGGGCCGTGGAGTTCTTTTTGTGAAATACCCTCATCTTCTTTAGTACTGACAATGCCTTTTAGCTTTTCATATCAAGCCATTTTTTTTAAAGCCAAGGTTAGTTATACAAAAATTTATAAGATTGATCCAAGGCCAACCATTTGTTACCTCCCATCAGGCTTTATTTTTCCTTTTCAGTGCTTCTCTACTAGACAATTTTTCAGCTCAGAGTTCTTGTGTTAATTCCCCATCTCCCTAACCATTGTTACATCTTCATATGACATTGTATTTTACTGAACTACAGATGGAAGAAATCTAATGTGTCTTGTTTATCTAGTTGACCTAGACAAAGCATAGTAGGTGACCTAGCCTGGCAGGATCTTTGTTGAACACATTACATATTATTTATTTTCTAAAACTTTAATTATACGAGACTCCAGAATGCATGTTACATGCTTACACGACTTTGAGATTAAGTTGGATGCTCAGTTCTGTAAACTTGGTGGTCCTACATGTGATGTTGTATCTGTATTAATTATATGAATAATGGAACTAAAGTGTCATATAACAGTTCTTTCAGATCTTCCATTGGTCCAAAGTAATTTAGCACAAAAACCAAACAAACTAACAAACAAACAAAAAAACCCAGTAAGTTCAACACCTTTTAGATACTAAAGTAAAAATAAGGGCTTGATGAGAAGCATTGCTATAAGATCTGAATAATTTTTGAAGTAAGGGATGAAAGTAAAATTTTGAACATGATTTTCTATATTACTTTAATAATTAATTGTTCAGAGTATTGGTACAGACAATTAGACATAAATGTTAACTCTTTGGAAGCAACCCATTGTCCTTTATTTGAGAAGAGCTGGGCACCCATTATTATCAAATATTGGACAGGACTGTACCAATAGCAAACAAAATAGAATTTTACTGAAGGATTGTGCCTGTGTCTGTCAGGCTCCTTAGCTATTGCTCAAACTCAACATTTTTCTTGGAAATTATTTTCACAGAGGAAAATATCCGGAAATGGTTATATTATGAGGAAAAACAGTGAACACATTCATGTCAGCACGATAAATCTAGGTCAGAATTCTGTCTTGAATGTGTTTAATTTCAGACAGCCTTCCAAATTAAAGATGATAATAGGTTTCAAAAGTGTTGTTATTCCTGGCTTCCTGGAATAGACATGTCCCATTGACAGCTGTATAGCTGAAATTCATTGTCATTGGTTCTACTTTTTAATTTTCAACTGTAATATTGAAACCCTTGAAAAATGATACAGCAAATTTTAATACCTTAAATAACAGTAAGATGTGAAATGGGAAATACCTTACAATAAATGAAACTGCACAGACGCAAGAAAAAAGATATTTACTTCTCCTCTCCTCCCTTCCCTTCCCTTCCCTTCCCTTCCCTTCCCTTCCCTTCCCTTCCCTTCCCTTCCCTTCCCTTCCCTTCCCTTCCCTTCCCTTCCCTTCCCTTCCCTTCCCTTCCCTTCCCTTCCCTTCCCTTCCCTTCCCTTCCCTTCCCTTCCCTTCCCTTCCCTTCCCTTCCCTTCCCTTCCCTTCCCTTCCCTTCCCTTCCCTTCCCTTCCCTTCCCTTCCCTTCCCTTCCCTTCCCTTCCCTTCCCTTCCCTTCCCTTCCCTTCCCTTCCCTTCCCTTCCCTTCCCTTCCCTTCCCTTCCCTTCCCTTCCCTTCCCTTCCCTTCCCTTCCCTTCCCTTCCCTTCCCTTCCCTTCCCTTCCCTTCCCTTCCCTTCCCTTCCCTTCCCTTCCCTTCCCTTCCCTTCCCTTCCCTTCCCTTCCCTTCCCTTCCCTTCCCTTCCCTTCCCTTCCCTTCCCTTCCCTTCCCTTCCCTTCCCTTCCCTTCCCTTCCCTTCCCTTCCCTTCCCTTCCCTTCCCTTCCCTTCCCTTCCCTTCCCTTCCCTTCCCTTCCCTTCCCTTCCCTTCCCTTCCCTTCCCTTCCCTTCCCTTCCCTTCCCTTCCCTTCCCTTCCCTTCCCTTCCCTTCCCTTCCCTTCCCTTCCCTTCCCTTCCCTTCCCTTCCCTTCCCTTCCCTTCCCTTCCCTTCCCTTCCCTTCCCTTCCCTTCCCTTCCCTTCCCTTCCCTTCCCTTCCCTTCCCTTCCCTTCCCTTCCCTTCCCTTCCCTTCCCTTCCCTTCCCTTCCCTTCCCTTCCCTTCCCTTCCCTTCCCTTCCCTTCCCTTCCCTTCCCTTCCCTTCCCTTCCCTTCCCTTCCCTTCCCTTCCCTTCCCTTCCCTTCCCTTCCCTTCCCTTCCCTTCCCTTCCCTTCCCTTCCCTTCCCTTCCCTTCCCTTCCCTTCCCTTCCCTTCCCTTCCCTTCCCTTCCCTTCCCTTCCCTTCCCTTCCCTTCCCTTCCCTTCCCTTCCCTTCCCTTCCCTTCCCTTCCCTTCCCTTCCCTTCCCTTCCCTTCCCTTCCCTTCCCTTCCCTTCCCTTCCCTTCCCTTCCCTTCCCTTCCCTTCCCTTCCCTTCCCTTCCCTTCCCTTCCCTTCCCTTCCCTTCCCTTCCCTTCCCTTCCCTTCCCTTCCCTTCCCTTCCCTTCCCTTCCCTTCCCTTCCCTTCCCTTCCCTTCCCTTCCCTTCCCTTCCCTTCCCTTCCCTTCCCTTCCCTTCCCTTCCCTTCCCTTCCCTTCCCTTCCCTTCCCTTCCCTTCCCTTCCCTTCCCTTCCCTTCCCTTCCCTTCCCTTCCCTTCCCTTCCCTTCCCTTCCCTTCCCTTCCCTTCCCTTCCCTTCCCTTCCCTTCCCTTCCCTTCCCTTNAGGAAATAAGAATGCATTTAAAAAGTAAAAGACAAAGAAAGTGAGTTATTAATGAGAAAAGGTAATCTTCTCAGTCCTTGTTCCCAAATCTGAAGTTAAAATCTGATTTTCAGTTCTCACTGAGCTGATTTCAGCTCAAGTATCTTTAAAGTGCATGGAGATGGCATTTCAGCTCAAGTATCTTTAAAGTGCATTAAGATGGCATTTCATCATAGTTTCTGCAACTTGCTTCTTGGAAATGTACTTACAGGAGGAAATTAAACGTGGTGTATCATTAAGTATGGGAACTGAGTCAAGTGCTGACAAGACAGATTTTAGTAGCTTGAGGGGACCTTATAAGCAGGAAGGGGAACAACTTCTTATGTGATCTGATACAAATAGTAGAAGGGGAAAAAGATTTATACTAAAATATGGGAGTTCTAGATTAGAGGTTGGGTGGAAATTCTTCTCTCAGAGGGTGGTGAGGCACTGGCACAGGCTGCCCGGAGAAGTTCCCTGGATGCGCTCAAGGCCAGGTTGGATGGGGCCCTGGGCAGCCTGATATGGGGGATATCAGCCCTGCCCATGGCAGTGGGGTTGGAACTGGATGATCCTTAAGGCCCTTCAAACACAAGATATTCTATGACTCTGTGAATTTAAAGTCCCTTTGAAACAAATCAAATATTTGCATCAAATGGCACTACTTTGGAAAACTAATTTGTTTTTTGCATTTGCTATCTGAGAAAAACAAAATCCTTATACATTTCTCATCTGCAGTGAGGTGGAATGAAGGTCACTTTTGACTAGTTCTGCTGCACTGAGTCCTTATTCCTCTGATGACAATGGACATGGATACAGTAGATCTTAGCTTTTAAAATTTTCCTGAGGGTTGGTCCTTTGTATATATATTTAAGACATAACATTATTCATGCTAATTAGTGTAAGTCTGTATATAAAAATAAGTGAGCCACCAGAAATCTAATAATCTATCAATACATGCACAAACAAATGATTTCTAACTCATGTAGGCATTTGGCAATAGCAATGCAGGCAGCATTTTTATAGGCTTCAGCATGCATGTTCTTTCAAATTTTCTGCTATACAGAAGACACTGACTGAGTTATAAATGTGCTTGTGAAATGGAAGAACATTAAAGATAGCTAATCAAAAAGGGAAAAAAAAAAAGGATTGTTGTAAGAATGCTAAAACTTATCAGTTTGTTACTATTTACAGCTGTTCCTCCCTAACTTGGCCTCAATTTTATAAACACTGAAAACATCATGAAGTTTACTAGTTGTGGCTACCATAGAAGAGTATGCACCACAGAACTAATGTATTTTATACAGTTATTTATGTTGAGCTAGATGGAATTTGGAGCCAACAATACTTCTGTTTATTTATTGAAGTAATGATTTCACTCCTAATCTTCAAAACTGTTCCATACAGTTGCAATAAATATGCATATTTCTTTTTAGCCCATTTTGCCCCAGTATCATAATGTAAGTTTTCTAACCAGCCCCACTGATATTTATTCATCTTGTCCAGAGATGATGAGTTGAGGGCTTGTTTTCATAATGTATTAAAATCTGTAGCTTTTTCCTTCCTAATAATTTCTAATATCTTATGCCCCTAGCTGCCATTTAATTCAATTAATTTCTATCTTATTTCTGGTGGACATAGAAATCAGATGATTAATTTTGATTTTTTGCACCATCTGTTAGCATAGTACAAAACTTATCACGTCTACTTTCAGCACTGTCTTGTCTGTATTGAGCAACTAAAGTCGTTTCATACTTGCCTTAATAATCTTGCATTCTATATTATTATTATTATTCTTGTTATTATTATTATTTTGCTCTGCCCTAAACATTCTCTAATAAACTAGGTGCAGATTTGCAGCCTTTGTGAATACAATGGAAGCAGCACATAAATCTTACATATGACACTTCGGTTTATCCAGCTCAATCTGATCGATTTCCTTGGGCAGCCTAAGCACTAAAAAAGTGCAGTTTTGTGTGGAGAGCCCAAGTAGAGTCTGACTACGCTCCTTCCAGTACCAGAGTTGTACAAAGACATTAGCCACATTGGCACAGCGCTCTGCATGCACTAATTAACCCTGCACTAACACAGCAAAACTGCTGCTGTTTTGTTCACAGTTCACATGAATGTCTCCACATGACACTGCTTTAAATAGCATGGAAACATTTGTAAACATTTGCACTCTTGAGGAGGGATGCAGCTAGCAAGAAATATCCCCAAAAGTAGAGATATTCATTTTTGTAACTTGAAAGTATAAATAAAAATTACATATTCCAAATAATGAATAGTCATGTGTTACCTACTATGCTCAACCTATGTTCTCTACTACTTTATTAATGAAGGTGTGGCCAGATGATATATTAATTAGCAGTTTGAATAATCCCTATTTGCCTAATGAGTTTCACTCATTTCATAATTGTCCTAAAATTGAGCAGGTAGTACATTTTCTTTTTGTTCTTTTCGTGAAGATTATCCTAAATACTAATTGAGAGTCCATAATAGATAGATATTCAAACCTTTAAAGAATATTTGGCAATTTTATTCCCATTATAATTTATTGAGAAACGAGTTACATCAAGATTGTAGCTTTATTTTTTTATAAATTAAGTACTTCCAGTGACAGTGAACGGGTTCCCAAAATTTATTCAGCTACTTGTAGACCTAGTTTTAGACATAACTTTTTTTTTTCCTGAATAATGAAGGCTGAATTAGAGTTCACAGACTATCTGATACTCCTCCACAAAAAGTCTGCTTGGATATTCAGCATTTCTTTTTATTCTATTTTTAAATATTGAGTTTCAGCAAGATATCTTACTTTAATTTTAGTCGATTACCAGTTACTTATTTCACAAAGGATGTCAATACTCTGAATGTCTCTATTCTGCAGGAAAACACCATTGACTGGAGGCGGAGCCTGTTCTTTTCTAATGAGGGAAGTGCTATCCACTCTGTGCATTTCCACCTGTAAGAGATTATTATTTTTATACCATTGCCTCAAAGTTTGCTGAGGAACACTGATGGACAAGTCCAGGCAAGCCCTGGCCAGAGGTTGAGAAGTCTTTTGTCTGGAGAACACTGATGGACAGGTCTTGGGCCTGGGTTACGAAATCCTTTGTCTGGAGAGCACAGATGGACAAGGCCAGTGGCAACGAAAGGGAGATAAGCCGCAGATTAATAGCCGATAAATGGCTGGAAAGCACTCTTTTGTGTGGGCTTATCTCGAAGGAGATGGCCAGCTCAGGAGGTGCTGCACATGACTCTTGCCCAAGCACCCAGGGATGTCACGTAGGCAGGAAAAAAGGAGGATAAAAGGAAGGACTAACAACCATGGTTTTTAGGTTTTCTGACAACAGAATTCCTCATGAAGAGCAAAGGTTTTCTGACAACAGAATTCCTCATGAAGAGCAAAGGTTTTCTGACAACAGAA